>WEKY01005022.1:0-20847 GCA_013390045.1 Picathartes gymnocephalus
TCAGTGATGTTGAACCACCACAAAACAGCAAGAATATAATTAACAAGTTAAGCAATCTCACTTTTGTGGAGGATGAGGTGCTTCAAATTTGGAAAATGAAGCCCTAGATAAAACTTACCACATGAAATCAAAACAATTTTGAAATACAAATCATCATTTTACCATTTTGTAACTGCTAGGAACAACAACCTGTTTATGGGGAACTGCATTGAAAACATCAAATAGATATAATAATAAATGAGCATATCAGAATTAAAAATATTTTCCTTATACAAGTTATTTAAAATTTAACACCTTAATTCTTACCCTTCTGTACAAAGCTTGCACACAGTTTAAGTAAGATTCTGACCATCCTCACTACCAAAAGGAAGTGTTCAAAGCAAAGATTTGTACACACAATAAGCATTTTCAGATTAATAATCTATTAAAGGGAACAGTTCCTTCAATCAGTGGAAGAAGTATTTTAAAATCTTAAATCAAGGGCAGGGGGGACAAAGCCTTACATGCTAAATACCAGCTGTAGGTACCTGTATGTAGAATTGATAAGTAAGGTATTCCTAACACACAAAACCAGCTCCCAGACAATGCTATAGCTGCTACAGTCCATGGCTTGCTCATCTGAAGTAGTGTCTTTGTTGCCACATTTTACCTTTGTTCCAATACTTTTGTTTATTTCTGATGTGCAGATACACATTTTGATTGGAGTATACATCCAAGTCTCAACCTTTCCTGCTTTTGTTTTGTTTTTTTTTTTCCTTTTACAGGGAGTTCTTTTGTTTTGTCTTTTAAAACTTCACCATTCTGCGTCCCCAATGGCTTTGGAAAATACATAATCTCTTCCATTAAGATTCATGATGCCATCTTTGAGATGAAATTTCCATTTGTTTTTACTTCTGTGAATCTAAAAACAAGGCAAAAACATTAACCTATTACTCTGCATCAGAAACAGAGAATAATGCGTAAGTAAATTATAAGGACAAGAAAAAATTAAAATAGCTATTACACATACATTACTGAATTATTAAAATATTGAGTGCCACATCCAGTCTTTCCTTAAACTCAAGGGACAATGACTCCACCACCTCCTTGGGCAACCCATTCCAATGTTTAACAACCCCTTCTGTGAAGACACTCCTTCTGATGTTCAGCCTACATGTTTAATTTAAAACTAAAGAAAACTGAACAAAATTCAGTCCAAAGGCAGAGGAGTAAACTTCAGAAAAACTAAAAAACCAACCAATCAAACAAAAACAACACCACCCCCCCATCACATACTGTAAGTACAGAGCAGACAAATACTTGCAATCTATCAAAAATTGCACCTGAAAGAGCAAAAGATCACCAGATGCTCCAAGAACGCAAAGACTTTTCAGAAAGCTGAAATACTGTCCACAACACATTTATGAAACTTCTTATCATAAGGCAAAGTTTTCAAGGATTCAAAATAATCAAATTGATTTCTAACAAGTAGAGGAAAAAATCCTCTGTTGGCCATTTGAGAAGGCAGCACTCTCTCTTCCTCAAGAGATAGTTCAGAGAAGGATGGTAAAAAGCTCTGCATGAGCATTGCTACCTGTCTGTCCTTGTCTCATAGTTCCAGAAGCGCTTACCAGCAGCTGATGCAGGACACTGGGCAAGAGAGAACTTCTCAGATCTAAGCTGATCCTATGTATTTCAGATTGATACCACAGTTTTGGATTACAGTCTGGAGGAGACAGATAGCTGGGATGTAGATACTGATAGCACTTAAATTCTGTGTTGAATCTGATGGCAAGTCTAAGCAGAGTCTGGGCATAACTGAAGACTTGCTAACACAGCCATTCTTTGCAACATAGGAGCTTTTATTCAACAAGCTTACAGCTTTTTTTTCTGCTTTAAAAAGGATTCCTATTCACTGTAGTCCAATTAATCAAGTACAGGAAAAGAAAAGAAATCCACATCAAATAATCTATGTACTGCCTCAGTCAAGAGGTTCCGGTATCATCTAAGCACATTTAAAAGTATTTCAGCACAGATGAATCCTTGCATATTCCAGGGAAAAATATGATCCCTTGTAATGACTAAAGTCTTGCAAGACAGTCTAGCAGAATTTAAAGCAAAACAAGCACAGCAATCCACACTGCCATTTCAAACAGCACAATGCATAGCGCAGAAAGCATTCTCCTCTGGTAACTATCCTATCATCCAAAAAAGACACTTCTAGTCATCAAGGAAGTTTTCCACAAGTCTTAATCCCGATGACTACTTTTCCTGTTCACAGCTGCAATAAATGTACAAACTTACAATAATTCACCTATCCTGATGCCAGAAGACTGTCCTCTTGTTAAAGGGCACAAAAAGATATGATGAAGAAAAATAGAATGCAGCCAAATTTTTCTAAGCTTTACTCATTACCAAGTTTACTACAAACATGGTACATAAACCTGTTTTAAAAACAATGGGTAATTCTTGTATTTCCATTCACACTACAGTCAGTACAGATTCTACCTGTACTTAACAGTCACAAAGATACTACATAAAATTATGATTTGATAGGAGAAACAGAGAAAGTAAAACTCTTGGATTATTTTCTGTGGAGATTTACCTTATCATACTGGCACACAACAACATTTTCTGTATCGAACAGTTCTTGTCCTTCCTCATCACTCACATCATCTTCACTGTTCAGAGGCTCCTGAAAGAAACACATGCAAGAAGTTATGATGGCTGGCAAGATTAGAGCTGCTACTTTGATTATTAACACGAGGCTACAGTGTTGTCTGTGAACTACAGGACCCAAAATGCAGTAGATGTGGGGAATATTAGGCTTTCCAACAGAGTGCTGATGTTTCCTACCCTCCATCCTGAGAAGATACCCATACGAATTTTAGTCTGGAACTTCAGTGTCCAGGCCAGATTCTGAGCACTGCAGCCTTTTGTCACCACAACTATTCCATTCTTGCTCCTTCACTGTAAATGCTCATACGAAAGTATGCAGCTCTTCATTTTTGTAAAGCATCTCAGCTGTGGAAAGGTGACATCGAATATGAGTAAGCCATGGAGTTGTATTTTTAAGGGCACATAAGGAACAATGTGACCATAAAAATACAACTCCATGGCTTATTCACATACGATGTACCAAAACTGAAAACAAACCTCAACATACACACTCTCATGAGAATAACAAACACTTCAACAGCTAAAACAACCACTAATAAACACAGGGCAACAAATGCTAAATGGAGGAGATACTAGTGAGAGAAGAAGGTGTACTAGAGGTCCTAATTCCATTCAAAGTAATGCTATGTTTAACTGAGTTCAAAATCTTTAAGAAAGTGATCCACTCAAAGTAGCTGCTGAGGAGCAAAGGAATAAAATATTTCTGACATGCTGATAATGAAATCTTGGCAAATAAAAAACTCCCTCCAGAATGCTAGCATTAAGGTCAAAGAACACTTAATATTTAAGAATTAAGACCTATACGTAGTAAGAGAACTATTAAAACATTCAAACTGACATTAGTGCTGAATGATATAATGGAAAAGTGATGTGAACCCAACCCGTAATTTGTAACAGAAATATAATGTTAAGACACCACTGTAAATGTACTACAGATGATCTGTTTATTTACAAATTTTACCTGCATAACTTGCATGGGTGATACAGACTGTGAAATGCTGCTCATACTGGCATTTTAAATGGAATCTAAAATAATTGGAAATGCTGTAGAGAAGTTTGGAAGCAATCTGGCAGTTCAAAATGCATTTTAGGGACAGATTTAGGGAGGACCAAGCATCAGTACTTTTAACTTAGTAGTATTTCCCCACCCTCTCTACCCATTTTATACAATTTCTTACTCTTGTGGGGCTTTTTGGTGCAACACACCAAGAACCACTGGCTGAAGTCCAAAACCAAGCCAACTCGAAGTCTAAAGTAAGCACATACTATTAAGAATGCAACAACTCACTCCTGTTCCTATCTCCTTATTTTATTAATTCAAGGACAGATGTGTTTCTAGAAGATACTTTATAGTCCAATTTGAGTTCTCAAACTTGTTCCTGTGTAACAGAAAGCAATGGAATAGCCAGTGAGATACAAGTAGATCACATCTGTTGGTGCCATCAGTAAATCAAATACTACTCTCCTTTTTGTCAGTCTTAACACACTGCTTTTGTATGCACTTGGTCCCAAGCGGAGTTGACTATTTCTGTTTGCTCATGAAGGTTACACAATTTCATGACTGCCCTCTCCGTAACACCAAAAATATTCCTATGGAAGTGTTTTAAAAGGTGTTGGTCACAGTTAATTTTTGCTGTGTTCCCTACACCCTCCCCAGCTGTATTTCAAGGTGCTTTGCTAATACACACCATTTCCACAACTTCAATATTGGAAATAAAGAATCTGAAGTACAAGGGTAAAAGTTATATTCTCAAAATTACTGAAGTAATTGTATTATTTGATATAGAGAGCTTTCTTTAAAATGCCAACAAAAAAATTGAAACATAACCATAACATTAAGTTTACCTCTTCAACTTGGCCATCTTCACCCCCATCTTTTTCTTTCTCTTCTTCTTCATCATCATCATACTCTTCTTCCTCATCATCTTCTTCTTCAGATGATGTGTCCCCCGTTCCATCAACTTGGAGAACAAGTGGTGCTTGTGGTTGTGCCTGTTGTTGCTGTGGCTGCTGCTGACCAGCTGCAGGAATCTGTGCTTGAGCTGGTGTAGGAGCAGCCACTGTTGTAGGTATAACTTGAGTTTTATTTCCTGTAAACAGGATCTGCTGAGGCTGAATAATCACTCCTGTCTGCTGGGAAATCCCTCCAGGGAGAGGGGCCAAAACCTGATGGAATATCATTGTAAGTACTGTGGCTGCTAATGTGACAGACTACCACATCACAGACTCAAAACAATTAAAGCATATCAATCTGACCTGAACTACTTACACAAGACTTACAAATATTCCACCTATATCAGTTACATAATTTTAATTTTAATCACATACCTTTTTGCACTACTTGGTGTTCATTTTCTGCATTTTGCATTGCTAAATTTAAGAAGAAATTTTAAAAGCCTATCCATTCTAAAACATGAGCACTACCACCACACCAGAGTTCCAAACACAGCACTGGAATGTTTTAATTCAAGTAAAAGATTATTTTAAAAAATCTTCTTTGTAAAAAAAATTAAACTCTTCACAAATTGTTAGTCATGCTTAAACTGTAGAACTGTGACACTATGACAGTGTGACTATGCTAAATTCAATGCTAACACAGTCTGGACACACAGCTGACCTTGTAGATGAACAAAAATCTTTCTAAAAAATACTGTATTCACTACTAAAATAACCAAGGAGTGTCAGTTTTAGGTATTTTGTTCTGTGTTATGTGACTCAGAATCATTTCAATTAATTTAAAAGTATGTGGACTAGGATTATGCATGTCATATAACTGTCAGCAGGAGATACACAAAAGAAACTTTGAAACTGCAGCCAGTCAGTATCTGGCAAGAATAAAAGTGACATTGAAAACAACATTTCAAGATTGTTAATTAAAAAAAAATAAACCACAAAAAGCCAAGAAACCCCACCACACAACACAACTTTCTCTTTTTTCTAATTATACTGTTTCTGGGTTTGTGTTCCAGTTCAACTTGCTCACAAAAATGCAAGCCTCTTTAGTAATTACTATCAGGTTTTTTCTTCCAAGTGTAACTATTCAAAAAGTTTCCTTTACCTGCTGAATAACAGGTGCTTGTACTCCACCAGGTTGCATTTGTGGTATAACCTGCTGCTGTAGAACCACTGGCTGCTGTGGTTGAATAATATACTGAGCTCCATTTGCAGTTCTAACTACTTGGAGGATCTGGCCTGTAGTAAAATAAGTATCAAATTAATTAAATGTACAAGTTGACTCTTAAAATTATCTTAGTTTAGAAGCTTGTTTCCTGGAAGAATACCAATGGCAATTAAAAGAGAGAAATACTAAAATGATTCACTTTCATCAGTGAAAAGATACTACGCAACTGCAGCTGTGCCAGTAACAAAGAGTAGGGTTGTTTACCGTCTAAATATGATCATGAGGTATGCAATCCAAAATAAATTTACTTTTGCAGGCCAGACACTAATCCTTTAACACAGCACAGTATTTTAAATAATAGCTCCCACTTATGAGCATACCTCCTGTTTTAAAAGATCGATTTTACAGCTGGAAAGACAAATTACTGGAAACCAAAACAGAAGTACAGATACTCACAATAGAAAAATTCTGTATTTCCAGAGTCCTGTGAAATTATGCCCCTTCCTCAGAATTTTTCCCTTCTGATTGCCACATTGCAAGAAACTCCTCCATCCATAACTTTCTCTGCAGTATTATTTACAGGTGTTTTTGGAGAAAAAAAAACATCTATCCTTACACTTCTTGTCCACCTCTCCTTTCTGTTCCCACAATGCCTGTACTTGATTTCCTTTTGTTATCCTTTAGCTTTACCATTTTATACCCTTCATCACTTAACAAAATACGTCCAAGACACAAACACACACTTGGAAATAGCCAGCAATTCTGAAAAGCAAGAGCTAAGATATATCCCAACATTAGTTTTTCACACTTCTTATCAAAAAGGTAGAATAAGAAGAGAGAAGAAATTACATTAGATAATCCTGAACTTTATACATTTACCTCAGAGATGGACTTCCTGTTCTCCCTCCACAGCAAAATGCAAAGCCCTATTTACTGAAGCAGCTAAACGTATCTGAAAGAAGGGATTTACCCCAGCCCTAGTCTAAGAAATTACTATAAATGTTCAAAACTGAAATATTACTGCAAAAGTAACAAATGTGGGCTGCAGATTATTCTGTGCCGTAACATAAATATGTTTCCTTAAAGCTGGGAAGATCTTGATTTTTAGAACAGCTCAAAATTTAAATTTTACTTCAACTATGTAACATTAAACATTACAGTGTTTAAAACAGGAGGGTTAAGTCCCAGGTGGTTCTGAGCATAGGTGAACTACTCTGGCAAAAGCAGCAACTAGATCTAGAAAATGAGAGTTCTCAGGCCTTTCTTTACTTTCTGTGCAGTATAGATCTATAATCAGATTTATAAAATCAACATCATATGAAAGTACATGAAATATCAGGTATGTTGCTCATCAAAGTAGCATTTAATTATATTCTAAATGCACGGCATAACAGTATTTTGAAACTATAAATATGAAATAAAGTTAGCATCGCTAGCAAAGTTAAAAATTCCACTTAGCATGCATAGCAGGCATGAAAAACCTTAAGACATTACTCTTCTGAAGTCACAGAAGTAGCGATCCTGCTTTTACACTCAGCACAGTACCTAAGCTCAGATCATGCATCACAAAGCTCAGAAATACACAAAGGGAAAAGACATCAACACCAATCCTTGTGCGCCTACAACTTCTCTAAGTGGGGAAAACTTACAGATTCTAATCTACGACACTGTTAGGGCAGAACCACAAGGTTCATAAAGTCAGTGAGCAAAAAGTGCAGGAATCAAGTAAAGAGACTGCACTACCTTGTAAGGGTGGATTCCCACATCTTGCTTTTTAGCAGTAAAGAACAAGAAGTAAGGCCCAGAATGCATCCCTCTTAAGCCCCCTTAAAGCTATAGTGTGTTCTCAATGTTAAGAGAGTTACCTGAATTTGTAAGTATCTGCTGAACTGGAGTAACACCAGCAGGGAGAGCCAATGTAGCTGCAGTGGCTGCAGCACTCTGAAATACATGAAAAGCTTTTTAACCACAAACATAATATTGACAATGTTTCATCTCACAACATGCTGCCTGAACATACCTAACTTTTTATTGCTGTTTACAGTGTTTGCACACAAGTTCCTGCAGCTATTGAAATGAAGGCATTTCAACTGTGTATTATACTACATATAAAAATTATTTTATTTTCCCTCTTTAATAGGAAGAAGACTGAAGCAAAGTAACTAAATATCACACCCTAATGCAACTCCATGTGGTTTCTTGGTTTATCGACAAGCTCAGCAGACAAACCTTTGCCTTTTCTGCTGATCTACTAATACAGAACAATACTGCATTGCTCACACGGCAACTTTAGTTACACTTTTTCAAAGCAGCTAAGGCTATGTTTCTTCAGATTTGTAGGCCCATAAGGTACTGAAGCAATGATTATGTTCACCTGTCTTGTTTTCACAAGGCATAGTAATCAGGTTTGCACTCTTCTTCACTCTGCACTTCAAGTGCCACATCATACAGCTCCTTTGAGTGGATCTACACATAGTGTGTACTGACTGTTCACAGAATGACTGATTTTTTCTCTCAAGACAGTTGGTTCAAAGAGAAAGTGGAACTATCAATGAGTAAGGATTTGAACCTGCAAGGAAACTGAATTCCAACACAATTATGGGAGCTCCAAACACAAAAATCTGTATTAAGTTCTTAACTTGCAGAGGATGATGGACTTCTCTAGAGGCCTCTCCATTGCAAGAGTCCAACTTCAGGGGCCTAAGGAAAAGTCTCCGTGTCCCTACCGTAAGGGAACCATGGTCGATTACTCCTTGTTACTGAAAGGATTTAAACTTCATCACCGGGCAGAGCGTGTATTTCCTGTTTAGAAGAAACAGGATCTCCCCATAGCATCTAGCCAATGTAATAGTCACATCTGCCAAGATTAGAGAGCACCACACAAAACATACTTGTATGCATCCTCACATTCCAGACAAAGGCAGTACTCTCTGCCTTTCAAAATACTCAAGTACGTACTCAAGTCTGTCAGATCCACTCTTTTATATCAACTTAAATGTTTCTAATAAACGCAAACAATATTTCCAAATTGATTGTAACTCTTTTCTGAACAGTAGTTCTCTGTGGTATACAACTCATCAATATTTTGACAGCAGTGGAGTTTAAAAAAGCTCAGCATAGTAATTTTTCATATACCCTGAGATAACAGACAGGACAAAAACACATTTAACTGTTGGACTTGAAAAGTTACAAATCCCATTGAAATGGTTGTCAAACATACAAAAAAGGTGAATGTTTATGTGTTCTTGGCCTGTGGGTAAATCATGCTATTCAAGTAACAAATTTCAGGCTCTCTTCTGTAGCAAGATCAGCAGGTAACGGAAAAGTAAAAGCTAAGACAAGGCTGTTCCAGCTTCAAAACTTGTTGCATCATGAAACTTTGCTTCATGGGCTTTTACCATAGACGTAATAAGAATGTAATGAATTGTGGTCATAATACACATATTAAGCTTATATTAGGAGTTGTCTTCAAGGCTTTGCAAACAACTTATTTTTCTTTAAATTAAGCCACGGCTCTTAAAGCAAGCTAAGATAAGCAGTATCTTATCCTCTAGAGATACAGAGCGCAAGAAAACTGTAAATGACCAGACTTAGTTCTATATGTTATTACATAATTAGAGAATCAAATTAATGTGACCAGCAAAGATATATGTGAAATGCAAAATCATCTCTTGTTCAACATAAACTTAAGTTTCAGCATATTTAATGCTTTTTCCTGCATCTAGCAAATACATCATGCTTGCATCGGTTAATGGTGGTGTATTGCTATATGAGCACATCATCATGTAGTTTCATATCAGCAGTATTCCAATTCCTGATTTAAAAAAAGTTTTGGTCAAACATATTTAAGCAGAGGATCAAAGTAAGTCCTAGGTTTGTTATCAGAACTGAACTTACAGATTACTGTTCCTAGACTGTAAGTGCAACAGCAAAACTCAGAAAGATGTCAGATAGCTTTACCGGTGTGTCCTAAATTACTTTTAAGCATCTGATGACTAATACCAAATTTGTATTTACTATTTAATCAAAACAATTTACATAATGACAGTGTAAGCCTGTATAAACTTCTCCTTCTCTTACCATGCCTGATGCATTCATATGTGGTATCAGCTTGGAATCTGGCACAATAACCTGCTGCTGAGGTGCTAGAAACAGAAAATCAACATTTAACAAAAAATACACGATCTGCCCAGATAACATCCAAGCTAGAGTAACTTCGAAAGACTACTACTCAACTGTCAGCTGATCTTCATCACAAAAACAAACACTAAGCAGTCTCTGGTCTTAGAAAGTTTTACTCTCAAGACAATATTCAACATCACCTCTGAGGAGTGATACGACTATTTTGCCTTTACAGATCTTATTTCAAGGGCTTCAGTTACCTATTCTGAATCTAGGTAAAGCAAGATTGAAAATGTATTTCTGAATTTAAAGGTATTAGTGAAATGTTGATAAAATTTATGATGTCCAGTATCAGAGTTCTTCAAAAACAGAAATAGTTAACTCTTAAAACAGACTTAAGCAAGGATTATTCCAAGATGTAGAGTAACAGGATGCTGCAGTTAGCCTGAGCTATGAGCAGTCAGCGTAGCTGTAAAGTTCACGATTTTCACTGTCTAATGCAGCAGATGCAGATGAAATGTGATAAACCACCTCTCCCACACTACAAAGCAGTTTTGGTGTGCTAAGGGAACGAGATAGCTAAACTATACCAAGAAGCTGTTGATTATTTGGAAGTGCTTGTGTCCAAGTCTATGGAACAAGCAGGTTGCCACTGCTATTATCAGTGGCGGTAAACTTGAAAGTGACAGAGCAATTTGAATAAATTAATCATTGACAAACTATTCTCCAACCAATCCTTTAAACAAATGACACTTAATAGGAGTTCCTACTCTTAGGAATAGGAACTTAGGAATAAGAGTTCCTGGAAAAGATTCTGGGGCAGGAAGCCTCAACCTGAACAGAGATCTGAGGGCATCTCCAACTTTCAGGGAAATGAAGGAGGGCAAAAGATTAAGGAAATCTCCTGAACCTGTGCCACGACCACTGAAAGGACGGCAGGAATCATCATGTCGATCATCCTGATTCCTCCCTGGGACTGCACCAGATCATGTGAGGAACTACCATCTCCAGCATGGAACAGGGAAGTC
This sequence comes from Picathartes gymnocephalus, assembly GCA_013390045.1. Lineage (NCBI taxonomy): Eukaryota > Metazoa > Chordata > Aves > Passeriformes > Picathartidae > Picathartes > Picathartes gymnocephalus. The sequence continues at coordinate 10,930 of WEKY01005022.1, forward strand.
AAGTAATACATAAAACTGCATCTCTGTGATGAAAGTGCTTTGATACCCTAATTTCATTTAGTCTCCGTGCTGTCATTTGGTCGTAAGCCACAACACTGGGCAACAATAAATCAGCTTTAAGTGTGTTACCATGGGCAGGGTCCCGCCTACCCAGGGAGCACAGGGAATAACCTCCATGTTCCAGCGCAGGGAACGCGGGTCCCCGGAGTCGCCGCTGCTCCTCCAAGGGGCCGTCAGAGGGCGCGGAGAGCAGCCGCCCCCGCGGAGGCCCAGAGCCTTTGCAGCCGCCGTGTTTATTGAGAGGTTTTCATCTCAAAATTGTTTTATCCCAACACACAAAACTCATTTATGACTAGCCAAAATAAAAAGTACTAGCAGAAGAAAACAAGCAACCAACAGCCATCTTTCCCTCCCCCTCAAAAAAGTGCCCCAAATTAACCACAAAAAAAAAAACCCAACCAAAAAGCCACCTTGGACAATCTAGTCACATTAGTTCTATACTGTGTTGAGTTTATGGTGGTTGGGGTTTGGCTGGTTTTGGGGGGAGACAAGAAGGGTATCAACTCATATCTATCTTTTGTGCCTATGACAACATAGGTTCTCTGATCCACGAAATCAGACAAGAAGATTGAAATCTGTGACTACCACAGATAAATATTTTGTATCACAAATTTAATACACTGAAAACTCAATCAAGCTTTTCATAGGTGGCAGGTCTGTTTACTCAGCATATATGCAGTAAAATCCAGTAATATTTATCTCAGTTTTCAAAGGAAATTATAATTCCTGAAATTTTTTTCATTAAATTATTAATGAAAACACAAGACAGTAATTACAAGAAACAATACTGTTACACCTAGCTAAAATATACTTTGTACATCCACATCTACACAGAGTGCAATTGTTTAAGGCCAAAAAAATACCTACACATACTCAGATTATTATACAGGTATTTTTCATGTCCTAGAATTGAGTTATGCTAACCAATAATGGTCTTTTGAAATAATTTGCTCCTAATGACACTACCACGTCGTGACTAAACCATCAACTGCTCATGTATATTGGCTTGAACTTATGAGCTGCTAACAGAATTTTCAATGTTGTGCATTCTGAAAGCATATTATGTTATAGGAGACCAAGAGAAGAATTCATCTTTTTCAAAATCTTCTAAAAAAATATGACTTAAATACAAAAACACTTCTCATCAAGACAGCTTTCTTGGCCCATTGAATAGAGGCGAAGTAGAAAGAAAGTTAACTACCAGACAAGCGTCCTGCCCTAGATTTAGAATATGCTAAGGAGCTGGACTAACTTCAGAGTCTTTTGCCAGAATGTTTAGAGATTAAGTCTGACCTTGCTGAGATGCTGGAATTAGGACCTGTTGTGGCTGAGACTGCTGCTGTACAGTCTGCTGCGGCTGAGGTGTGTGATGGTGGTGGTGATGATGCTGCTGTTGCTGCTGCTGCTGTTGCTGTTGTTGCACCTGCAATAAAAGCTGCTGCTCTTCTGAATGGAAGCCATCTACAGCCTTAGACTGCATCAGCTTGTTCTCCCACAGCTAGTTTGGAAGAGGGAAGAAAAATATCTGTGTATAACTTTCACTCCACAGGATTTGTAACAATATAACAACAGTACTCCAAAATTGAGTTTCACTGTTTATTTTGTCCAAAAAGCCTTCAGGCAGATATAGACAAAAGGTAACTACAGAGTTAAGGAATTAAATATCCCTTGTCAGTCCAAGATTAAGTTTTAACATTCTTTCTTTCTTCCAAGTGTGGAAGATTTACAACAACCCTAACAGAAGCATGAATTGAGATAAACTGGTAACTTTAAATAAGACTTCAAGTTTTCCATTTCCCTATATCCTTTCTTTCTTACCTCTTTAATCACAAAAATAATTCTTTATTACAGCTTTCCTCAAGCCACTTCTTCTTGGAGCTTCTCAATAAAAGTTGCTTAAGGACTACTGCCTCCTACAACAGAAGCTACCAGTATACCTAAGATAATGCCTCTCTACAATCATTTATACAGTTTCTATCACAACATCTAATTGAGTCTCTCCAGCCCTACAGTTCTTTATATGCCAGCTGACATGTCTCCAAAGGACAGACACAGATGCAAAAAAGCAGCTCTTGTAAAAACAGCAAAACAAGTATTCTGTAATACATCAGAGTCAAAAAGACTATAGGCACCAAGGATTCATGATTCCAAAACCTGCTTAGGGCTCCCTTCCTCTTCAATACCTCATTTTCCTTCTTGTCTCCTCAATTTTTTCTGACATCATTTGCACAACACATCTGCAACACAAATACCAAAGCACTTTTTTTACAGTGCTCACTGTGTTTCCACCAAGAGAGGTCATGGTTTTATGGGAAGAGTCTTCATCAGCTTCTGTCTAGTCAAATGCAAAATTTGTTTCCCACTCCAACCATTTTTTAATACTTCAAAAATATCATTAACGTGGGACACAATGCTCACGGAAGATGAGACAAAGTCACCTACCTTCCCAGTTTCCTTTCTTTTTGCTGTTTTGTTTTGCCTTTTTTTTCCCTGTTATTTGCCTTCCCCTTTGAAAGGTTTTTTTTTACTCCTGAAGAATTTGAAGAAAGCCATAGGAGACCCACTAGAGCTCAGGTTAACATCTCGCCTTTATTTTGGACCTTTGGTTCAAACCCACTCCATGTAAAACAATTCTGAATCAGAGCTTCAGGCAAGTGTGATGCATACAATGTGATTTATTATGTACCAACCCCCAAATTACAATACTTTTGCAAACAACAAATCATACATGCAAAAACCTGACAATACATCCAACAATACAATTCTTCTCCAGAAAGACAAAAACATCAAGCAGTGCAGGCATTTTATTTTTCCTGCAGAGAAACACTAAGAACTGTCTGTCTCTAAAATAAACCTATTTTTCCCTTTTTTAAAGATGCAATGTTTGGGGCATCAAAACAACACTGTATTCAGATGACTGCTGCTATTAGATTATGGAAAATAAGAAGGTGAGCAGATCTGTCTATACAACAGTATATCATTCAAATGATATGGGGCTACAGATATGCAGATTACAGTGCTTAATTAACTGAAAATTAGTATTTCTACTGTGAACAACAGCAGCCAGATTTGGAAACAAACTGCTGTACTGGTCTGTTAAAAAGAACTTTCAAGTTCAACTTACTGTTTTGAGTTCCATAAGAACTTGTTCATCCACTCCTTCATCCAGAAAAACTTCTCTGACATCATTAATGACATCTTCTATTACAGACCTGTATAATTTAGGCTTCAAGAAAAACAGTAACTAGTCAGCACTGTTTGGAAAAAGATCTGTCACATCAACGTTAAAATAAGATTTCCCCCCACAAAAAAACTGCATTTCAGAATACACCACATGTTTTCGAGTGACTGAAATATCCAGGAAGGTAGTATCAGGAAGAACAGCTCAAACAAGGCAAAAAGGGAAGAGACTGCTCATGATCTTCTGTGACATAACTAAAGCATAGAGTTATCAAGCCAGGAAGAGTATAACTTAAAACTGAGAAAGAGATTGTTTACCATTCAGTCAATTTGTTTTCTGCTTGCAAATGTAGATACTAAACACGCAAAAATGCCTGGACGTGTGCAAAATGCATTAAAGAACATTCAAAGTTCAAAAGTATATTAAAGACAGGAAAAGTCTTTAGTTAGTGCTTACTAGTTCAACAGGCACCAAATATGGCTGAGGATGATCTTGAGCTGAAAAACACTGAAGGCTCAAAAAACTGGAAGGATTGATGTGAATGTCCTGTTCTTCCTCACATATTTGTTTTCAGAAACTCCTGAAGACAGGCTATTAGGCTAGACAGACTTCTGTTTTCAATCAGTACCTACACTTTTCTATTTCAAATTTTTCATGGGGAAATACTAAAACTATGTTATTATTACACTGCTTTCACACCTAAACTATCTAAGAAAGTGAATTGTCAGTTCACTTTAGGTTGCCAAAAGAGGTTCTGGAGCCTCCATTCCTGGAGATACTCAAAAGCCATCTAGACATCATCCTGGGCTCCAGCTGGCCCTGCCTGTGTAAGGGGGTTGCAAGAAGACCTCCAGAGGTCCATTCCAGTGTCAACCATTTTGTGAAATTTAAAATGAAGGTACAGTTTAGAACAGAGAACGCAAACACTTAACATTAGCAATTAAAGCACAAGATTTAATTCACAGAACCACAAGAGAATTGTACTATGCACATGCTGTACCTTTTAAATAGTAGAGCTTGGACCTCTCTTTGTACGTATGAACCTCAACGGGATTTTGGCTAGGCTTAAATATCTGTGCTATCTAATTGCAAGGTAGCACTACAAGCTGTAAATTCTCATTGATCAGCCTTGCAGCCTGTGAACCACATATTTCATTGACCAAGGCTGCTCGTACACCAATTTTAAACTGATCAGAAAGTAGCCACAACTTTCTCTAAACTGTCATTCTCCTCAGCCCCACTGCCTAACTCCCTTAAGCAATAAATCCTGAATGATGCCACATACGTCAGATATGTTGCATATATGCCAAACAATTGTCCTGTATTGGTGCAGGGGGTTTGGCACTACAGGAAGGTTGTGCCTCCAATGCACATACAGGAAACCTGCACCAAACACAAGCAGTTAGTCCAGAGGTGCGAGAACTACACAAATTTACTGCATGCATTGAAGCATTTATTTTATGCACAGACATTTGCTTAATGCATTCCAAAAGTGCTGAATTTGTTGCAGACATGCTAAACGTATTTCACAAGTTAGAGAATTGTTATGCCTAAATTATGGAATAATGTAGGGAGCCTAGCAGCACATGATTTACTAATCCAGAGAAAATTGGAGTGGTCAATAAGCACAATAAAGAGGCTGAATATCTTTACTTTTAGATGTAGAGGGGGAAAAAAAAGGAAAATAAAACTTAAGAAAATGCATTAAGATTACAAGCGAATAAAACACCATATTTGGAACTTTGAGATAAGCAAACTGATGGCTGTTTAGTGCATTATGTTCTTACTGTTTAAAAAAACCTCCCCATCGGGGCATGCTCAAGTTACTTTTACAACCCCGCCCTAGCCCCTCTCCACAAAAAGAAGTGCAAAAATAAACCAAAAAACCCCAACAAACCCAACATACCACTCTATGTTATTATCACGTTTCAACTTTAAAACATGCAACTGAAAATAAAGTAGCTGAAATGTTATCATTCATCCTTTTGTTACTGGTCTTTCAGAAAAAAAAAACAACCCACTAAAAATCTCTGGCTTCGAGCAACAGAGTAAGTTTGTCATCCTTGACAACTATATCTACAGCATCTATGTCCACAACTTCTCCAAAAGAAACAAAACATACCACAGTGCATACTCTCTTATGCACTCTCTCTTAGGTTTGAAATAGTGCACTAACTGAGCTCATAAACATAGAAACAGACTTCGAAAGCCAGACTTCTCTTGAGTGCTAGTACTTTAAATCTGTGTAGTAACTCAGGAGTACCAAGCACCATTAATAGGATTATTTTTCCACTTAATTCGTAACAGATCCAAAAAGACATTCTACTTAATAACATTAAGTCCTATTACTTCTATAATTAAACAAATTGCATGAAGCTTATATGATTCAAATAGCACGGAAATACTACTTAACCTATTCCATATATTGTTCCTTATTATATTAAAAGCATCTGTTCTTTAATGCCAAAACCACATTCTGCAAATAAACATGCTTAACCTCAGGCATGTAAGTTACTATTTAAGTCAAGAGAACTACCTGTATGCCTCAAATTACAATCAAAATTCCTGCAAGATGGAGGGTGCATTTTCTCTTTTAATCCTCCTCTCCCTAAATTACCTATTAGGTCTACTTTTCTAATAAAACAGATTTTATACAAACAGGCCCTAATAATTTCCACCAGTAGATACTTTCTCCTCTCTTCACAGTCAGGTATTTTTGTAAGGTTTATTCATAACGCCTTCTGAGTCTATAAAGCCCTATAAGAAAAATACCAACATTCAGATACAACAAACTGACTCCATAGCCCAACAGTCTGCTTGGGAATTTCCTTTTTCCCTAGGTAGGTAAGAGAAAAAACAAATTCAAGCAGATACTCGTTTCTCATGCTCAGCACTAGCTTAGGAAGACCTCAGAAAGCCAGGTTAAGAGCACAGATGTTCACTCTGCCATTGCTGGCACAGGATCCTTCTGCATTACTTTCAACAGCCCAAGCAAGCAGGTAAGTCCCCCAAAACAGGACAGTCCTGCAGGGGTGGAGTGAGCCTAGTGCTGTGTGGGTTAAGCAACCCAGCAGCAGTCTGTACATGCATGCATCCCTCTGCATGAGCCCCACAGTGAACTGGATCCCAAGAATTTTCAGACACTGTTCTAATCACACAGTAATATACACAATACACTCATGGCTCTTTGATTAGGAGGAAGAGAGAGCAAAACGTTTGCATGCTTATAATGAAACAGTGTCTGTCTGATTTTACCCATACACATTCATATAATACTAAGAAATATCCTGTTCAGTTGAAATTCTCTTTTGTACACTCCTACTGAACATCCAGACCAGGTGGATGGAGTATCTCCCACACTGGGGGCAGCAATGCCTTCAAGAGACATTCACATTGGAATTCTGAAGAGTATCACAGAATGCTCTTTTCCTACCTCAAAACAGGCATAGCCAGTAAAATTACAAAACAGTCTGAAGTTCCAGACTTTAAAAGAAAGCACACTGTATTGTTTTCAACATACACTAAGTGTTAGCTTTAAGCATTATTCATATGATGCTGAAGCTGTTTATATAAGCCATCTAAGACTCTGGAGCTGAATGACAAAACTATTTTCATACATTGCTTACTCAAAAAATAAACATGGTAATACAGTTACTGAATAAGTCTAAAGATGGGATAGAAGGTGTGCTTTCCAGTAAGTTTCGGTATTCAGTCAGAGAAAGCAATGAGAACAAATGGACACTTTGAAGATTGCTATTAAAATAATTGTGCTTTCATCTGGTTTATATTAAAGTGTCTCCCTCATAAAGAGAGTAAATGCTGTAAATGTCAAGCTCTTTTAAGAGCAAAATACTCAAATCACTCTTCAATAAACACTATCCCAAGCACATACTACAGATTAAAGACAACAATTAAAATTCCTGATTTATTAGATACAACCACAAACACATAGAAAACATTTGGAATCCACTACTTCCCCCTCCAGGAACATAAGGGAATGATTATATTTTACTTTCTCTGTGCATCATGAAAAGAAAACTCTTGAGTATGGTGACACTGCTACACACACTCTCCAAATCCAGGAGCAACTAGCAAGCTATTTTAAGAAATGCCATATGCCTTTGGGAGCTTACACTTCCTACATTCCTTCCGCTTCAAGGGTACAAAACCTGCAATCCTCTGTAATTATTATCACAACACTTGGGATTTCAGCAGTTTGGGTTTCCAATAACCAACGCGTTATGGAGAGACGGACCACAGCATGCTTTGTACATCTGACAACAATTTGTTCCTGGTTGCATCTGCAGCTCTCCCTGAAACATTTTAATCTTTCTCCCAGCCGTGCAGTTACCACTGTAAGCCGGCCACATGCAGTCAGGAGAACACACTGTGAAGGTAACTACTTCTAGTCACAATTACATCAAAGATGTGCATAAAAAAGCAACATATATAATCTACATTGTAAGCATTACAATTAGAGCTTTTTTTTATGCTAGTGTGGACTTTTACAAATAAATTACCTTTATCACCTGTAAAATCTTATACTATATGTAACTGTTAACATCTAATATTTGTCCTTTATTACACAGAACAGATTTCTAGCAATTCAGATTTGATCAGATGCTAACGTGATGCCACTGACACATAAGGCTTCAGCTTCCTAAAGTCACATGTCTGCATCATTTAAAAATGTCCCTACTCATCTTTGGCAACCCTTGGGTAAGCAATGTATTTCCTGCTATTGAATGAGACTCAATTTGACAAAATTGTGAGGTTTTATTACTTAATTGAAAATTAACCTAAAGCGTACCTATCTGAAGCGGGCTCATTTTAAGCTTGGCTTTTACTATTCCAAACATTGACACGTTTCAAAAGAACTTCCAGTACAGAAATACAGTGAAAGAAAACAAGTCTTAGTAAAGTGTTGAGTCAAAAATACTTACAAGTCTTCTAGAGATTATTCAACATACGTATTTTTTGCTATTCAGTACTACCTTGGTCAAGAAAGAGAAGCAAAACCTCTAATTTACTACACAGAAATAAAATCTTTTCTTACAATAAAAACACAGAGCAAGAAGTTTATAAACAGAAGGACAACTAAGATGCAAATCACATACAATCAATATGCTGAATAACTGCCCTCTGTGCAACAGCTGAATCTTTCCTAAAATTTTCTGATACAAAAGCTGACAAAATATCAAATCAAAGATGTTTCCTTGCAATTGCATAAACCTAACTCACAAGCAGGTCAGTAAAATTTCAGATTACAAAAAGAAAATTAAGATGCTTTGCATTTTCTTTTGTATATTTTGGAGTATACCAAATACTATAATGAAAGCAAGCAGTGAAAATTCCAAAACCACTGCTCTACCTGGACTGCAATAAAATATTTGTACACTTTAGGCACCAGAAACACACATAAATCATTGAGTAGCATCTGCAGCCCATGACCTATGCATAAAACTTGAATATTAACTTCAGTTTTGGGGGAGACAACTGTAGTCAGACGTTGGCAAAGTGCCATAAAATAAATAAACTCTCCTTGATACACTGGGTAAGAACCGTTTAAATGCTCCTTTCCCCAGGCAGCAGAAAAGCTACTTTGAAGACTTTACAGGAGCAGAGGAACGTGTGCTAGCTGTACGCCAGGGACAAAAAAACCCAAACCATAAACAAACAAAAAACCCCCAAGCCAACCGAGCAAAAAAAAGAAAAAAAAAAGAAAAAGAAAAAAAAATTAAAAACTAAAAACTAAAAAGAAAAAAATAAGGAAGAAAAAGGTAAACAGATTCAAACGCAGGAGCAGATGAAAACTGTCTTTGTGCAATGCGTAGAATCAAAGGAAAGCCCATTTACACGGGCTAGGAGACACCCTGGCCCCCGCAAAGCACCACCGCTCGGCAGCTCGGTGGCGATGGGGTCGGGCGGCGCGGAGGGAAGAGAAACCAGTGCGAAAGGCCGGTCGGGATCCGAGGGACAAGCCGCCCGTCTCCCAGCCTCCGCGGCGGACGCATGCACCTCCCAGCCCGTGCTCCGCGGCTCGCTCCCTATTTAAAGGCTGATGTGGTGTTTAAATGGAGAGGCGGTGACGTGGGGCTGGAAAGCACCTTCCCATCCTAGCAGAGTCTATATTAGAGAGCGGCAATAGCGCTATATAAACAGGGCAGCCACAGGGAGGAGGAACACAAGGAGCAGGGAGGCAGAAAGGCAGGGGGAAGCCATGATGGATCTGAGAGCCACAAACAAGGGGGCCGAGCCCGCCGCCGGGACGCCGGGTTTGTCTCCTCCAGCGCTTCGGGGCGGGGGGTCGCGGCCGGGGGCGCGCCGGGGAGCGGAGCGGCCGGGGGGGCTCGGTGTCAGCGCAGGTCTGTGTGACTGCTTGTTGCAAACCTCTGTGAGTACAAGTGCAGCAGCGAGCCACCCGCCAAGGTGCAGAAAGCACGAGAAGGGAACGGGGGAGAGGTCTGGGGCTTTTTTTCTTTTTTTTTTTCATTCTCTCTTTTTAAAATAAATACTGCCTCGCTCGCCAGAGTTGAGGGCTTTCGCTCGGCTTAGCCGATCTGGCCGGACTGGGATAAGTGCTTTTCAACCATCGTCTCCTTCTTACAAAGCAACATAAAATGGCTCCAGCGGAGCCCAGGCGGGCTTCCCCGACACCGCAAAACCGAAACCTGGCT
>WEKY01005022.1:21391-66579 GCA_013390045.1 Picathartes gymnocephalus
CGCGCTGCTGCCTCGCCCCTTTATATAGCGCGAGTCGAGCGCTGCGCGAGCGGCCGGCGAGCGGGGGACGCGGGCGGGGGGGCACGAGGCACCGCGAGAGCTGCCGCGAGACCTCGCCAGGCCCGGAGGCGTCACGTGGGGCGCTCCGCCCTCGCCGCCATGACATCTACCGAGGCGGAAGTGGCTGCGCGAGGCCGTGTGGCCGGGCCCTATCGAGGCGGAAGTGTCTCCGCCTCTCTCCGGAGCGCCGTCCCCGCCCGGCGTTCGACGTCACGAGGCGCGGGCGGCAGGCGGCGGCTGGGAGGTAGCTGGTCGCGCCCGGGACAGAATCACGGAATCGTTTAGTTTGGAAAAAACCGGTGAGACCATCGAGCCAATAACCCAACACCACCGTGTCAGCTAGACCAGAGCACTAGTGTCACGTCCAGTTTTTCCTTGAACACCTCCACTGATGTTGACTCCACCACCTCTCTGGGCAGCCCATTCCAGTGTCACGTTTCACGTGAAGAAATTCATCCTTACGGACAACCTGCACCTCCCCTGTTCTGTCCTGTCACTGGTTGCCTGGCAGAAGGGGCCTATCCCCACCTGGCTACAACCTTCTTTCAAATGGTTGTAGAGAGCAAAAACGACCTCCTGAGCCTCCTATTCTCCAGGTTAAACAACCTCAGCTCCCCTAGCTGCTCCTCATCAGACTTGTCCATCAGACGCTTCACCCGCTTTGTTCCTCTTCTCTGGACATGCTCCAGCACCTCAGTGTCCTCCCCGAACTGAGGAGCCCAGAACTGAACACAGGATTTGAGGTGCAGCCTCACCAGTGTCAAGTAGAGGGAGAAAATCAATGCCCTGGTCCTGCTGGCCACGCTATAGCCGATAAAGGCCAAGATGCCATCAGCTTTCTTGGGCACCTGGGCACACCCTGACTCATGTTCAGCTGCTGTTGACCAGGGCTGGGCTGCGGTGGCCATGCCGAGGCAGAGTGCTGGGAGCAGGGCTGGCAGCCCTCACAGAGGAGGTGGCTCAGGCCCTGCTGTCCATGCTGCTGGTCACAACTGGTGCCAGGCTCTGCAGAAATCAACACACCCCACCTCAGTCCCTGGGAGGTTGCTCCAAGGCAATTAAAAACTACAAGTAACCACTACAAGGCAGAAATGGCTCCTCTGGGCCCGCAAGAAAGAGATCCTGAGCCTTGCTCGGCATTGTGAGTGCTGGTGTCTTCCCTCATAAGCAGTTGTTTAAAGGCTGCCCAGGCCTTGGTGCCACTTTGGTAGGTGGTGTGCCACCACCTGGGCTGGTAGCTGAGGCTGGAGCTGGCCAGGAAGAGGGAGGCAGCCCTAAAAATTTAGAGATGTCCTTCCTCAGGGTCTGGTCAAGGCCCACAAGGTGCTTGCTCATCTGCAACATTGCTGCTTTTCACAGTTCTTCACTGAGACTGTGGCAACACAGTCTATCGGCTGTGCAAAAGGTTATCAGAGCTCTGCCTACTGGCTTTACTTCCATTTCCTCCTCTTTCTTGTCTTTTCTTCCATTCCCTCTTTATCCTCTTTCTCTGTGGTAACCTATGAGAGGCATGTAATACAGGAAAATCTCAACTCTGAGTATTGTTCCATCAGTGTTAACCACTCCTAGCTTCACTCAGTCCTTAGAACAGCTTGTGAACTCCACTCATCCCTTAGATCTCCACCAATAGCTCACCCGTGTGAAGTCCACTCAAGCATAAATGAAAAATAACATTGAATTCTGACTTGGCATATAAAGGCATAGTAGATTACATCTCTTCAACAATTGTGCTGGTGTAAACTACCTTTCAGCCTGAAATCCTGAACTCCTCTCTATTAACTAGCCCTAGTAACAAGTTCAGGAACTTCTGTCTGGTATCTTTTGATTCCTCAAAATCATTAATTTCTACAGTAACAAACACTACCTTCCCTGCTGGAGTGCAGACTTTGTATAGGGTTTAGAGTGGGTCAGCTGATTAAGTCACTGTTCACTGGAGCTCATATTGCTGGGGCCCTGGCCTAAAAACCAGCATAGTTTACAAAGTTCTACCAATCTCACCTGTCCCACCTCACCTTTTTGCTGGAGTTTTCCACCTGCATAGCACAGCCAACAGGACTGAAGAGGATCTGCCCACTCGGAAGCCCTAATTCATGGTCTGATGAATGAATTGCAGGGATTGATTGAGATGCTGGTGTTACTTGAATTCTGATGCCTCTGATAGGAAGGTAGTAGTCTCTTGCAAAAAGTTTGTACTTCATCACGGAACAAAACTGCTGAAATGACTGGCATGTTACCAGGAATGAATCAGGTTGCCATTCATACCCCTTTCCTTTTCAAAACAAGGCGTTGTATGGCTACAGTTTCATACCCTGGAACCCCCTCCCAGTTTTTTGGAGTGACTCAACTCATTAAAAAGTTAAAAAATTTAACGTGTGAGCATGTTAGCAGTACTGCCTTAGTCTGGTGTCATGCTCCTTTCCATATTTGATCAGACTGCCTTCCCAGAATGCAAGACCTGTGTTCACAGTTTCTCAGGCACTAACATCCAGTTGTGGCACAGCTCTGCGAACCCGTGAGTGCCTCTGAAGAACATTGCTATGAACAAAATTAAGCCCTCATAAGAAATGCCCCATTGAGTCAGACTAATGGTCCATTTAATTCATGGCAGTTCAGGTACTGCTTGGGGAGTCAAGCGAGTCGCCTACTTCCTGAAGTCTGTTCACCCTGGCTGCCTGCTGGATGTTAGGGGATTCTACTTCATTTAGCATTTTGTTAGACTGGCGTAACATATGTGCTTGTGTATGGTGCAGGAGCAACGCTGATAGTCTGGGCAGCATCAGGAGGCATAAGCTCCATAACAGCATTACTTTTATAGTTTTCTGTATTTATCTGCCAGCATTCTCCATTGTTTGCTGGGCAAGCATGAATCTTCCTAAGTTTATGTGTTACCCTGTCTATCATCTTTCTCCCTGAAGTTTCTACCCCTGACAGCTCAGGGTGGCTTCATCAGCTGTACTGTTGAGTGGGCACTTCTATTTTAGCTATTGGGCTGTCTAGATTTGAGTCCCATAGTGAAGATGGACATTACATCGAGAGCAAAGATGATGACATTTGGGTAAATGGTCTCCTTCAAAGCAAAAATCATGCCAAATATAGGATAATGTAGGGAAAAAACGATTTGTGCACAAGATCAAAAGCTGATCATTGGTGTGTTAGAGAAGGAAATAATACAGAAAAGTTCCCACTCAATCCTAGACACAATCATATTTCTTTCTCTACTAAATGTTTGAGAGAAAGACAAACCATCTTTTACAGCAAACGTTTTGCACTCAGAGACACACAGTTTACATTGAGTGCCCCGAATGATTCCTGGCCTGTTCAGAAGCATCCCTTGCTTCTCCTCAGCAGAGCAAATGATTTACTACTGCAACAGTAGCTAAATTAATACAAAGGGTCTAGAATACAGGGATATTTGTTGTTCATCTTCTTTGTAGTTCATGATGGAACGACTTCTATTAGAATAGAGATTTTTGAACTTGTAAATAGGAAGCTTCAGGGGGTAGGGAAGAAAGAAATAAATTTTCTTCAGTATGATTTTTGGGTTGACCACCCTTCCATTTTAAAGTTCTTGACAAGTACTAATGGGATGTTCTTTTCAAGAAGACGTTTGCAAAGGGATAACTGATGTATAAGTATTTGCTAATGGGGGAGAGATGGGACACACTTGAATCTAGAAAGTCAAAGATGCAAAGTGTCTGTGATTGCCACAGAGAACCACCAGCTAGCAACTGAGCTGGAAGAAAGAACCACAAAATCTTGATGCTAAGTTAAAACATAGTCACTGTAAGTTGCAATCTTAATTTCTATTTTTCTCTGTTGTTTTTTTTTTAATTGAGGTTTTCTTGGTTAATCTGAAAATTGTAAAAAAAATAATAAAAATCTGAAACTACTCCTCTGCCCTCAAAACCAGACCATGAGTATGCTTGATCTCCTACACCTGGAGAAATCACTACCAAAGCAGTATCAGCATGCACTCCTTTTTCTTTGAAATAATTTCTGATCATAGAGTGAAGAACAGAATACTTAGTATGAGGTGTTGCTGACAACAGTGGTTTTTTATTTCCTAGTTCTTGAAACAAAAGAAGACTTGTTTTGTTGATGAGTTTTGATTATGTCTACTGGTTCCCCTTCCCTCTGAGGGGGGTGGTCAAGCAAGGAAAACAAAAATTGGTCTTAACTATACTACAGGATGACAGAATCATACTCACCATCAGCACACCTTCCAGAGTTGTCATCATTGTCTTGTCCACATTACCAATCCGCTCTTGTACCGGTGAAGTCTCCTACTTCAGGCATGAAGACAATATCCAATTTTCACCCAGTATATTTATTACACTCCTACCTTAAAAACAAGCTAAGCCGCTGAACATTTTTCAGAAGGCTTTGGCAACACACTAGTATTATTAGTTAAAAAGTAAACTTTCGCACCCAATCTCTGAAATGGCATGTTTCCAGAGGAAGAGATACACATTTAAACTTTAAATTGTAATAGCATGTGTTAAGGGATAAAACAGGAACATACATAGAACTAAGGCAGTCTAAAAAATGTTCTTAAGTTAAAATGCTTCTTGAAGTTATGTTCACACATTGTGAGATTAGAGCTTATTTTCTCCTCTAAGTCTCTCTCACTGCTTCCATTCACTGTACCAAAGAGAGAATATAACTTTAAATGAAATTTGAGAAATTTTGTTTGTTTGTGAGGGGTGGATTTTTTTTTGTTCTTTTTGTTTCTTTGGGGTTTTCAAGTGTCCATACGTAGTTAAAAACAAAAATAAGTGGCCCAAGCCACAACCCAAAATATTGGGCACTGGCAGAAGTTAACAGCAGACACATCATAATGAAGCTTTTCTGGATGCAACAAGCCCTCAAGAGTCAGAAGGGAGGCTGACACATAACAAAACTTACATGATATGACTTTTAGACAGTGTTCAGGTATTGAATAAAAATCCCCTAATTAAATGGTATAAAATGTATATATTAATTGACATTCTCCTAACAGCCTGCTTACCATGATCTAGTAGCTGGAAGCCAAAACTAATAAACATGTCCCTCTTGCCTTCAGCAATAGGTTTTCCAAAAAAAATGTTTTCAGCAAGGCAGAAATGGAATGAAATAGCTCACATCACTCTTATTGCAAGGCACCTCTATTCTTCTAGTTGGATTACTCTCATATCTAGAATTGAAGCACAGCAATATGCATTACCAAAGCACACTAACACCAGTTTTAAGGGTCTAGTATATGTACAATTCAACAACCCTCCTGACAGCCCATAGAGAGCTAAACCTTCTCATCCTACAGCAATGTATTTTGCATCTCATGATCTTGCAGAGGGCAGACAATGTTTCAGTGAAGTCTTACCTTTGAAGTGCTAGAGCAGGCAAGGCCTTCAAGAAAGCTAAAAAAAGTCCCTAAAATTCTGAAGGTTAGAGCTTCTCTGAAAGGGTGTGAGGTAAAGGAGTGCCTCTGAGTTACACATTAAACTTTTATTTCATTATTAGATTTGTAGAGTCTCAGTCCTGCTCTGCTCTTACCAAGTATTTACTGAAGCAAGGTAGGAAATACAAATAACTTTTCTTTAATATAGACTGTTTACTGTCAGAATACACATAGTTTTTTGAAAACAACTTATATATACCCCTTTCTCATGAGGGCATGTCTAAACTGGACAATAAAACTAGTTAGTTATCCAGTCAGAGTCACATAGCTACCAACATAAGAAAGTGATCTTCCTTGCCCCAAACAAAATACCCGGGTTGCAACTTGACAGATGACTACATAAGCAGATGACTGGCTACTATTCACTGCTGTAGCTCCTTCTGTCCCCATCTGTTTTCAACAGGTCTCTCACCTCTTTGAAGACTGAAGAGGAGCACCACAAAAGCCAGGGGACCAATCACAGATTTTCTTCTAAAGCTGCCACTAACAACTGCTCGACCCTCTCCTGTCAACGCCAGAATTTCTCTTCTAGCAGAATCATATTTCCCTATCTGACTTATACACAAACTCCATGTCAGATTTTGCAAAACTGTTCCTTTTCTAGGACCACTCGTGTCTCCTCTGCTTAGGAAATTGACTTTCCTCAAGGAATCATTTCACACCTGTGCACCGTGATCTTTGTAACAGCTGTTTCTAGTAAACGGTCAGCTACAGCTAGAGGAGACAAGTAGGTCTTTTCCAGGCTCTTGCCATGTGCTGCATTCATTTTACACTTTAGCAGAATTTTTTGCCATTGTGGATTTTGTGGATCAGAGATCGTGGGTTTTTTCCACGTTTCTGGTTGACAAAACTACACTTAATTTGTAAAGGCAAAACTTAATTGAACCACTGACTCCGTTTTTCTCACGATCCCCAAGTATTCAGTGATAATGAGGATTTCAGGCATTCGTACTTCCTTCCCATACCACTGTGTGCTCGTTCTGTCTCTGTGCCACCACGCTCTGCTTTTGCCGTTGTGCCAGTTCCTTGCTGTGTCTCTCTCTTTTTTTTTTTTTCCCCCCTCCTGTGGGGGCTAATTTTTAACCTGGATCAGTGTCCTGATCTGGTTCATAGGGCAGCTCTACAAAAGACGTGTTAATGCCACTGAAAGAGCTGACAGGTGTAGAAATAAGTGACCAGAGGAGGAAATGCTTCAAAACAACATTGTTGCCAAATGCTTTGTCATGTAGAAAAGTCTCCAGGCTTCCTTTTATTGAAGAAGAATTGGCCGTTACTAAAATGCACACCCCGCTTGCTGTAATCAAGCTCTCATGCTTGTAGCAGAAAGATTACTGGCCTTAGAGCATAGACCGCCCCTTCATTTCTCACGTGTGCGTGTTTGACATAATGGTGAAGTTTCCACAAACTGAATGACTTATAATTTGAATACAGAGTGCCGATTCTTAAATAGCTAAAAAAAGTCCCTAAAATTCTGAAGGTTAGAGCTTCTCTGAAAGGGTGTGAGGTAAAGGAGTGCCTCTGAGTTACACATTCTGCATTAGTACCTTGCTGAAGTGCTCTTAAAGTAGTTACGTTATTCACTCAGACTGTAACTGTTATGAATCACAGCTACTCAGTTATGATGACGTTTCAGCAACAGCCAAAATATTGCTGGCTCTGATCCGTGAAACCAAACAACAAAGAAGTCAGATACAAAAGAACCAGACTTAAAATACCAGTTAGTCTCCTTATACGCAATGTCCTACTTTACTGATCCAAAGCAGAGCTGTACCTAGCATGCTGATTCATTACTGCCATATATTCCAGCCAGCAGGTATAATGTGCAAAGGTCCACAGCAGAACTGAACTAACTTTAGCAAAGTTATTCCTGATATATAGAAGCATCAGAGGATGAAATATCCATAGAGAAAAATTTGCAGAGTGACCTATATAATGTGCTGTTGGAAGCCTTACATAGCTCAGGCTCCATGTGGTGACCTAAGATAGAGTAATTCACCTGGGCTACGCCAGAATACAGATATGCAGTGTGTAACTATGGCATGGTGCTGCTCTGTGTGAGTGATAACCCTGTGATTCCTTTGGGAGTGTGTGTGTTTGTGTAGCCTCAGCTTCCCTGGCACAACTGCCAGACTGGGAGACAGCAGACAGACTGCTGCCACCAAACAGAGATGTGCTGTGATGTGTTTTACTCAGTGTTTTTTCCCTCAGCCACATGTGCACATGTCTGCTAAAAATGCTTTTGTGCAAGGCAGGTTTGTTCCACTTCAGATGCTCGCTGCCTCCCACTTAATACTTCTGTTCCCTTCTGCCCAGGTGAGTGGCCTTGCAATCCACACCAGCTTCTGGGTTGCTGAGAAGTTCATAGAGCTGATTTAAGGGCAAGGAGTCTACAGCTTTCATGGAAAACCATAGGTGTGCCCTACACTTTGCAACCTGTTCAGAGGTGATCCTATGTCCCTTCTGGGACCCAGCATGAGACAAGCCGAAACTTTTTTTCGTCTTTTTCCTTTTTTTTTTTTTTTTTCCTCTTGATGAGTCCTAGAGTTGTTTTTCACGTGTTAAAAAATGGGAAGCTGCACTTACAGACTAGAACTCACATTTTCCCTCAGCTGCTTCCTACTCCCTGCCTTGCTGCTTTGGACAAAAGCTTTTCCATCTTAAGGATCATCTTCCACTACAGATCTTCCTAGATTTGCAATATGGTCTACTGACATCAGCCATCTCATTTCTCCCACCAAGACTCTGGTAAGATTAGTAGTCAGTGTGGTTGTGTCTCTGTTGAAAGAAAGTATTTCTAGTGAGGTATTCCATCACATCTGCAATACCTGCACTATTTTATGGTATGAGCAGAAGTCCTGCTGAGCAGAAAATAGAACTCCCATTTTATAGAGTTTTCAGACAGCTGCATTTTTGCTGGAGAGACTGACACAAACTCTGGCCCATCTGTTCAGATGCAGATACAGTGTTAAGTTATAGGGTGAGGATGCAATGCTGCCTTTATTGGATGTGGTCTGTAGGCACAAGGGATGATTTTTTCCAAGTTCTAGCTGTCACTGCAGCCAGCCCCTGGTAGTCTGTACTTTGAGCTCAGCTAGGCTCAGCTGCCATGAATGTTTTCACTGGCCAGCTGTCAAGGAGGTGCTGATGAGTATCATCTAATGTGAAGTGAATGAGAGTACCTTCAAAGCCAATGTGACAAGGTCTCTATCCACGTCATCTGAACAGTTACGTAAATATATGAGTGGTCAAAGCAAGTCCCTTGCCCTGCTGCCAAAGGCAGATGAAGTTGGAGATGAAGCTGGACGATGCAAGCCAGAGCTGTAGAATTAGAAAGACACTTTGTTTTAGACCTGACAAAGCAAGATGACCAGCAGTAGTGTTTGAACTGTGCAGCTATTCTCTTTCCATTACTGTAGACTTCTGCTGCAAATGTTCATGTCCTTTCTGCCCACTTTCTAGCTATGGCTTTCAAGATAAAATTCACATCTGTTTCTGAATGGTGTGTCAGGCTATAAAGTGCTATATTGATATAGCAATAGTGTAAATTGCAAAAGAATGAAGGGCACACTTAAGGTCAGTCACCCTGCAAATGCTGCAAATCTGCTAAGAACTTTGAAGGGAGATGTTTTGGGTTGGGGAAGCAATGGAGGGACATTAGATCTGAATTCAGCTGGGGCTCTACCATTCCAAAGCAGCTATTTAATGATGTCTTGGTTTTCCTATCATCTTAGAGCCACAGTACTTTATTTAACTCTTCAGATAGCTTGATTTCTTAATGTTTGAAAAAGACTACGTAATATTTAAATGGAAGGTGATAGGAAAGAACAAAGTGATATCCTAAAATATGTAAGCCATGAGCTTTTACATGACCTGAAAATATCATGTTCCCTGAATTATATCTTAGTAGCTCCTAGGTGGAGCTCCTACATGTGGCTGACTTGAATCCAAACATTCAGACCCAATTACAAAATGTAGCCAGCCTGAATTACCACTGATTTTATACAAAATGTTCAGTTGTTTCCACATGAATATGAAAGAGAATCTTTCTCTTAGGTAGACAATTTTAAAAAATTATTTTGAAATTAAAAAAAAAAAATTCCAAATATAATGGGGGCTTTTTATTAAACTTAAGGAGGAGACGTATCAGGAAGGCAACTATCATGAACTCTGATCATGGCTGCACTGTGAATGTTTCGTTTCCAAGCTGAAAGTAACAGAGGTAGCCACAAGAGGGAGGCAGAACTCCTATGGCAGTATAGTAACCCCAGCAAAAAACAAATCAGAGAAATACATTTTCAAATTTTCCTTCTTTGAGCTAAAAATGTCCATTGGCCCTTGCATTGAGAACAATGATTGTTAGCTGTAACTCCTATGAACGTAGACTCAATGCATGGTAAATACTAAATGGTTAATATAAGCTGAAAATTAGTAACTAATACATCGTTTTCTTCAACCTAAATTTTAAGTAAGAAACTACTTCAGGAGAGATTGAAACTGATTGTCACGTGCTCTTTTGTAGGTGGGAAGGAAAACTGTCCCCATTATTCAAAGGCACATAGTTGTATTTGTGTCAGGCTCTAATACGGAAAGATCATTTTGTTTCTGGAAGAAGACTTTTTATAACAATTTGCTTCTTATAAAATACATCATAAGGATGTGTTTAAACAGTTCCATTTCCATAGCACCTCAGCAAACAGATAAGGCCTCAAATGGTGCTATTATTTATCCTATTAAGTACTTTCACTGGGCAACAGGCCTTCTAGATTCAGTGAGCTCAAAAGAGAAAGCAGTTTGGATGGAAGGAGGGGGTAGGTTTGGTGTCTAATTCCTCCTCCAAGGACTGTTTCCATAATATACTCAACAGAACTTCATAAACTGCAGTCAAGGATTGACAAACCTGGTCAGTACTCTAAACCCTCAAAGTCTTCAATCCTTCTTTTCAGTCTTTAATTGTCTCCACCTCTGTACTGACCCTCTAGGTAGCCTCAAACAAGGAAGAGAAAGGGGTCCCAAACCCCTTCCCTTCCCAGCAGTGCAGTGTTCTGACAGATGCACGGCTTTATAGTACACAATATTCATTGTGAGAACAGCAGCAGGTTGGAATCCTCAAGAGAGGGAGAGTAGGGGAATACCTGGCTTGAAAACCCAAGCTGGACTTGGCTGTATAGAACTATGGTAGTTTGGGTCACATACAGGAACAGTTGCTGTTTGCAGACATCTTTCATGCAAATTTATGAGAGCTTCTGGGAATTTAGTACTTCCAGAATGAGGCAGCAGCTGCATGGGGGTTGACCAGATGGGATTAGTGGACTTGGCTGCCTGGAGCTGGACTGAGCCGCAGTGGCTTACCTCAGGGTGGCGGGGGATGGCTGTCTTTTTTAAGAGTGTCCAGAAAATAAAAAGGTCAAAACTTTTTGTTGAATTGTTCTTTCCATCAATGCATAATTGTATAGATCCTTGCATGCCTACACAACACACACAAATGCTTTTGTTTTTTATAGACAGTAGTTAAACATTATACTATTACAGCATTTTTTTGGAGGTATTTGAAGTGCTTTATAGATGTAAATTTAAACTCAATATGAGCATGACTGTCTAGACAGGTGAGGACTACTTGGGTGAAAAGGCTAGCCAACACCACTGAAAAATTAATTTGTCTGTTGTCCTTTTCTCAGCTAAACATGGAATTAGCTGAGGTAGTCAACTCTTGCATCCAATTTGAGATCCAACTGGTTTACAACGGGCCAAATTCTGCATGGGGTTCACAGTCTTGAAAATCAATGAGACTTGATTCATTGAGGCTGCTTGGTGCAGCAAGTCAGTAGCCCAGGCAAGAACCTGGCACTGACCACTAGAGAGCAACCGTCCCTTCACTTCTGAGAACTCACAGAGTGTGAGCACACAGCTAAGTGCCTTGTTGTTCCAATCTCTGGTTCACTTCTCCAGGTAGGACCCATACCACGGACCCCAACCCAGCAAGCAGAAATGTCAGTCAACTCACAATTTCATCACGCTGTGTCTGCTGGCCCTGAACAGAGAGAGAGCTGATTTTGACAATGTGGTTCAGATCCAAATCTAATTCTACTTGTTCAAAAGCCTTCCAGTCTTTTGTAACCTTCATATTAATTTTTACAGTCTTTATTCCTTGGTTCCCAAGATCAGTGTTTGTAGCCTGGGACTCCCCAAGTCACATTTTTTTGCATAGTTCCTCACTTGTCACAGGACTTTGTGAGGTATTAGCACACATTTTTCTCTGCTGAGATTGTAACTTCAGCATATCCCATTTTGCCACCAGCACTCCCCTGGGTATTCCCCTTGCACCAACTCTCCCTTCCTGACAGCCACGGCAAAAGGTACCTGTAACAGCTTGGGGCAAAAATCAAACAAACATGCTGACTCCTGCAGTGAGAAGCAAGGTTTGGATAAAAGGGAGATGGGCACAGAGCATGCCATAGCAGTTGACCTCTGTTAATCTCAGTTGAAAACTGTCTGCAGTTTTGCTTTTGTTTTGGCTGACCTGAAGTCAGAACCCTGGTACTCTGCTTGCAGCTGTGCACTGACACCAGGTTTTCCCACTTCATTCCCTTTCAATCTGAGTACTCTCTGTGTTAGCACAATTGCTGAACTGACCATGCCCTAACAAATTTGTTTGCTTCTACAGAGGACTTGAGCTCTCCTTTTCAGTCCTTCATCAGGAAAACCTTTACAAAAGAGGCTCCCAATTTAAGAAGTTACTTTCAGCTGTATTCAGCCTTTTCCATCAGAAGCTCTTTGGGCTGAGCTGACTGCTCACAGTTTATCTACAGCCCCTGGGGTAGTTAACAACTGGGAGGCTGCAGAAGGCCCCCAACGAGGGAAGGACCAGTCTGCCCAGACCTCCTGAGCCCCAGCATGTGTCTGCCACTTGCTGAAGTACCCCAGTGCTAGTGAAGGCAGTACCACAGTCACCCCTGTCCATTAGGCTTTGCTGTCCCTTTATTCAGAGTTGAGAAAGACACCTTTCATAGCTAGTGTATAAAATACTATTCCAATTACTTTTTTATATACGGCAGTTGCTGTTAGGCTTCTGATACGGTGACCAAAAGGACAAGAGTTTTTTCTGTGACTGGTGCACTTCATGTTTCAGATGCATCTGCTGTGACCCACACCTACACCTAAGCTGAAACAGTGGGCTGCTCCTCCATCTTTTGCTTCACCTCCAGCTGACCTTCAGGACTTTTTGTCTTACATATTTTCAACATATCTGGACTAGTCAGGGTGGGAAATCATGGCAACTAAGAGTACTGAAAGAAAAGTGTGGTTTTTTTCCTCTCCAACTTGTCCTGTCTCACTCTAGTGATGTCTTTTGTTTGGGTACACATTGCACTGGCACTCTGACTTCTCCATCTCTTGCAGGGTGTTATTTTGGCTTATCTCTAAGGACTGCACTATTGCCAAGGATCTTTGAGCTCCTTGGTTTTAAAATTTCACTTTTTTTCTCTAAGTCTTTATTTTTAAAAACATTATGCATATTAGCAAGCTATGAAGGTTAATAAAATCCTACCTTCCCAATTTTACATGTTCATTTCCAAAGTCACTGAGTATCTGAATTGTAGTAAATAAACTGTTAGTACTAACAACCCCTGAATCTTAACTTTCCTTGTTTCTTCTGGCTGTCCTGATTTACTCTTGAATAACGAACATGAGGCATCATACCTTGTGTACCTCCATTTTCTGATATTGTAAAATGGCTGACTTACTGTCAGTTGTACCGAGCTCAGAGCAATTCTCTGAACAGCACTTATGATGGGTATCTGATTTTATTTGGCCAAGAGAAGTGCCCAGCTCTTCAGTCTGATACACGGAATGCTTTTGAGAAAAACAACAGACTGAAGTGGGTCTCAGTGACTCTGAGAAAAGTGGAAAGATGTATGAATTGACACGTCTTACTGAACTTTTGAAAGAACACAGAGAATCATAGAGAGGACTTTATGTACTTTACACCTTATACTTGCTTTTCAAACAGATGTTCTGATCACAGGAAGATACCACCCTTTCATGTACTCCTAGTTTTAGTGGTCTAAGAAGAGACCACTGAACAGAGGCTTTGAATCCTCAAGTACTTTGTTTCAGGATGGATTTGTTCAAATTCTGGACCATCTTCTATATTATGTTAGTACTACTCCAAACATCTGTTATGTGGCTTAAGCTGTAGGCCTGCTCCACTTCTTTTGCGGTCTACTGTTCAATCTGCATGATCAAATGAAATAATCTCTTTTCTGTATGTAGTCCCATTACCGCTAATTTCTGTTGTCCTTTATGCCATTCAAAATATTCCCTTTCCTCTTCTGAAATCAAGACCTCTGATTTATCAGAACATACAGCACATAAAACTTCAATTTCACAGTGAAAATGTGGACATGCTGTTTCATCTTAACATTTATTTAAATTTTCATGTAGTTTAAACAAAACATGACATCCCGTTTCAACTGATAAAAAGAAAAAAAATAAACCACTTCTGTGAAGTTAGCCAGTGTATGGACTTAGTTATTTTACAAAATAAGAAGGTAGGAACATGTTACAAAATAATAATTAAACCAATCAATGTCAATAGTGCAAAGAATAAATTGCAAATATGAAAGAGAGAGAGGGAGGGAGGGTAGGACGGATGGGAAGATAGATGGCTGAATATGCAAGGGGTAGCTGGCTGGCTGAACAAAACAGGAACATTAGGAAAAGCTGTGCATGTTATCACACAAAATTTTGTGTCCTAGACATGTCATGATGTAGATTTAACTTTAGTGGCAGAAGAGGGTAAGTACTTCACCCATAAGTGATCTCTGTATGCTGCAGATTCTTGTGCTGGTCAGTTCTGGAGATTAATACAGATATGCACACTAACTGCTAAGAGTCACTGAAAGAAATTTTTCACTATCTGGAACACAGGTGATCTATCAAGGGCTTGATTCGTGCACTGAAGGGCCAAGGAAGCAACAGAGTTACTGAGGACTTTATGCCAGCAAAAGAGTAAGCACCTCCAGGCTGAACTTTGTGCACCTTTTCCACCTGCTTTCATGCTCTTTCACATGCAATTGCTCTCTGTCCTGGGACGTGACTGTTCAAGAGGCAGTTTTGGCAGCTACTAAATAATGTGGACAGGTGTTGGACATCCTATCAAGTAAATGTCAGCCAGCAACCCACCAGAGAAGGAAAATGATTTCTGCAGTGTTTCTAATGATACTGCTATATCTGACTCCTTCATAGGATGACTAAATTTAAATCTAAATAAAAGAACAAAAATAACATGTCAGTTTTAGTATTTCTCATCTGAATTCACCCATCTTCTAGCACCGTGTCCATAATTAATAAATGTAAGAGACATTAACTAAAATAAGCTCAGCTGTCTGGAGATATTGTCTTTACCCCTTCTGATCAAAGACACTTTATGTTTCTAGGCAAAATTCCATACAATACCTCAAGTCTTACCACAGTACAAATATTAAAACCATAATGAGAAATGGAAAGAGGACTGAAAGTGAGAATAGCTTCAGGGAGTAAACATATGCTTACCTTGAAGGCACATTTCCTGCATGGAGTGTTTGAGTACTACAAAGCTTTCAAATATACCAAAGAACAGTGATTGCATCTTTCTCAAAGGAAGTAATAATCTGAAACTAGTCAGAGAGATTTTTCCACGTGATAAAAAAAAAGAAAAAAAAAAAGAAGAATCATCCCCACTACAGGCACTGCTTGTATCTAAATAATTTTCTGCTACTTTCAAACTCACAAACCTCTCCGATCTTTTCCCTTCACTCCAATCAACAGTCTGTTCAAATTACTACTATACTCACATGAGGGAAGAGTATATTAACATAGAGTATGTATGTGATGGTGTGTAACGCTGCAAAACTGGCACTATTTAATCAATAAAAACCAGCGGAGACCTCATTAAGGGCACTTAGGATCCCAGTGTTCAAATTCTCAATGCTCGTAATGGTGCTGGACTGAAAAAGAATTCAGTTGACACCTGGTGACACCAACAATGGACTTTCTAGGGATTTTGGTTATTAGCACTCTTTTGAAAAATCAAACTACTTACTCTAGTCCTTAGGAAATAAGGAATTAAGATATTTTGAAAATCTGGCTGAGGTATTTATCCTAAACTCTTGAAAATTCAATGGCAGGTACATTTAAAAACACTCTCTGGAGATCAGAACAGATTAAAATACCTTTCATATAAACAAGAACACTTTTCCAGTTTTGCCTGCGTAAATTCATGATGACTGGAAGACAATATTTCTGTGTACAACTATACAAGAAAGAGCAGAGGCAGCTTTTTCATTCATTGATTCTGAATTAAAACCAAAAATCAATGATGCAGTAGTAAAGAAATTAAGCAAATCCATAAACCTCCAATATGTTTATCTTTCAGTTTCTGGAACACAGAATGTTCTGTAGCACAAGTATGATAGAGGCTGAATAGTTTAACAATTAAATAGTGATAGAAACTTATATTCCTTTTATTTTCTCCCCCCTTAAGGTGTACAACATAACTTTGCTAACTTGTATTACCTATTTGCGTTTCCACGAGCTGAGGGGCAATAGGTAAAAAAATCAGACACTGAGCCTGCAGGTCAGAGTAGAAAATATTCATTTTTTTCACAAATCATTCTCACATTTCCTCAGCAACATCTCAGCACTGCTTTAGCTTCATTTTTTTTTGATATCTCAAAGGTGGGATTTCAGAAACTGCTGAGGAGCTGCAGTGAAAAGCAGGAGCTGCAGTGAAAAGCAGGAAAACCATCCAGAAATTCTTTGACTGCCTTTGAACAGAAGAGTGAATTTTGTAGAGAGGAGCTGCCATACAACTCATCACAGCCAGCCCATGCCAGAGCTGAGAATCAGTCACAAATTCAGCTCCGTGCTCTCAGGTATTTCACAACCTATACAAGTTATCATTAATAATATCAGAAATTTTAATCCATTGATCTCAGAATTCTTCATGAGAGTTGACAGCATTCTTCCATTTACAGGGAGATGTTGCAAATGCTTAGTACTAACTGGTGTGCTCCAAGGAGCACCCTGGGCCCAGAAGGGCTACCTGCAATGGAGTATTATAGACTTGTTAGGAAGTCCTAGAAGGACTAAGACTTTACGTATTTACAGTGGTGTACCTGTGTAAGTATGTGTCACTAGGGTGATGCAAGCTTGAAATGTAGGTGCATACAAAAAAGCATTTATAAGTTTCCTACAATTTATTTGAAATGCTACCACTACCAGTTTCAGACTCAATGAAATTAATTTCATGATTTATTTGGGATTTTAACATTGTAGTAATTTTTACAGGAGTCACAGTGAAAGTCGTAAATCAAGAGTGTATTAATTTTTTTATATTAAATGTAAAATGAAATAAATTTATAAAAAAGCTTTCATTTTAATTATGGTTTTAAATTACATTGCCAAACTTTTCCAAATGTGTATTTTATAGTCAGTAGTAACCTTTCAAAAGATAAATGATTTAATAAATTACTTATTTTACATTTAGCATTACGAGACAAAATATTACACAAGCCATAGAAACAACTAAAAATTAGTACTTTTAACACTGTTTTCTCTGAAAATATGTGTAAATGAGTGATTTATGTCTTTTGCATTTTTATTCAAAAAGAGGTTTTAAGACTTGCTATTACTTCCAGCTAGATGGGGATAAAAAAATCTCGATGATAGAAGCCTGTTAATTTTTGGAAAGAGATTTTGGGGCCTAGTTAATCAGAGTATTATAAAGATACAAGTTACTTATACTGTAGGTTCAAGATAGAACATGAAAATAATATTGTGCTGGACAGACTTCCGAGGATTTGTAGGAAAACAAACAACATTGTTAAAGTAATCGTGTTCTGACATTTTCAATAACCACCCATTTTACCCATCCAAGAAAACATATAAAAACCCCTCAAAGCCAAAACTAAACCCCATGTTTTTCCCTTAAATATCTTTCTAGGCAGGAATGATCTAATCTTAGCAAAGTCCCTCCGGTATCTCCACTATGGTAACACACATTCTATACTGCTAGCAGCCATGACCATGTTCAGCCAAGATACCAGAATGGCTCAGACTACAAAGTAAAAATGTTAAGAAATTGCAGAGGCTTTCTTGTAACTTGTGCAAACCCCGTGAAAACGTGCACAGTGACATGTTGTCATTCGAGGGATGGGACAGGAAGGGGTGAACAGAGGAACAGCTCTGTGATCAGCTGTCCTGTCTGTAGTTCATCTGCTTAAACACAGAGACATTCTCTTCATTTAAGATGCAGAGTGTGTTGGTTCTCCAGAATGATGCTCAGGATTTTCACTCTGTGGACCATTTCAGAAAGGAGATTTTATATGATTTTTCACTTAATCCTCCCTGAATTTTATGTGGCAGTTCAGAAGGAAGCAATTCAGTCAATGGCCAAACCAAAAGGCATTGAAACATAAAAAATGCTTAATGTGGGAGGGCAAGATTGTGAGATAAAGGCTGTTTTCTGGTGTGGCTGTGATGGTTGCCAGACGATACTTGAGTGCAGAACCTAAATGGTGAAAAGGCAGAAAAAGCAGGCTTGACTGTACAACTGTACATATACTGTCCCAGCAAAAGCCTGTGGATCCGCTTCAAACAAACCACTGACCAGCTTCTTCTCAAAGTACAGATCATCACAAAGAAAAAAAATTAATACTCTTCAGAGCATTATTTTAAAAGTAGTAGTCCATATTTTTTTAAAAGAAAAATACCCAACCCCTGCAAGTCCTTTCTTCCAGGTCTGTTAATTTGACCACCCCTCTTGGGACTTGCAGACTGATCTTTCTTTACTGTGTAGCACATTCATTGACATTTGCAGTACTTTCTCCCTTCAGATCCTCATTCAAGCTTTTTTTCTGCTCTATTTCAACCTGGTAGAAGAAAAAGAGAAAAAAAAATTGTAATGAGAATGGAAAATGAAAGATTCAAAAATCTTCCTCAGTGGTGGTTCTTGTGCTCAGGTGAAGAAACTCTTGGTTAACTAGAGAGTCGTGAGGAAAAATAGACTGAGCATCAGAGAAGATTGGATTTTATTTACTATAAGGATTTTCAGTCTAATCCAAGCAGTTCTACAACAGTTCAACAGTATCATGAAAAAATTTCCGGAAGAGATGTCATGCAGAGAACTCCTATGATTTTATATTCATTACCATTCCCAGCTGTACTCTGAATACAAACCCAGAACTAAATCTGCAGGTGATAGGTGGCTTCCTATGTGACAGCAGAAAATCAGCGTTAATTATAAATTCTGCAAAGACTGATATATAAAGCAAAGAGATTTCTTAAATGATCTAGAGTTTGAAGGGACCCATAAGGATCATGAAATCCAACTCCCTGCTTCTTGAAGCTGTGGCTAACACAACCCCAAATATCAGCACACTCCCTGCTGTTCTCAAGGCTCAGAGGTGCTTTGGCCTACAGATACCAATTTGTACTGGCATAGGGCCAAGGGGATCTATGTTTGGGTTCTAAATTTCCACATCTCTGAAAACTCAGAGATAATCCAATGTTTTCATTCCTAAAAGGGATACTTAGGAAGATCAAATACCATCTCCAGGGAATTTAAGAAACTACTAAAAATATAATTACAATTACCAGTAAAAATATTTATCATGACAGTCTTTTCAGAATCTCTTATCATTGCTCTTAAAGAGGGCAGGTAGGATGCCAATTTCTCTGCTGAGTATTCAGCTAACATGCAAATTTACTGAGATATTTTGGCAGGTATATACATAGTGTATTTTCCCATCTGCTCCTCTCCTTAGGGCAGGCAGAAGGAAGAAATATTTAAGTAGAGAAATAATGTGATCCTTTTGTCTGCAGTAGGACTCCCATGGTAGCACTCCCACTATGAAGAGCAGCAAAACTCCCTGTTCAAACTCTCCAGATCAGCTAATCCCCAGGAGCTGGCTGTGTGCATGCTCTTCCACAGGCAACTGCAAGCTAATTTATTCCATCCTTGCTGAGGGATAATCCACTGCATATTTGCCATGAATCAATAGCTGCACATGGGTAGCTACTGCACACAGCCTGGCATGTGCTAAATTCCCACCTCTTTTGTCCCTGGTATTTGTCTGCCCATACTTTTCAAGACAATGAAAGTCTTGAAAAAAGTAACCATGGTGATTAGGCCTGCTCAGTTTTACCTTGTAACTGTAGTGTGCTGAATAGCTGACCCACTTCCTCACGTCAGTCTTGTCCTCGACAGAGATGGAGCGGACAGCGGCTTTGGACGCAGAAGTGGTGGGCATGTCGAATTCCACATCGACATAGCGGACAAAACTGGAAGGCACTTCCCGGTCAGAGCCAAGCTCTAGGTGACAAAAGAAGCAGTGAGGATGGCCAGAAGCTGGAAAAAAGAGAGCAAACAGTCATGAGAGTTGTGTCAGATGAATCTAAACCACAACACCTAGGAGAAAGCAGCGTCATGAAGCTGCAGGAAACCAAGAATCTCCCTAGGTGAACTAGTTCATAGCAAATGTCTTACCTGCTTCAATGTGGTTGGAGTTACCAAAGCAATTAAACAAAATGCAAAAAGGATTGCCAATCACTCTAGTTTCCTTTTAGTGGGTGAAAATATAAGAAATAAAGCAAGCACAGTAGGGTAAAGGTATCTGTCCTCTTTTGAGTCCCTCAGTGTCTGTCACGTGCTAAGTACATCGTGGCACATCCTTCTAAAATGTAATGAAATGACAGTAAGGAAAGGAGGAATTTGGAAACATTTGATGTTTCTTTGAAATTGTTATCCCCCTTTTTAGCAGAAGAAAATGTACTGGATAAGGTGAAATAACTTTTCCGTGTTCAAAACACAAATTTGTGCAAAGCTTCAGAATAACCACTGACAAGGGGGCTAGTCATTAAGGATGGCAAGGAGAGGAGGTAATGTTTAGCTCTGTCATATGTAAATTATTATTATTTTTCCCCTTTGTTTTGCTTGACAGTAATGATG
Source organism: Picathartes gymnocephalus (assembly GCA_013390045.1). Lineage (NCBI taxonomy): Eukaryota > Metazoa > Chordata > Aves > Passeriformes > Picathartidae > Picathartes > Picathartes gymnocephalus. Next base: position 41,875 of record WEKY01005022.1, read on the forward strand.
CCTAAAAATTTAAGTAGGGACTTCTAGTCAAACTAAGTTGGCTTTTTCTCTGACCGCTGCCAACTCCTTAAACTCTTGAGCAAGTAATTTAATGTCTCTGTCTCAGTTTCTCTATTTGCAAAATGAGGATGAAAGCCTTCACAGCCACACAGGGCTTTCTGATTAAAAGGATCCTATTATCTATGTATGTGTAAATGAATGTATAAGTAAATGAATGGAATCATTGCCTGCCTTTATTATAGACTTCAGGATTTCTGACTACGTGTTCTCTAGGAAAGTTCTTCTCCACACAGGTCAGGAAGGTGTACAGGACAGAGACAAGGAAGGAGGAAGGCAGGCAGAGTAAAGAGAACCAGGTGGGGAAAGTCCAAAAGCTCCCACTGGGAAAAGCAGGAATACACCTGCTTAGCCCAAAAGTCAGCCTTGTTAAACTGAAGCCTGAAAAGCAAGATGTGGGATTTTGAAGTATGACTTGTCCCAATAGGATGAAATTAGGCAGTCTTTGAGGCTTAGGCATTGCAACATCCCACTTGACCTCTGAAAAAAGAGCTGGAAAAAAAATTCCACTCAGTGTAAGTTTGGGTAAGAATTTCATCTGGAGTCAGTCTCGTATTTCAAAACAGTCTAGCCAAAGTTCCCTTACCACTGGAAGGTTAAACTAATGTGTGTGCAGCAAATCCAGTGAGAGGCTGTGCAGTTCAACAGAGACCAGGGATATGCAGCACCGTAGGTGGAGCCACATTATGAATGAATAGGTGCAGTATCAAGCACATACAGAACCTCAAGTTCTGCAAGCATTAAAATACATCTGCTTTTCATCAGGATTAGTTATCCCAAGCAGAGTACTGACTCATTAGCCCTGGTTCTAGAGCAAGCCAGGATCTCTGTTTGACAGCCCTTCCTGGCTTTTCATACGTGGATATGCTTTTTCTGGATCAAAAGCTGTGGTGCACAGCAGGCCTTCCTGGTGGTCCTGCCCACCACAGGAGAGCAGCAGCCCCGGGAGTTCTCAGGGAGATCACCATGCCCTCCAGCACCACAGTGCTTTTGCTTCTGGCCAGTTCTTGAGCTTGGCTGTGGTGGGCACAGCCATGGTGGCAGTGCAATTCAGCATCTGCCTTGGGGCCCTTGGGTGACACAGCAGTGCTCTCTGGTACTGCTTTATGAAGATGCCTAAAACTGGCTCAAAAAATCTGTGTTCAGCACTCAGTACTGGCAACCAACCCCTAATCTCAGGCTCCCCATCCATTCATATCTCTTTCCTTACACTGTACGACTCTCAGCAGACTCCTCACTGTAATCCTGCCTGCACATCTGCTTTGCTATGCTTTTCCTGTCTAGTTTGCTGTGGGTTGCTCCCTCCCTCAGACTGGAGAATGCCATCAGCCCAAGAGAAGCAGCTCTGTCTGTGCTCTGGCGCTGGCCACATCCACAGCTGCAGAACGTTCAGCTTGTGCCCCTACACTCCTAAGCTCTCATGTGCTCTGCTGCTTTTGGGGTGCATGCCTGCGAAGGGATCACTGGGAACTGTTTAACTGGGCTTGAGCACACCGCATGCCAGGTGCTTTGGAGAGCTGAGCTTTTAAACTCTTCATAATTTCAACTGGACACTTGAAATCAGCAACTTCTTAACACACCTAAATGTGGATATTCATAGACTCAAAAAAAAAAAGAAAGAAAAAGGAAAAAAAAAGGAAGGGGGAAAGAAAGAGCAAAAAAAAAGGTAACCCCCTCCCCAAATGCATAAAAATTATGGCAGTTATTAATTTAAATCAGCACAGTGAGGTAGGTAACAAGGTGAAGGGATTAAGAAAGCAACTCCTCCACTGAAGCCACTGTAAAATTACCTAGCCCATCAGTGTTCATTACTGTCCTGGGCATGAGGCTCACGAGGTACCACCTCTATAGACTAGACTGTTCAACAGGCTCATTCAGAGCTCTTTCTCTAATGGACAGGTACACTTCTTAGTAAAATCAGGAGGAATCAACACACTGCTTTTGTTTTGCACCTCTTGTTTCCTTGAGCTACTATGAGTTTGTTCTGACAAAGGACCTGATAATTCATATATATGCATGTTTAACTGTGATTGGAGAGAATCTGTTCCAAATGACTCATGACACTCCAAATGTCCCAACATGTTTGGATTAAAAGATATAATTTACTTCAGAAAGTATTCCAGGCAGCATGCCTGGGATCCACAGCCAAAGTAGAGAAAAGTTCAGATCCAGATCCAAGGCTCTGCATAGATGCTACATCCCTGCTTCACAGAAAGTTTTCCCACTACCAAAGACTATTTGGATGTTTCCCTAGCATTCTACTGGCAGATTGAAAAAAAAGGACGTGAAGCGTAGCCAGCAGCAACTGGAGCTGTAAATAGCCTGCAAACAGGTGTTCTTCATCAGCTTTTTTGATCATATTAGTTTTATATATGAGAAGGGCAATAAAGTTTACCAAGCTATTTTGGACAAATATTTGCTATTTGGATTTCAGCAATATGCTCAGTAGAATCCAGTCCATATTTTTTCGTTAGGTCAAATCATAGAGTATGCACTGTCCTTCATTTGTCATATGCTTTTCAATGTTCAGTCATAAGCAGATGCTTTGGCTACAAAATAATACAGACAGTGCTGATAACACTAGAGTGAGTGCAAAGGGCGCCATCCCATTAGAAAGCACAAAAAGAAAAAAATTAGATAAGAGAGCAAAGCTGCTGAAATAATTCTTAACAATCTGTGTGCTTAGGATGCTACAACCTGCATACAAGCAGTGAGCTTTAGTAGGGACATGCTCTCTTGTGGATGGCAGGGCTGGGGGTCATGCCCCTCACCTCTACACAGAGACTGCACCAGTCCACATTCAGGTAATGGAGTGAAGCACAGGAGGCCCAGTTGGTTATCTGGAGACCTCTGGAGTTCCAGGATTGTGTTTGCAAGGGACTGTGTGTCAGAGCACACACTGTGGATGAACAAGAAGTCCCATAATGTGTGCCTACATACGTACCCCTGTGAGCATGTCTGGCAGACAGGCACGTGCTGGAGCACCCACGCAATGCCTATGCCCCAAGTGGTGTGGACCCCTTGTGTGGCCCCTGGAGGCAGGTGGAGCTGCAGGCTGTGGTCACCTGCAGCACTTCCCTCAGCTCCAATGTGATGCCACTACTGCTCTAGAGTCCCAGGCACCAAAGCAGTTCATTAGCAGGTCAGATATTTACAGAAGACCCAGAGTGCTCTTAGAGGTGAGTTACAGGTATCAGAGTAAGAAAACATAAAGTGTGAGTCAAGGGAATAGTTTTATGTTTAGTGCTTGAGAATTGCATCATTTATAAGGACTTGGCAAATACATGAAGTTGGGTTATATGACTTGTGGGTAGGGCTGGATACAGCCCAATGTGCACAAGGCTGGCATTTAGATCCCACCTGAGTGTCACTTGGACAAAAGCGTATGTTGTCCATCAGGCAAATCTAAGAAGGAGTAGGAATGAATGCTTCTGAGTACCACAAATATACCTCTGTTTGCCACATACTTTGAGAAAGGAGAACCATGGTATGAAGTAACACCAATAAATAGAAATAGTCACTGAAGGGCAAGGTCATATTTAAACTATAGTTGGCCTGCCCTGTCATTGCTTTGGGATTCCCTCCCTCTCACATACCTCATGTGTCTTGGCCAAGACAGTGCTTCCAAGGCTCTTCCTTTCCCTGAAATTACATCTGATCTGACCGGAGGGGTGAGGACACTCTCTTCCTCTCAGGATGTAAACAAATATCAACTGCCCTGCGTTTTGCATGATGACACTGATGGATAGATGCTCTGTGGCAGGGGTCCAACAGCAGCAACAAATCTGCAATGTATTTCCTTCCCCCTGTCACAGTGTATATACAATAAAGAGTCACAATGGGAAAGAAGGAAACGAGGCACAAATCAGTATCTCCCTCAGAGTAGCAACGGGTAAGGCAGCATCACTTTGCAGGAGGCAGCAGAGACAGGAGTTTTGCCTCTTCTGGTTTGCTATTGGCATGTTCTGTGATAAAGTATGAGGGTTTTCGTTCCCTTAGCTGTGATGTCTATATGGTACACTGAGATCTTTGGAGAGAAGATGCCACAGAAGGCCCAACTTCACAGCATCTCATTCCCAGAGCTCATGCAGATGGCATATTGAGATTTTTCTCACAAGCATGTTATTGCTCATAAACAGCCTGGGGTTAATTTTTCATTGCTATATTTCTCTCAAGTTTCCAAACTCTGTCTTCTTATGCCTCACTCTACAGGAAACCTGGAGTCTTCCCTTTGCAACCTGTGGTGTAAACTAGTGTTCTTGGGCTGAAATGCGACCCAAAAGTTTAGGACACTTGGATCACTGTTTTGCTGACACTATAACTTAAACACAGGAAAAACATACAGAGAGTGCCAAATCTGGTACTGCAATGAACTTTACTTCAGGGAACACTGAATACAGAAACCCTTCCAGTCACCCAGATGCATTACTACAGCATTAATACTGAAAAGTCCATCTCACTTGTAAGACGCTATTCTAGATCAGAGAAGTCAAGAATTAGAATTCACTACAAATAAAAATAAACCTCAGTTGTCCAGCTTTATTGTGCACCATGGATGGCAGGCAGCAAACAGAATGACTGGCAGAAATGGCCAAAGGGAACAGTAGCTTGCCTACATTATTTTAATGTTTAATTATGATCATGTTACTAGAAATACAAAGACTTGGGATAGAAATACAAAGTGGGTTTCATGTTGGTATTGTCTCTTCAGGTTTAACCTGTAATTGCTTGTCTGCACTGATTACAGAAACTTAGCCACAAAATGGTGCTTTGAAATTTCAATTTTTTTTTTTTTTAATGGTTGAGCAATATCTTCTGTTCTCTTACAATCCCCATTTCAGATAATTTAGAGGCATTAATTGTGGTATATGCATTGAAATATACAGCACTGGCCCAGTATGCTTGGCTATGCATGGAAAAGATATCACATGTGCTGGAACTACAGTGATTTATGTGACCCTGTCCTTCAGCCCCACAGCATGGAATCTTGCTTTTGCAAGTTACCTGAAAAAGCCCTGCTTCCAATAACAGTACTGAGCTAGGTTTGATAACCAGAGAATCAAACGGATAGATCTTGATGCCTAGGTTTCATAATCAGAGAATCATAGAACCATTTAATTGGAAAATACCTTTAAGATCATCAAGTCCAACCATTAACCTAGCACGAAATCTAATCTACCATTAAACCATGTCCCTAAGTACCACATCTACACCTCTTTTAAATGCCTCCAAGCAGAGACAGAATACATATTTTTGCATCTAGAAAACCTAAAACTGTTTTTATCATTAGCTATATTTGTAGCATATGTAAAACCATTGAAATGAAGGGTCAGATAAACATTTCATGCAACTAACTTATCCCCTTTGGTATACTATAGAGGATGATATATCTCTCACCATCTAAACTCACTATTTCCTATCTTCCAAAATACATAACTTGTTTTAGTTTATTCCTGCGGAGATGTATGTGCCACTCACCTGAGTTTTTGTCAGGCAGTCGGTTTATCCTCCATACGATGGAATTAAAGGCATGCTCGTATTTAGCAGTTCCCAAAGTTACTCTCATTACTGGCTCAGAACCAGACAGACTGGTTGATCCAAAAGTGGCTCCCTTGTTCACCTTGGCTTTCAAAGATTTCTCCCCCAGGACACTCTCCCTGCGGAAGTTCTTCACCCACTCATTTGGCACAGGGTAGCGGATCATCACGTTTTCACAAGGGACCTGAGTTAAAGGGTCATGATTGGAAGAGAACCCTGTGGACATCATCAGCCAGCTCTGCACCTCCACCTCAGCACCATTGATGCTGGCAGCTGTCCTCAGAGTAAAAGGCAAAGTTTTCTCAGCAAAGACAGTCCTGAATCTCATCAGTTCAAAGCGGCAGGCATCCAAGGGGTTGAACAGGATAATACGGGAGTTATTAAACATATCCTCATCCACACATGAATGGAACCGGCAGCTGTATAATTTAATCCACTTAGTGGTAGTAGTGGGCATAATATCCTGCCTTGCAACTATTTCATTCCCTTTGATTAGGATATCATTAAGGCCCAGTCTGCATTCTGCCAGGCCAGAAAGGAAGCTGAGAACATAGATATGAGTCAGCACACTGTGCTGGAGAATCACACTATCTCCCTTAGCCAAGATGCCATGAAACTCATCCCTGACATCCACAGTGATCTCTTCTTCTTGATAATTCAGTCCCACTGTGCTAAGATCTGTTGATGAAGCTGGCAAGTTCATCAGTGTGTCTTGCACAGCAGCAATGAAGCTAAGAAAGTCTTCATAATCTGTAGTCCCAAGCTTGATAATTTGCTCCCTCTCTGCAGTGTGTGCAATGGCTGGCTTAGGCTGATACTTCTTTTTCTCCTTGTATGTGGTGCGATCCAACCGCACGCTGTGGATCCTTCCATTCTCATCGTAGTTCTGCAGTTTGCGCTCTGAAATCTCATGATTGATTTCAAGTTTGAGCTCCCGGAAAGGCTTCTCTAGTCCCTTCTCATAAAAAAGCTGTATACATCCACTGTTGGTCAGCTTGACATATATTGGTCCCCAGTGCCTGGATGACATAATGTTCTTCTTCTCTGGGATCCTCAGCATCATTGGCCATCCATCCTTTGGCTGAGCTGGTGCCAGGTTAAATAAAGCTGAATCCAGATCATATGGCATCATGGGGTCATCATCAGGCAAAGCAGGACTGCTCACACGATCTGGATCTCCAATCTGGAGCTGTTTGAGCTGCTCTACAGCATCTGTGTGGGTTACAGTTTTGTTTGCCTCATGGAAACTGATGGTATCAGGCTCTTGATGGAGAATAATGAGAGAGTCTCTTTGGCTTTTGCCTGGAGCACTGGAGACAGAAGAGCTTTTGGAACGCCTCTCTTGCTCCTCAAAGAATGAGCTGAATGGATTGATGGGTGAGGGCTGGACATCTCGAAGAGATTCATCCAGAAAGGGATTAGTAGCACTCCATGGTGGTGTTTCAACAGAAGGCAACTTGGTTAAAGAGGAGAGATCTAGTTTTTGAATTTTGGAGAGGTCTCCCAATGTGCTTTTAGGACGTTCTCTTTTCTTCAAGGATGTAGTGAGATTAAAGTTAACATCTGGAGCCTGTGTCTCTGCAGGTGGGGTATCTATTTTCAAGGGAGAAAGGCTCTGTGGTGAAAAACTGACTTCATTGTCATCAAAAGTCACCCAGCTGGGAAAGCGAACTGTGGTTGGGGTAGATGAATGGCCATTCATGGAGGTGTTGTTCAGCTGCCAGTTGACAGCCTCCATATCTATCTCTTCATCTTCCTGGAGAGATGAGGAATTGTCTTTAAAAAAAGAGGGGAGGGAAGGAAATTTCAGCTAATTATTCTGAAGTTACCTAGTTCTCTCCTCAAAAAAACCCCCAGAGTCTGCATGCTCAAAGAAGGCCTATTCATATGTTGGGCAAGAATAAGATAGTCAAAAGACTTGGCTATAATGCTGAGGAGTCTGACAAAAATTAATGAAAAAATACAGAGTTGAACACAGAGAAGGAATCCAGAAAGAAATATTAAAGGAATGACAGCAATGATTGTATTGATCTCATCCCAACATAATGACCTAAAGGACAAATCACATGTCACAGCGATTTTTTAAAACTTCCCTCTCTAAACTTTCAGGATGCATTTCTTCTCTGCAGTTATCTTCTGTTATTTGCCTGGAGTGTTCCCTCACTCTTGTTATAATTTTCTTTCCTTTTCCGTCCCCATACCCTTTGCTCTAGAGAATAATCCAGCAGGAAGAGGAATGAACATTGAGGAAGAGGACATCTCCAATCTGTCCCCATGTACTTGTCTGTGCATCTGTCCTTATCACAAAAGCACACAGGGTCTGGTGACAGCACTGTAAAAGGTGCCCAGGTGTGATTTTTTTCCCCAGGATGTGTTCAGTAAAGAGACTCTTTGTCGTACCCAGTGTGCAAGAGTCTGACAGTCCTTGGATGTCTCTGAAATACCTCTTGGGGAAGCAGTGAACTAGGAATATATGTTAGGATAAGGAAAAACATATTTTTTACTTGTGTGGTGGAAGCTGTCCTCATCCTTTCTCAGGACAGGGCACCTTTGACTGCTCTTTTCCTAGTCTCAGGCTCTGCCAAGACACGTTGTAGAAAACTGTATCACAGTGTGCTATTTCAGTCCCAGCTCTTCCCAGGATTGCTGTAGTGGTAATAATGTGTTTTCCAAAATGAACACAAATTCTCAGTGTTCAGAAATTTAATGATTTTCTTCCTATTTTCTTCCTACTGAGCTAACGAATCAGAGTGCTCCTAAAAATGAGCAGCCAGCAAAAATTATACGTTGTAGCTGCACCATGTTTGCTCTACATAATAAAGCAGTGCTGGCATTTGTGCTTTTTGCTTCTCCCAGACATCCCATGTTTTACACAAATCACTGTTCTTCAGCACAAGTGAGAAGTAAGTATAAAATGTAGCAGTGTGGTATAGCTGTACACCTGTGATTTGAATATAATTTACAACAACAAAAATAACAAACTAGTTTAAGTCATTATTTAAATTGCCACCAGTTCCCAAAAAAGATGAGCTTGATTTTCTGCCTCAACCATAACAGATAATTTGAATTTTTATTTCAGTTAGAATATGAAATAGGGAATATTCATGCTAGTCAAAGTGCTGCCATGAGCTCATTATAATGTCTTGGCTAACTTGATATTCTGGCCTTCTCATTCCAGCAACAGGTAAGTTTACCCAACCTTCTGATCTAAGGACAAAACACATCAACCAAATTCGAAGGGTTATTACAATTGAGAATTATATATGAAGGTGAATGATACCAATTTGTTTTTCATGCCACAGCAATACAAAGTAATAACAAGAACAGATAGCTTTTACAGACTACCCATGCATTGCAAAGAGTATTTGAAAAGAAGTGCCATTGTCTCAGTTTCTCAGATTTTCTTCTCTACCCTGCCATCTCACTCCCAGCTTTGCACAGTGCCTGTCTGTAGCCCCTGCTACTGGTCACACCACCAGGTACAGTGGTGGATTCTTCATCTGCTAAGTATTGCCACAAGGCTATAAACAGATCTGGGGGGGAAACAACAACGCAATTGACTATTATCCACAATCATACCCTGAGTGAGAAAGTAATAAAGAACCCATGAAGAATAATCTGACATTGTTCTGATTCTCAGTCCACACCAGTATGTTGTCTATGCTGTCTCACATCTTTCCAGGACTTTGGTCATCCCGCATGTAGCCCCTTGAAGCAAAGGTTTTATGGTATTTCCACGAAAACATTGCCTGTTTCTTTTAGGACTTCTGAAATTCCAGTGTTTATAAGATCTGAGTTGCTTAAGAGCAGACCACCTCTTCTCTACCTACAATTATAATTTCCTTGTGACAAGGAAAGAAAGCTTTGGTTCTCTTTAATGTATCATATTTTTATTTCTCTATTCTCTAAACCACGACTACTTTGGCCAAAACTAACAGGTAGTATCATGTTACTTGTGCCTCTGGGAAAGGCAGCCATCCAACCGCTAAAGGACATTGATACTGCAAAGTGTTTGTGATCAAAACAGCACCATGGAAGTAGGAAGAAGATCTGAGAGTATTACATATCTTTCAAAAAAGAAGGGCAGATAACAGCTTTCAGAAATGGACCTGAGCAAATGCCTGAATTTTCAAGTTTCTGAGTACTCATCTATCTTGCCTCTTGAGAGAAACCAGCTCAGTGCTTCATGGTGTGACTATTTCTGTTATCTGAATTTATGTATGATTCACATAGCTATTTGAACTTTAGTCTGTAGTAAAGGCATACCCTTAACATGTCACACCTTTCAAAGGGGTGCTTCCCTAATGTAGCCTACACCAGTCCCTCAGACAAAGCAAGGACTGCTAAGATTTCTGTTGGCATGGCTGGATCTCTTCTAGGGTGCTTTACACGAAGTCCACCAGACACTGGTATACAGACTTGGTCTTTAAAGATCAGCCAGATCATGAGGATGCCAGCAAGAAAACCTGTGGTGTCTGTATAAGCAATTATAGAAAAGCAGAAAATGCAGGTAGACAGAATCTGGAAGAAATCAATGACCAGGCTGTTGTGCAGTTATGTCTCCATGACAAAGGTTATGTTTCCACATAGTTCCATGGCATCCATATCTCATCATTTTCTTGTATTTCTTTTCTATATCCAAGTCAATACAACTGTGTCTGTGCACATTTTTTGGCGGTGGTCTGTCATGTTTCTGATCTTACCAAAAGAGATAGCATAATTTAAAAGACATTTAAAGTGAGTGGGCCATCACTTTGAGCTGATACAACTGGACTCCTATTTCCACACCAACCTCTTAGGTAGCTCTGGGAAAACATCACTATCACATCACGTCACTATCACATCACATCACATCACATCACACCACACCTTCTGGTTCTCCTCCCACTTTTTTCTAATTTCTGACTATGAAAGTGTTATATGTGGAACACTGTGCCTCTGTACCTTAGTATCCAGCACATTTCTAGGACTCTAACAGAACACAGTGTAAGTGGGTAAATGTCACAGAAGTGGATAAAAACCTATAAACTGATTCAATTAATAGGTCTGTTTCATCTATGCACTTGAACAGATTTTCAAGTTTAGTGTAAGCTATACAGCCAGGCCTGCTTTTGTCAGCTTTCCTTTTATCACAGTTCTGTTAATGGTAGAAGGTCAAATCTGTTACTGCTGCAGACAGCAGCAAAAACATACAGTAGAAAAGTGCATGGAAACCAGTTACAAGAGTATACAGCTCAAAGGACACCTGCTTATTTTGCATGGAAGAAATCCCTGTGAGGACAGCAGTGATTACATGCACATGCTTCCTAGGTACCTCTGCTATCAATTAGTGTGTGATAACATTAAGGAAATACCTAGAAATGTCCTCTCACAAACTGCAGGACGCTTTCTTCCCATGAGCTTCAGAACAGATTTTGGAGACAGAAGAAGAGGCATCCACCTTGCCTCTTTTCAAGAAGATTATGGAGGGCGGCTGGAAAATCCCAAACGTCTTGACCACCAACATGCAACAGATTTCAAGACAGATTTGTAAGCATTCCTCAGACTTTTGACTATCTCTGCAAGTTCTGGTATGTAGAAGAGGTGACTGCTCACACAGGCCGTGCCCCCTCCTCTCGCTACTGAACACACCACGTGCAAAAATTTAACAGCAATTTAGTTCTCCAACATATTGAACTGTTAGTACAAAAGTTAGGTTTTATGGCACAGCCAAGAGACATTTCAAAATTGCCACAGACTAAATAACCAGCAGGAAAAGGTGCAAGATGAAAGACTGAAGTCACAGATCTAATCTCTGTGGTTTCCTCTTACTCATTCTCCTCCCACTTGACTGACTTCTCAGGTCATGTTGAATGGATTCATCCTTAGGTAACTTTTCAATTCGTAATACTCTGCCAAATCACATCTCTTTGAACATAATTGTCTAAATTCAGGCCAAGTAAATCTGGCCTGCTTAACCCTAGTGTAGTTGCATCCCAAATCCATACCACAGTAGTACTATGTAGACTGTTCCCAGCAGTGAGTTAGTGACTACTTAAACACAATGCCTTGGTTAACTACTGCAAATTCCTAAAGAAGTCCTAAAAGAAGTTCAATTGTTAAAAGAAGTTTAATCATCTGTTGGGGGTTAGGTTTTTTTTTCTTTCCTTTTGTTCCCTTTAAGGTATAGAACTTTTTCCCATTAAGTTGCTAACGAACTCTTAAGTACTGGGTACTTAAGAAAAAGAAAGGATTGTGGCCAAGCCCTGGAGGAGAGGGGCTGATAAAAGCCAGGGGTGGGGGCAGCACTGGGGAGCTGCAGCTGCACTTTGGAGGGGAACCGGAGGAGCTGCTCTGCCTTTTTGGGGAGAGAGGAGTTTTGCTGCTGCTGCTGGACCGTTTTCACGTGGAGCTGTTTCTTCTGCCGTGAGTGAAACCCTGCTCTGAACTGAGACCTATTTTACCATCTGCTTGGGGGGGCCCGGGATCCTGAGCCAGCCTCTCCTTGCCGGGCTAGGCGCCGGGCTGCTGCCCCTGCCCTGCCCCCCGCGGCTCCCTCGGCACTGCTCTGGGTTTCACTGCGCTGCAGCCCCCGCTCCCCCTGCCTCCCGAGACGTCCTACTGTCCCAGCTTGCTGTTTTCCGAGAGTCCTGCTGAGGCGCCGGGATCGACAGCATTCCTGAAGCAAAGCCTGCCTGTCCTCCTGTCCTCCAGCCCTTCCCCTCCCGGCCGTGCCCTGTGTCTGCTGGAGCTCGCGCCACAGCACCCCCTGCAGCCGCGGGGGAATCATCGCACCTGCCCTGCCCACCCAGCGCCACCAGCGCCCCCTGCCGGCTGTGACCATCACTGCACCCAAGGGGACAGTGCCTGCAGGCCCAGAGGGCTGGGACCGGGTTCCTGGTTCTGTTTTGTTGTTAATGCCATAAGAGTTGTTGTTTGTTTGCTTTATTATAAATACTAGTAAAGAACTGTTATTCCTATTCCTATATCCTTGCCTGAGAGCCCCTTAATTTCAAAATTACAATACTTCGGAGGGAAGGGGTTCACATTCTCCATTCCAAGGGAAGCTCCTGCCTTCCTTAGCAGACACCTGTCCTTCAAACCAGGACATCATCTGAAGCTACAAAGAAGTTGTATCATGGAGCTTCCAGATCTATTAAAAACACAATGAATTTCATCTAGGTTCAATTAATTTATCCCCATGAGTTTCTATAAGAACTGCTATATTTAATTTTAAACATAAGCCATCATGCAGATACTAAACCGAAGATGAAATACAAGAAAATGACGACTCAGCCCTCACAGCTAGGTTGCAGCAGCCCTCATAGTGCAAGAAAAGTGTTGAAAAGGACAGTCCTCTACATACTATCTTAAAGAACCCCAGAAGTTTTTGTTGACTTTTTCCATTGATATTCTTTTTTTCTAACAATTATCTCTCTACACAGAAGTCTGTGTTTATGGGAAAGTAGGACTACTGTATTTCAGGTGTTTGTGCTTACAGTGCTTCATTGCCCGGAATTATTTGGGAATTATTTGCCTCGTGTCTCTTCCACTCACATCACCCCCTGCTGCTTGTTGAAGGAAAAGAGCATCAGCCCAAAAAATGAGACTGAACTAACCATTAAGACCCTGGTATCAGACTACCAGAACAGCAGTGGTTGAAGCTCTAAGTATCACTGCAGCCAGCTATGTAGGAAGCTATTGATAATTTTCCTCTTTGTTTATTCAACTGGAGAAACTAATTAATTCAATCAGAGCCCTTTCAATCTTCCTTGAATAAACAAAATGCTCAAGATAACAAAATTAGTTTGCAATGTAGAACTTTCCAGGGTGATTTAATTTAAAAATACTCAATAATTTTATTGTGTTATGTTTATTGAATAGTTAAAACTCTGGTTCATAAAAAAAATTCCATATCACCAGCATGTCACATAGGGTATGGAATAACTGAAAAAATATTTTAGCAATTCACAGTCTGTTCACAGTGAACTCCTCTTTTCCTTGTACAGATCTCGGCTGCAACTACTAAAAGTTCCTTACATGTTCTGCAGTCTGTACTGTGCAGTGCTCTAAGAAATAAGAATGGATCTGGCTAGTCTTAAGACAAAACCAAGCATCTGTAACACATTGTACACAAAACTGATAAATTAGAATTGTGCAGCAGATATCCATATTCAGAAAATGTTCTTTCCAGATCTACTGCTTGGTTTTTAGCATGTAAACACTTAGAAGTTAGTGTACTAATACTCCTAGACAGAATTACAGTCCAGAACAAGCATACAACCTATACAAAAAATCACCAGAACATTGCAGCAAAGAGAGATATATAGCTTTGAAGTGTGCCTGTGTTTCCAGTTAATACCAATTTATCAATTTGAACAGTAGACTCCAAATTAGACATAGTTCATGCAAGTAGTGGACAAAGTTGTTAGTGTCTTGAATAAACTGTTAGATCTTTACATCAGGCAGGAATTACATGTTAGAGGCAGTAACTTTAAAAGGAATAAAATTCTCCTAGTCATAGCTAGAAAACATTTCCTACTCCAAGTAAAAGCACTGCTTATCACTTAAACACAGCTTGCTTTGTTATTTTTTTTTTTTCAGTAAAGATGGCTACTCTAAAAACAAATTGAAGTAAACACTTTTTGTTCCCTTAACATACTTAAAAAAGTGGAGTTCTTCTCTTGTGTAACACAACAGGAGTGAATGGGTCCCAGAACTATTATAGAAAAAGAGACTTTTTGATTTAGCCCATTTGAGAGCCACAGATCTGGAAAGCCCCTGAAGATCAGTTCATGTGTTTCCATTTGCTGGCCAGAAGGTGGTACATTAACACTGATATAACTGGAAGAAGCATTCAAGATTTTTACAAGATTTAGACAAGACTACGCCTGTTCAAAGAATTCACATGCTACATGTCATATAATACCATTTAGACTAGTATAATACTATAATTAGAGCCAAGTTGTGAACAGATCTCACCTAAGCGGTGGAGAAAAGATTAAAACCTCCTTCTTCTATTTGAGAACTTATTTCTATTAAATCAACAGGTATATTCATAAAATAAATGTCTTAGCAAGTAAGCATACCTACATGATTCATTACCAAGCACCTTCGTTTCTACCCCTGAAGACATGGCATAGATATGACTGACATGTTTTTCCCACTATGTCATCTAAGTGTGTTCTCAGCAAGGTGTACTCAGCCCAGAGGTTACCAAGGCCGTGCCTACACCCTAGACTTAGTCATTATTACTGCCATGGGAATACTTACACTCTCAGTTTGGGCAGGCTAGACAAAGCCTGTGTATGAAGGGACAGAGCAGAGGTGGAAAACACGAAGCTGAACCTGTTTCAGCAGAGAGATCAATAAGAGAATGAGAGATTCTCTGCAGAAGAATGAATCATGCTACCTCATCTTTCATCCAAAAGGAGAACAAGGAGCAAACGAGAAGAACAAGACATGCACAACATTTTCAAAAGCGGTTCCTTTAAAAGTACTTTGGCAAAGATAAATGAAGTCATAAATGCACTTTGGACTTTGCTTCTCTCCCCAGATGTCTGCCTCCCTTCTCCCTCTACACAGTACATACAACATATCCTTCAACAATGGAACTGCCACTGAAATGAGACTATTGACCTCACGAAGAAATGAGGGAATAAGGAAAGAGAAATGCTTCTGCAAGCCCAGGACACTTCATGAAGCTGGTATTTGGCAAGCAGAATAAATCTGCAGCTAGCCCTATAAATGCAAAGACAATCCCACTCCATCTTGGAGGAGCTGATGTTACCATCCATTGAACAAGCTCTATTGTGCACATAAATCTCTCATACACAGACAACACAATACTTCATTATGCCATAATTTTTCAAGCAATATATAATGGACCAGTAACAAAATATAGAGGTTTGCAGATCGTGTTAGTTTTGTCTATAGAGTGCTTGAGGTAATACCACATGGAACAAGCCTGACATCTGCAGTGCCAGCCTGCAGATGGAAATGTGCCAGCTACTGGATCCACTCAGAATCTGGGGTCCCACTGAGCAGCATAACCTTTGACAGCAAAGCAACACACTATGGTCTCATACACTGAGTTACGGATTCAAATGGCTGTTGCAGTACTGCATAGGCATGAGGCCCGGCCCTGCTGAATAAATGTGAGAAAAGTTCCCACAGCCATAGGAAAAACCAAGGCACGAGACCATCCTGTGTGTTAAGTGGCTGAAACACTCTGGGTTTGCTACTGCCAGTCCATCAGTTCAGAAACTGTACTGGTAGTGACCACAAATGGTAACATCAGCTGATGACAACTTGGTAGTCAATGTAAAATAACTGGTTCTCTGATTCCTAGGTGGGCAGTTCATGCATGGCTGAAGCCAGTGTCACCCAGCTATCTGCTCAGTCTTGTGCTGACTCTTTAGCAAAAACAGACAAGTCAGTACACAGGGATGTTGAATAAGCCTGCACCAGTGCTCAATCCACTGCTTACCAAAATAAACTCTGCACATCATTTAGAAAGAGGCAGGATATTTTACATCTTCAGAATGCATTACTGCAAACACTTCTGGCTCCTCACAACATTTAAAAATAGTAGCACTAACTTCCTCATTCCTGTGTCCAAGGCATTTCCCAGGATCAAGTTCTATATCATATCAAGTCAGCAGCTCACATCCTGTCTGCCAGATGCGTCTGCATATCTCAGGTCATGCGGTCAAGAGGTAATCCCATATTTATACACTACCTTTACCCTGAGCAATATAAAAATTACATACAAGTTATGTCACTGCTGATATTTAAAACAAACCCAAAGATCCATTTGGAAATTTCTAATGTAAGATTCTGTGGAAATTTCAATTTCAGTTATGTATTTTAGTAATTTATTTACCTGGTGAACTGTACAGACAAATGCGTTTCATAGACAACACAGCTGATACATAGCTATAAATTATGAAAGATAGCAGTGCTCAACTTTTTCCTGACGCTAATACTTTTCACCCCTGTAGCTTGTTATGCAAACATTTTCTGTTTAAAATGGAGAGAAGACCATGTAACTGCATGACAGTAGCCAGTTTGGCCAGTTCTTCTTGACTCAAAGCACATGTTAGCTCCAGGCTACAGGGAACTTTCATGAGCTAACAGGTGAGGTGCTCAGTGCAAAGGTGAGAAGAACTGTAACAAAGCCACATGTATCTGAATTTGTTTTTTTAATTTTGGAGGGATTTTTGACACATAACGCAAAGGACTGAAGGTAACTGGCCAGAAATAGTGTGCGAAAACAGAAAGGACAGCCTGATCTACATGCAATGCCTGACCCACATAGATATCACTGAAGATGCACCTGCCAGCTCAACATCCACATCCTCAATAAAAGATATTAATTAAAGGTGCCTGAGAAGCAGGATGATGCAAAGAATATGACACAGGAACGGGCTGCAAAAGTCTTAGGTGCTAATCTGAACCATGTGATTGTCTAAGTGACCTTCAGCTAGCAATTTATGGCCTCTGCTCCACAGGTTTTCTCTCTGTAGCAAAGCAAAAATACTGATGTAATGGGAAATGTTAGTGGCTGTTGTCATGTGTGTTTGATAAATAGACTATCATAAGTCACATGAAAGATTGTGGGTTTTCCAGGAACCATACAGGATAAAGGGAATAAGCAAGAAAGCTTCTGTATGGAATAAAATAATTGGAGAGAGGAGAAGCTGTGGCCCTTAGCTGAGCAAAATTTAACTTATGTGTGCCAAGGCAGTTCTTTGTGCACTGGCTGTTGCAAGTGGGTGGATCTGGATGAGAACAAAGAGAAAGAGGGAGAAACTGGAGTAAAGAGCTGAGGCTCAGTGCTTACATACCAGACTGGCTGTGAACTGCAAGGAGAAATGCTGGGCTTTTGCTTCTTCTGTTTGTACCTCCCATAGACTGGGAAACAGGGTACTGTCCACACTATTTACAGGCAAGGAGGATTCCACCAAAAAATACTGGAGGCAAGTGAAAAAGGCTTACCAAGACCTTGGAAAGCAAATGCTTGCAGCAGCAGATCCGGAAACATGCTTGTTACAGTCAGATAGGCACCACTTTATGTGGTTATTGTTCTGTTATTGTCTTGAAAATTCATATTGGGCTGTTGCTAAGGTGGTTGCAGGGTTGAGTCACGATGCTGCATTGCCAATTTTCACCTCTTGAGGCCTTTACAGATGTGTTTTGGACATATGTTGAACACGACAATTTAGAGAGACAGGACATAGTAAGAAGAAATATTCCCACTACTGGTAGCCTAACTCCAGCCTGCTTTACAGTGACACTGATCTCATTGTATGCCCATCCAAAAAAAAAAGCGATGCTACAAGGGTTGTCTTAGAGAGTATTTAGAAAAGCATAGCTGCAGCGTCAGAGTTTGTGCCTGCCCTGCCAGTCTGATGAGCACAACCATATCATCAACAACTTCAGCCAACTTTGGAAAATAACAGAGTTGACCCAGCTCACCCATTGTATACATATAACAAAAGGACTCCCAAAGAGGGTGAAAGACAGAAAACTTGTCAGCTTGTTCATCCAAACATATTTTAACTAATGGTCCTGCTATGCAGCCTTCTGTCCAAGTCTGAGAGTCTTGTTATCATCCTGTGGTGTTATCAGCATGTCATCTCCAACCTCAAGGCAGCTGTCGACCAGCCTGGGAGACTGCTACGACAGAATGGCTCATTTTAAGATATATTGCTCTGATTGATGAGGCCATTCCCCCTTCTCCACACTCATCTGCTCCAGGCCTGAGACTCCCTTACCACAACCAGTCCAGGCTCCCATCATAAAACCCCAGCTGTTGTACAGCTATTCACAATTGCAGGAAATCAACAGAACCAAATACTGGGCTGTTGCCTATCTTATGTCATTTGCAGTTTTGTTTTTCCTTTTTGTATGTGTGTGTGTGTAGCCACCATGGTACATGGGATTATTCAGGGCCACTCCACAGCAGCAGCCAAACAGAAATGATCCAACAAGCAAATTCTTCCTCCCTCCCCTGGATCATGCTGGTGTGATTACAGTGAACAGAAAGGCATGGGCCTCTGCTCAGTGTGAGAGTTTGAGAAAAAGTGACCCACACATGAAGAACGGAAAGATGTAACTCATTATGTTATCACAGCACTGTGGTGAGAAGTGAAGAAACCTATACTTCTGTCCTCTGTGCTGATTTTAACTTCCCATCTTTCCATCTTTAACAGGCATCTTCAATCCAAGCTACGATTCTGGCTGGAGGCAAAATGCAGAGTATACAAGGTCCAAACTTCTGTATGCTAGTCCTGAATAACTTCTCAGACAACCGATTTCTTTTATCATTAAGTTTTAGCAACCCTCATCACCACCTAGTCTTAGCTGTGTGTCCTATTTCATCCAAAAATTATGCTCACCATTCCTTTGTTGGGAATGCAGAGTGGGGAGGAACAGGGAATCCTGAAAATTTCTGTCCTGAGGTACCAGAAGTAGGAATCAGGCAGGATACAAGGGCTGGATAGGGTGGAGCTCTGATAATGTCAGGACAATCCCTGGACAAAACACACCACAGAAAGCTAAGTGGAAATAGACTTCTGCATACTGGAAATGTGGAAGGGACCTAATGGATCTCTTCAGGGTAGAGGACAAGATTAGGGGGGGAAAAAAAAGAGGCAGACAGTGTGATAGGAAGCCTGACTGCCTCTATCATCGAACTGTGTAGCTGGTTTGGTGGTGGCGCTGGAAAGACAAGAGCTGAGCACAGAATGTGACCAATGTGAAGGAAAACAACAGGGCCCCCACAGCTGCTGTGCCCTGTAAACAAAGCTCAGCTTTCTGAAGGGCCATGTGAGATTTTGCAGAAGAGTCCTGCAAGAACTGAGGTCTGCCCAAAGGAAACAATAGGGATTAGAGAAATGAGGAACATGGGATAATGAGGACTTTATTGAGCTTAACCAAAAGGTACTCAGATTATAAAAGATATATTTTAATGTATTCCTACAAAAAGATCAAATGAACATTCAAGAAATAAATGGGCAACACTTAATGCGTAATCAAAATACCTGAAAGCAGATCTTATATAGTGGCACTGACTGGTGGAGGAAATTTGACAGGAGTTACCTAAGAAGAACAAAATTACTATGGACGAGAATGACTGCTCAGTTCATGGTGAGCATTCTATTCTAACATTTCAAGAACTAAGGTGATCATGTCCTAGGAAGAGAGAATTTTTTCTTCATGAGATAATGCTGCAAAATTGTTTCAGTGCGTTATAAAAATGGGGGTGGGAGAAATTTTTTTTGTCCACTCGTCTATTTGGATATGGTGGAGAAAGGACTTATATAAAATGTCAGAAATAGCTGTCAGATAAGAAAGTACTACCAGTGGACTTCCACTAGGTTAACAAGTCTAGAAGAAATATCTAAACTCATTTGGGAATGTAATGTTTTCTGATCTTTTGCACTGCATCTCTCCAGTTTGCAATTTGTACCACTCATCTAGGTCACATCAAGGTCAAATGGTGGAAACAAAAAGGCCAGTCATGTGGACAAGGATATGCACTCTATGGAAAGGTTTGAATTTAACTTCTCACATGGAATGGCATTTCTTGTAGGCTTTGTTCAGAAACACACATATGAAGACTTGAAGTCATGAAGGAGAATTCTGCCTTTACGTTGGCTTAATAAAAGCATGTTTCTGCTCGGTACAAGAAAAGAGAATGTACTGGGAGTGTGTTTATTTGAACCAGAAATGTAATGTTCTAGATATGCTGACAGCTTGCAAGATTAAATCCTGTATTTACTAACTCAGCAGTATTCTTCCCCCTAAATATCTCCATCATCACAACACCACAACTTAATGGGGAAGCTCTATAAAACAAGGTATCTACTGACACTTGGCAAATCTGCACTTCAGTTCTCTGAGCTGCATCTAAACAAAACTCTGATGATTTTGGGTATGAAAACTGGTTCACTCATAAAGCAGATTGAAACCCAAATCTCTAATTACATGATCTGAACAGCTGTCAGATGTCAACAGCCTGACTGTGCAGGGATAAGAACCATGCCACAGTCTTGTGGGCAAGCCAGTCTCCTTGTGAATAGTTTTGGGATGCATCAGGAAGCAATTACCAAATCCCAACAAAACCTAGTTATGACCCCTTTCCTCCTTCACCAACTATCACTTAGGAGAAGTCAGAATTATTTTTCTCCTCTCTCCCTTAGAGTTAAAACATAAATTAAGGGGATTTTTTTCCCCTTTAAACTTTTAGCCCTGTTCAGTCTGTGCCGAGCCTTTTGTCTTCGGAAAGAGGCTGCTTCGCTGGAAGCCGATGGAAAGACAACTGTCCGGCAGACAATGGAGCTGTCTGCAGAGCAGGCGCTTCGGAGCGGAGACCGGGATGGCTGAGCCACAGGCATTCCCGGCCTGTTGCCATAGCAGCGGGGTGAGCGGGCTGCCCTCCCCGGCCGCCGGGGCAGCGCCGGGAGCCCGGGGCTGGGTGTCCGTGCGGGGCCGAGCGGAGCCGGGGGCCCGGGGCTGGGTGTCCGTGCGGGGCCGAGCGGAGCCGGGAGCCNTGTCCGTGCGGGGTCGAGCGGAGCCGGGAGCCCGGGGCCGGGTGTCCGTGCGGGGCCGGGTGTCCGTGCGGGGCCGAGCGGAGCCGGGAGCCCGGGGCTGCGCGGCGCTCGGTGCGGGCCGGCCTTCGCGACAAGGCTCCTCCGCAGGAGCGGCTTGCACGGACAAGCCTGGGCGCTAATTACAGAATTTGAACGAGATCAAAATAACATGCACCAAACACGTTAAAAGCATTGCGTGCCTGGAACTGGCATCCTTCAGGGTCCACCAGAAATAGTTGGGAAAACACGGAAGGTCCCTGGCTATAGTCATTTCACAGGAAGCTCTCTGGCTGATCAAGGATGAGTGGAGGGTTTGCAACTTTAACATAAAGCAAGAACTAATTCTACGTATTTTATCTCTTTTTCCAGCACAGCAGGCTACAGCAGGAACCATTAGAAAGTCATTCAATGGAAGTGGCAACACCTTCCCAACACGAAGAATAAATACAGACAGCATTGGTAGCATTATTCTCTGTAAACACAGGGTAGAGTTTAACAGGAGGGCAGCTACTGGAATCCTATATGCTTTCACCAACTTTTGGCTTTCAGCATTGAGTCTCTGTATGTACATGTTGCTCTACAGTATGCAGATTTTTATAATTCACACCTGAGTCTCACTGTTCAAACTGAAAAGTTTTTGTGATAGGTAGGACCTTTTTCTCAATTATCTTTGATGGAAGAAAAAAAAGAAAAAAGATCTATTGTTATCTTCTTATTTCCCTTCTTATTCACTGTGATGCTTGGGTACAGAAATTGAGGAAACAACATCAAACAGACAAAGCAATTCCCTTTTCAGCTAAGAGCATCTTTACTTTCATTTGGTTGAAAGAACAAGGATCCTGCCTGCAGCAGCTGTCCACTCCAGCAGTTT
The DNA here is from genome assembly GCA_013390045.1 of Picathartes gymnocephalus. Classification (NCBI taxonomy): domain Eukaryota; kingdom Metazoa; phylum Chordata; class Aves; order Passeriformes; family Picathartidae; genus Picathartes; species Picathartes gymnocephalus. The sequence continues at coordinate 63,919 of WEKY01005022.1, forward strand.
GTAAACTGTAAGTTTTATATAAGTACACCAAAGGCTGAGTGTTTCTTCATTGTCTTTTTGACCTGCAAACCAGGCTGAAAATCTCTTGAGAACAGGAGCTCTCATGAGAGTATATGAATGTCAGGTCAGGACAGAGTCTCCTGGATCAGCATTCCTGACAACATTTCAGTGATTCTCTGTTGGTCCCAGCTGGAACCTGTACATGCTGAGGCAGCTGCAAAACAGACAATAAGCTCAACTGAACAGCTTCCAGCTTCGGTAGAGCTCTGGAGTTCAGCTTAAATTTGGGAAGGAGAAAGTTCAGGTTGATTCTTTTCATTTACATTACTTCATTCATTTCCTAACAAGGGACCACCTGGAAAGGGGATATTGCCCTGTCTGCTCATGGATGGCCTGATGCCAAGCAGATTGCACTACTGAGCACATATATTCCTCAGTTGTCTGCACTTGCATGATGCAGCAGATAAAAGATATGTAAAGCAGAATTCCTGTATCCTGCGAACAGCAATTTTGCTAAAGTGGCAAAAAGGAGCCTTTCTTGCCATATTGAGCCAGTAGGAGACACTTTTAGATTGAAATCATTTTGTACACCTCATTTACTGTTGGCTATAAAGGTGTTTTACCATAAATGGTATGTTCAGTGGTATGTACTTAGGGATAATGTGCACGGATTTCACTCAGGTAAGGAAGGTCAGAGGGAAGTAGGCGACATGATGGGACGGATGGCACCTCTAGAAGTAGTGATTCTGGAGATTTGGATGATTGTCACCTCTGATGCGATCCTAAGACTACAAGAACGAATATAATACAATTTAGGAAGAGAAAAACATGAAGGAGATGGGAAATAATTACACTTGTGTATGTAGTATGGTCTAATTCCTGGTGGAACCTGATCTTTTGTCTAGAATTCAGGAACATAGAAGAATTGAGAACTATTCAGAAAAGATCCACAACAATATAAAGGAATAAAAACTCTACCACACACCAAAAGACAAAAGCTCAACCTATTTAATCAGCTCTGTGGGAGATTCAGGAACAATCAGTCTGTAAGCACCTACACAGAAAATTATAGAAGAAAAATTGCTGTGATCTAATAAGTGATACGTGGTTGTTGATAGGCAACATGGAGAGGCAATTAACCACTGAAATGATTTATGAAAAACCCTGCTCAGTGAAGTCATAGGAGTGCTTTAGGCAGGTGGGATTATTCTAGTTCTCACAGGAGCTAAGTCAGCGATGTGCTATGGTTTGTGATATGGAGAAGCTCCAGCTACATGATCACTTTAAAGCTTTTTGACCTTTTAATCTGCATGGGAAAAAATATAGCAATGGTTATTTAAGCACCTCCATTTCACTCCCCTGTTGTGTGATGAATTTCAAAACAGAACGAATTTTAGTGCTGCTCCCTCACAGAAAAGTATCAATAAAACAAAATCAGGTGTGGAGAGTTGATGTCAAATTAAGCACCTTGGAACTAGCTGTAAAAAATGAAAAATTCAAGTTACAAAGAAAGCCAGATCGATATTCAGAAGGCCAAATATGAACATATCTGTGAGGATGTCCTCACACAACCTGCTCTCAAAGTACCCAGACATACGTGATCCTACACATAATGATACTGCAGTACTAAATGATATTCAAAGTAACAGAGGAAATAAAATGTTTTCCATGAGATTATCCTTTCTTATAAAGAACAACTTAGCTGAATTTTGCTTTTTTGCACTTCAAAACTCGGTTCCTGATGTATACTTTTGTGTAAATCCAGCTGCTTACTCCTGCATACATGCAGGCAATGCACTGCTTGTACTTTCAACAAATACCGAGGCACTGAAATCCCCTAACAATGCAGCCTTGACGAATCTGAATTGCTCACTCACCCACTGAAATTCTATACAGAGCAGCTCAGAGCTGTTAATCTCACAGGAAAATTTGCTTCCAAACCCTCCCTTTCTTGAACACCTCAGTGGGCACAGACACAGATTTCCATTATCCTTTCAGCAATATTTGAAGAAAATTAATATAGCTCTTTTCGTATGTTTCATTTTATCTTCTGCTACAGAGAAACAGCCAACTTTTCCTCCGTCTGATGAGAAGAGAAATAACCTTCCCACGAAAGTTCACGAACCAAACCACCCTCCTCCCCCCCCACATCCTCCTCGGCTCTACAACACGATGCGTTCGTACCACTGCAGTGGGGGCTATGAAAAAGGCACAGGAGGACATCAAATGCCGATTTAGTTGCATACATACAATTTACAATTCTGTTTTTAATCACTTGTTCTCAGGGGACGAAACGTCAACTCTCTACCTCATCCTACCAGCAGCGCTCACAGCACCAAACTCTGCCTGTAAATAAAACTTTTCCAACTCAATAATACCGTGTTGGAAGTTCCCTTAGACTTCACGGGTTTGAGAAGTTTCTCCCAATCTCCTTTCTCTGTACTATCAGCCATCCCTCCGCCTGCCCAGGCGCGCACCGGCCCCACTTCTGCAGTACCTTGCTTCTAAAAGAAGTTTGTGCGCTGCTCCTCCTCCCACCGATGCAAAAAAGCTTCCCCCAGGCGGCCGAGAGGAAGGGCTGCTGTCCCGGCTGCCCTCGCCCGGGGTGAGGTCGGTGCCCTGGGCGCTGCGCGGGGCCGGCTGTCCCCCGGCCGTGCCCGC
>WEKY01005022.1:66841-81231 GCA_013390045.1 Picathartes gymnocephalus
TTTTGGCGAAATTAAACCGAACTGCCAAACATTTCCTCTGATCACCTTGCAGACATGCAGCAGGATGCTCCCCGTGTCAGCAGCGGAACCACTGTGTCCCGTTAACTCTTCCGTCACCAACTGGCTTTGGGACTGGGATTTCCTTTTGTCTTCTCAGGTGAACTGTTTTGGATTTACTCCAGGCTAGGTAAATATAGAGATAACTTTTAAATGTAAAGCACATACCACATTTTCAATCAGCCAGTCATTTCTAATCTCCTTGGAAACATTTTCCTATGTTTCTCAGTCATAGACACGAGTCTCTCTCATTAAACTAAAGGGACAGAAATTCAAGGGTGGTTTTTGATCATTGGAAGGATCCATGGCAGTCTTATAGATGGAAAATGAAAGGAATAAACCACCTGTTTTTAAACACCAAGCAAGACAAATTTATGATATCAATACCATGATATGTCCATTTGCGATAGCAGGAATTAGACTTAATGATCCAGGAAGTTCTTGCCATAAAAGGAAGGAGAAGGAGACCCAACCTACTCACCAAACAGCCAGGTCCACCAACACAGAGTGCTCCACCTGCCAAATACACCTCTAGGCATTCCCAAATGTCCTGTTTTAGCCTGTATTTTTTCTTTCCTCGCCCTTAACTCTGCCCCAAGCAGTTCAGATGTAAGACTGAAAACCACAGGAAGAATCTGTCAGTGCCTCTAAGAAACAGCTAACATCCTTCTGCTCCTCTGAGACATTCCTAGGGTTATTTGAGTTTTTCTCATTTCCCCTTATTGGTTACTATGTACAAAAAAAAAAAAAAATTACATGTGATGTTTTGACACACTGAGGAAAACAAATTGTTTGAAGGCAAGGTTATCTGGCTAACTGGGAAGTAATGCCAAAAAGTACCTGGCATACAGAAAAAATATTGATTTGCCATTTACCCATTAAATTACATCAGTACAGAAGTAATTTTAAGTACATGAAATTAACCACAGAAGGTAAACGGCTTTATGGTTTGAATGGTGGCATGTGACAGCATGCAGAACCAAAAAGGAAAGGCCAAGTGATGACTTCTGGGTGTTGGTACTATGGTGATTGTGAATTAAATGATGAAAGAGGGTGAGGGTAGGTGATGGGATTAATGTGATCAAGGACTGCAGGGGCAACTGTGTGTGTCTTTGCTGTGGGAAAGGTGCCAAACAGCACGCAGCAAAGCTGGTGCCTGCCAGCCTGCAGAAGACACTCAACTGCCTTACTAGAGGGATACGTTTGTGTTGATAGGCAGGGAGTCAGAACCAGATGCCTTTCCTCAGAAAAAACCCAAAACAGCTAGTAAATTAGGAATGGCCACATGCTGTCCTTACTTGTGCCAGCCTCTCTGTCTAGGCCTTTGCAAATTTGAGCCTATACTATTCATCTGAAATTAGATAATTAATGGAAGAATTGGAAGATTTCTTTTGTAAACCCCCCAGGTCTGCCAGCCGTGAAGCTGTCCCTTATGCAACACCATCATGCCTCACTTCCCTCCCACACCTTGTTGTAACAACTTCATGTAGCAGACAAGGCTTTCTCTATCAGTGTAAGAAAAAGCTTCTTTCACAGAGGCTAAAAATTCCCAGGCTTATAGCAAGTTGAGGCTAAAGCAGAATGAGATGGAGAAATTAGCCCAAGGACAAACTGCTTGAACAAAAACTTTTAAAGGTGTGGGCTTAAATAAACATGCTGGCTGGAAAAGATGAAAACAGACCTGCTCTCGTGACTTTCCAGGTGAACATGTTCTTTTTCTCATTTTATCCTTCCTCTCCTCAGCCAAGGGAAAACTCTATGCAGATAATTTTGTTTGCTTTTCTGTCTGTTGCCTCAATCTTTTTGTGCGGAACAGTAATGTCAGATGAGCAGGGAGATGAAGTCATCTTTCTCTAGACTCCCTCTTTTGTTTCTTGTTTCCAATTAGGGTCCATAATTAATCTGGCCAGCACGACAGAACACTGCATGGGGTTCTGGGATGTCACAGACATACTGAAGCAAATTTGTTTCTCAGGAAACAGGTTTCATCCTCATGAGGTGGTAGTCCCTTGACCTTTTGTCTAACACAAAAAAACTTTTAAAATGTGCACATTAATTAATTCAAATTAGGGACAGAATCAGATTTGTGGGGAATGAAATAAAATCCGCTTTCCAAAAAAATAAATGCACTACAGAGCCATTATTATCTCTAAGCAGAATGTCTCAAAAACTGTCAACAGCCTTTGTGAAAAATAAGGATAAACTCACTCCAAAATGCCTGTTAAGCTGGTAACTCAGCCTCTGCTTGACTCCAAGAAACCTAAGTTCAACTCTGTTCTTCTTTACAAAAGAGCTCAACCAGGGTTTCATGTCTCTCATCCTAGTGAAGGATCCTACCCACTCTGCTATTGCCAGTTTGGGTCCAGTCTGTCAAAACCCCACCTTGGACCTTGATGGAAACTCAGTCAAAATCCAGTGTGGCCACAATACCTTTCCAACAACTCCTATAGGAAAACAGCTGATAAATAGTGTGCGTCTAGTTCAGCACTTCTAAGATTGTCCTTTGGATGTTTGATATCTCTCTGGCAGATAGTGTTGTAGAGAGCTAACCAATGGAGCTTTTACTGCTGAGATCTGTTTGGCAGCCTAATGGATCTCATTGCAGGGCAAATTGCTGAGGGGTGTCTAAATTCTCCCAGCTACCCCTGAAAAGGTATAATTTTCATCACACCTCATATTAATATTTCTTCTATTCCTATTCATCCTCACAAAATATGAAAGCTGTATGAAAGTCTGTTTCAACTCTGTTTCCTCAGGCATTTGAAGCATAGGTAACAGATAAGGACTTGCTCTTGAGCAGTATCTTGTCCCTGCTGGCCTGTATTCATCCTGCAGTTGAGAAAGAGAGAAGGAACAAAGCCTAGGCTGAACACAATCTTCGGTCAGCAGCATTTGGCTTGTGTTTATTATTTATCTTGCAAACACTGAATTCTGAACAGTTGCTATTCCAGGATCCTTTTCTTGGGAGGAAAAGATGGCAAAACTAAAGCTCAGTAGTCCAGAATGGGTTTCTGGAGTATCATCCTGGCAGGACAAGATGGTCTAGGCTAGGATATAATCAAAGCAAAAAAACACCACAGAGAGAATGAAAGGCATCAAAATACATGAGGAGAAAAAACTAACTGAAAGCCAGATACTCCTCAGCTATATGGCATAATCCAGGCACTAGTCAGAGCTAAATACAACTTCTCATGACTGAAAACAGGAATAGCCAAACCCACTGATACCTGGGAAATCTACAAGACACAGTCTCCAACGAGTTTCTGCTTGTTACATAAATCCACATGCCTGAAGCAGCATTTTGCCAATAAGCGTTTAAAGTCTGTGAGAAGAAAAATGTGTAGAGAAGTTCACAGGTCACAGATCACTGTCCAGCTGGTCCAGTTCTCATGCTGAGAACTCTGAGAGATGCCTCCTTCACTCCTAAGGGTGCCCTAACCATGCCTGCCATTTAAATCCATTTGAAATGGATCCTTTCAGATGTATCTCCTGTCACAAGTGACCAAGCCCTTCTCTGACTCTGAGCTGTAGGCAGGAGCTCTGTGCCTCAAAGACAAGGCTCGTCCAGCAGTGTCCAAGAATGCTATTTTCCTCACATCCTGGCTGGATTCCAACTGACAGAAAACATTTCTCCTGCTGCTGCGAAGCAATCTGTGCTGTGGCTGAGGAGACCAGGATCTGTGTGCATAGGGAGGGATGGGATGGGTAAAGAAGTCAGGGGGGAGCAGGGGGCACTGTTAAGACCTCTCTGATTGAAGAGCCACTCAGATGGGTTGGTCTGATGTTCACCCATCCCTTCCAACAAAAAACACCACTGAGATTTTTGTTTGAAGTCTGTCAGGAATTTACAAATAAGAGTACGTATACATGCACATCCACACACATATACAGAAATACAGATAATTATATATGCATAGACAGACAGAGAGTACCCTGGCTCACCTGCTGCATGCTTCTGCTGCCTTGTGACTTTCAGGCACGTAAGAGAGAAAGGCTTCAACCAGTGCCTGAGGCAAAAAATCCAAAATCTTAATTCCTGACCATAATGAATAGAAGCCATACCACTTCTCCAGTGCAGTAACACTGAAGGGAACAGAGACATAATCTGAAGAAGCAGCAAAACCAGTGCCAAAGTAAATGCATGATCCTCAGGATTTATGAGGAGGAAATACAGCTTAAAACTCTGGCGTTCCATTCTTCTGGAGCAAAGCAAACTCTGACATGCTCAAGGAGTTACATATTTGTGAAACAGCTCCTAAGCCTTTAATGACTATTACAAAAAGCTGTCTCCTTTATTTGTATAATTTATAATAACTTTATCTTCAAGTGGAAGGTGATTTTTAATGAAAGACTCAAGTATTCTGCCATGTTACACAAAAGTCACGTCTATTGTAACTTACTCCTGGTTGAAAAAAAGAGGTGGTAAACATCTGGACCACAGTGTTGGGAAGGTGAGAAAAGTCTCAGTCACCTTAATGGCAGACATACTGCATAAGTCAGTTTCTTTACCCCAGTTTAGTGGAAATTTTGTCCACTTACATTTCCTATTAGGTGGCCAGCACAGACAGTGCAGAATGACTATGCTAACTGGGTGTAATCAGTTTATCCTCATCTGCCACTCATTTCCATGGGATTGGGAGTTACATGATTAAAATTACATTCTGCTGAATCACTTGAGGAATGCTCAGAGTGCCTTACCTCAAGACCAGCAGTTACAGCAAGGGGCAGCAGTGGCTCTACCTTGGCCAAAGGGATGAGTTGCAGAGCTACTAATTGTGTCCAGAATGTGAGAGGCCAAACAAAGGCTTTTCACATCTGAGGCATCACGGTTGATTTGTTCAGGTCATGGTCTGAATGGCTGATGAAGACAAATTCTCCAGCCCAGCAACTTATAGCTTAATGAAGACTTGTTCAGTCAGCCTTATTAGCAAGGAATTTTGCAGTGTCCAAGGAGGAGGGGTTGATATGCTTTCAATAGGACACAAAGGGTGCTAATTTCTAATCTCTGCTCCATTCTTCAAAATTCATAGCTAAATTATAAAGTGTGAGAAGCTGGGGGGAAAAAAGCCATGCAGTTGATAAAGGCAGCCTTTGTATTCAAATTTCTGTGGGAGAGAAAACACAGACTAGAAAATTATGTTGGAGGATCTTCACTGTTCCCACCGTCTTACCTCATCACAGGAATTAAAAATTACTTTATCCTTACAGTGCTCAACAGTTCTGCCATTCATCACAGAAGGCAGAGATAGCACAAAACTTGCCAGGGCCAATAGTTCATTGTCTTAGTGAGTCTAGCAGTTATTTTTTAACAGAAGTTGTATTTTCACTATTTTTACCATTTCTTCACTGTTTTGTACAAGTGTTGATTTGAAAATTACTTTAAAGTAAACTGTACTGGCAGATGCAGCATACAACTTGGAGACCATTACTGTATATTCAGCATAGTGTTTTCCTCTTTTTAAACATCTTCCCTTTTGGTTGCACACAGTCAGTGTGGAAACTGACTTTATTAAACACATTGCAAAGCCAGATCCACTTATGTTAAAAAAATGCAAAATATTGCATTTGCCAAACAGAACTGGGATATTTTGTGTTGAAGGCTTTTGAAACAAAAAACTAAAGCAATATATAGAGAGTGTTAAGTTCTTAAACTTTTCAGGAAAGATAGTGAGGAATATTTACCTCCTGATGATTACTAGGCAATTAGATTAAAAATGGCACAAGAACATACTTTACACTTTCCTTTCAGGTAGGTGACAGGCTCAGTGTGACTCTAGCAAATTTGTCTGTATTATATGTCTCTCCAGACAATTGCATGGGGACTCTAGGTGGTTAAGATGTTAAGCATAGAGACCAGTTGCCTCTAAAACTTGTTCATCAGCTGGAGTGACATTTTCCCATTATGCTAATTTAAGTGAGGACTAGCATCATAGTGTTTGAGTACAGAAAACAAAGATATTTTTTGTGAGAAGTAGGGGAATGATTTAATGAAGTTTGAAAAATGAAAATATCCACAAAATTTTCACCCATAAAATTAAGTTTTAAAGGTAATACACTTTTTTTTTAATGTGATGGTAGAAATCCAGGCATAAGAGTCAAACTCCTACAGCACCATACAAAATAGAAAATGTCTAGGGAAATACTGCAGCTTCAGATTCCTGTAAGGTGCAGATATTATCGTCACTGATGAAATTTAAATGACACTGCAGGGCACTCCAGTAAAGCATTAGCAACTGCTAGAATTGGTATGTATTTTCTCAAAGACTACCATTACTTCACTACTTTGCAACAGTGCTACTTCAATTATCCAGTTAACAAAGAGAAATTTAAGTTCTGAAGTAGATTATGAAGAAATTCTTCTCCATGCAGAAGGGCCCTCTGCCAAGTAAAGGGGAACGACAGTCCCTTTACCCACTATCCCTTCCCTGCCAGAAGGGAATGCAGGATGCAGCAGGTCACCCACTAGGAACAAGGTGATGCCACTGGCATCAAAGCTTTTAAGCATTTAAGTTATTTTAAATTGGAAAGAAATAGAAGTAGAGCAGCACCCAGAAGAGACAAAATGGGCAGGAAGAGAGAAAATCCTAAGGTGAAGGAAGGGAGAAGGGACCATGTGGGTTAAAGAGCATTTCTTAGAGCACTGGCAGCTGGGAGGCTCAAGAGCCACCTTGAAAGTTTTCTGTAAAGCAGAAGATGGGCTGGAGCATGGGGATTAAAGCCATTCACTAAGAAATAATTCACATGTGGAAAAAGTATAGCCTAGCCATCCATCCTTGTATTTTCTTCCTCCTTACTTCTTCCCTAGAAAAAGATATCAAGAGGCACATGAGCTGGGTTTCCAGGTCTAGCAGGAGAAGCCTCCTGGGTCCTGGTCCCATGCTGTTTGACTTGAGAATGATCCAGGAATTAACAGGTTAATCTCAAGTGCCTTTGCTCACTGAAGAGTGACTCTTCTCCCAGGCATCTGATGAGGGATGTGTTGATTTCTACTGACCTGATTTTCCTTTTATCCAGCAGACAAGGAGCTACTGGCTCTGGCAAAACCCTTCTCCCTTCACACCTGTTTGTTCCATTCGTTCAGGTTTGGATTAGTCAGACACGCGAGACAAACTGGTTTTGTTCTGTGGATGCAGCTGGACTGTCAATCTCAGCAGAGCACAGCTCACCCTTTGCCCCACCCTCTGGCAGACCTGGTTCAGGCTGGCAGGGGCACAGAGGACAGGGCTGAAGCCTCCGTCACCACTCTTTAACATCTGAGTCTCCTGGCAACTGAATCAGCTGGTGAAAGTAGATCAAACTCAAAATACCCTCTCAGCATTTCCTTAACTTCCCTGCCCTCTCAATAGCCCCCTATTACCAACAGCATCACTGTTAGAGGAACCCTCATGTCCATTGCCTCTGAGAGCTCTGTTATTGAGATGCCATCTGTTGTTGATGCCTTACCTACTCGAGCACTGACCTCTCTTAGCTAAGCTGCCTTGACCTTTATGGGAGATCAGTTCATCTGATGCTGTCCATCTCTGGACACATACGTGACTAATCAAGAAATCAAGTGCTCTTCATGATGTTTTAACTGTGCTGTGACACACAGGCTGGTCCCTGCAAGCCTGGGACACAGAACAGCCAAAGGAGCTGAAGCTGAGTCCTGTAATTTCAAACCAAGCAGAGATCAAAGGCATACCTGAAGAGTTTGATCACATTGTGGGGAAGCTCTCATAATGCTTGTTATATCTGAAGAATTTGCAGTGGCACTGATTTTAGCAGAGATGTATGGTCTTACATGTATGGTCTTAGCAGAGCCCTAACTACCCTACCCACACTGTTAATCCATGTCACTGTGTCTTCACTGCCTTAGCAGCCATGCTAAATCAAGGAAAACTGCTCAGGAGTGATACAATCGGTATCGATCTTAAGGCCAGATTTACCCTGAAACCCTGAGGTCTACCCATCAGCAAGGACTGATGTATGTGTGCAACAATAAGTACACAGCTCTGCTGAAACCTCTTCAGCTAAGCATGTTTTCAAATACAGCCTTTAAAGCAGTGCAGTTTGGTGGCTTTACCAAGAAAAGTATAATCTACTCACTGAGACGAAGATGAGAGATGAAGACTGTGCAGTCCAATTACAGCATTTGCTGAAGAGATGCACCAACACTCAAAGAAGGGGAACAATGCACATGCAACTGTGTCAACAGAGTGAAATGCCTCTGTGTCTCTTCCTCCTTGGAGACGAAGAACTCAAAAGATTTGTGGGCAATCCTGCAGGTCTCCCAGGATACACGATAGTTTGCACTAATAATGTGTTGCTGGAGGCAACCAAGGCTGAACAAACAAATCAGTCCAGGGGAGGAGGAGTGGTGGGTTCATGAAAGCAAAGCCTCCAGGAAAGACCCTTTACTTCTTTTATGTAAACTTTCCCACCCAGATCCTAATTCTGGCTGGCTGGTGACGGGCCTGCTGCAGAGGAGGTGCAGTGAGGCGCCCTGGGCTAACCTCGTGTCCCACCTGTGGAGCCACCTGCCCGTGCTGCAGGCAGCGTTGTGCAGCCCTGCGGCACAGGAAGTGATGAAGCTGGCGCTGTGGCTGGCGTGACAAATGCACTAACACCCTCCAGCTGCCTACTCTGCCAGCTGCACCACGTGCCTCTGTATACTATGTGCTGGCATGTGCTTCCTTTCCACCGCAGTCCCTTCTGAAGACTCATGCCTACCACCAAGCATACAAATGCATGTGTAGCAGAGGCAGGACGTAACAAGCACAAACACAGAGAAATCCTTGTGCTTTCTGCACTGAGCGAACATTTCTCTTGGGCTTCTCAGGAGGGGGGTCCAAATTTTGGTGAAGAGACTCAAGAACATGAATTTATTTCACATCATTCAAAACCGACACTCTTCTTACCACATATTTCTTGTAAGAACATGTATATCTCACCACCACACTCACCATTATGCAACCAAAAATTTTTCAGAAAAAGAGTATTAATTTTCAATTCTAGAGTTACCTTTCTGCTTGTGGAAAATGGCCTAAAGCTTGGCAGCTGCCTGGGCTAAGTACCTATTCTTTGTTTACAGAGTTGCACAGATTATTTTAACTACTATCAGATGTCTGCACTTAATGACATAAATCCCATCTTTTCAAACTACTCACAGATCCATCAGATCAGTCTGAACACAGAGTTAGAGCTACCCTGCTCCCTCTGCCCATGTCAGTGCTGTTGTGAAGAGTCATTCATTCCCTTCATGTTGCCAAAATCCAGAGTTTTAAAGACGCCTGTTCTGAGTGCCAGTGTGCATATTTGTGTCTGCATATACAAAGGCAGCTAAAAGCAAAATGAAAAAGGTACCCAGTGGTACTGGACTGCCAGTTGTGGAAGACTTCTGGCTGCCCTGTGCTAGGGACGGAGATTGCTTGCTCTGCCTCCAACAACTGATTCTTACCTGTGTTGGAGACTGAAATGTTATAATTTATGGCTTAAACATCTTCATGAAGGAGTTTTGCCTATTATAGCAAAACTGTATTACAAAAGCTGCAGAGAAGACCACCACACCCTGAACAGGCCTTCTGACTGAGGCCCTGGGCTGCTCATTGATGGAGATGAGATAGCGACTCGGGGCTGGGCTGGGGGGAGAGGAATGCATTCACGGCTGGATCAAGCGTAGCACCTTCGGGGTGCAGACCACGGGGCTATCAGCTGCCAGGCTCGCACAGACCCTTACACCAAAGGGTGGGGGAGGAAAGGTTTTGGGTGTGTCGTGAAGAAGCCTCTGGTTCCAGGCAGTGACCGCCCATCCTCCGCTGCGCAGAGGAGCTCAGCTGTGGGGCCCCTTCACGCCGGGAAAAGCCGCATCCACGCCAAGGACGGCAGAGTCATAGCCCATCAAAGGCTCCCCCCAAAGGGGTCCCCAGGCCCTGCACCAGAGCACTGCAACGTGATGCAACAGGTCCACAGGGTTGCAAGGGACAGCGTCAAACTTGCCCTCCCCAGGGGAGGCACCCGGGCGTTCCCACCTGGTCCAAATGTATCCTTGGGCCAGGATTCTATACTTTCCGGCGCAGGTGTGGGGGACCCTCACCACCCAGAACACCAGGTGGAGGGAAGCTATGAGATGTCACTGGGACCCCCAGAAGGATGATATGCTTCTACCTAACCCCTGTCACTCTGTACCTGTCCCCTCCCACTCACGCACACTCTTCCCTTCCCTTCCCTTCCCTTCCCTTCCCTTCCCTTCCCTTCCNATGCTTCTACCTAACCCCTGTCACTCTGTACCTGTCCCCTCCCACTCACGCACACTCTTCCCTTCCCTTCCTCTGTCTAATTCTGCCCCACTACTAAAACTCTTATTTAAGATAAAAGGTAAGTGAAGCCAACACAGGGCCAGTTGACCTGGAGAGCTGGGTCTCAATGGACCCTACCTTTCTCAGAAATAATCTTCAGTGGTAATGTTACATACTGGAGCAAAACCAAACCAATATATGCATATATAAAGAAAAAGGAAGTGGGGCTATGGTGATAATTAAACATTAACACATGAAGACATTGTGCCAAAGCTAATGAATATTTTACCCTGGCTCTTTAATAAGAATAGTGGTGCAGAGCAAAGTGATAAGGTTGCAGGAAGCAGGCTAGATAACCAAAAGGAGGGAGTGGAAATGGAAATTACCATTAATGAGATAAGTAAACATTTTGGAGAGGTTACTGTGCTCAGATCAGGAGGTCTGGTAAGCTCCCTCCCTTATCTCTGAAAGAACTGACATCTGAAGTTGATTTGAAAGGAATCAGTTCCGATGGGAATGGTACAGTACAACTGGAGAAAAGCATATATAGTAACCATATCTTTAAGGGGAAAAAATTGCTCTGGAAAATAATACAAGGCTGAAGACTGACTGTAATGTATGCAAGATTTTGGAAGAAAAAACTGAAAAGCATCAGATAATAAAGAGGATGAAAGCTAACTTTAAAAGAGGTAGTTTGTTCCAGCTGAACCTAAGAGGTGTAATTGACAATAAATTTTCTAGATAAAAAATGTATTAGAAAAACCATTTAATGTGGTGCCACCTGGGAAGGAGCTCAAATGGAGACTGATACCAACATTAAGACAGAACAAAAAACCAAACTAAAAGGAAGATAGCCATTGAGTTTTAAGAAAAATATTAGGTTAGAGGAGCTACAAGTAAAATTTCTTGATTGAGTTTATATGATTAACACTATGTTCATCTAATAATGATCATGGCACTGAAATTGAACATGCTAATAGTATTTGCTGAATACAGACAATTAGGAGGATCTGGGTATATAAAATAAAGTTTGAGTGTCATACTGAATGGAGGGATTCATCTTGAGTGCTGGAGTATCAGAAATGAGATGAAATGTAATTAGCAATATAAATTTCACTATCAGGCATTTAAGGACAATATATTTGTTATAAGGAAGGAACTAATTAATTACATATGAGAGAAAGTGATCTAGGATATAGACAATCAGTTAATATACTGCAAGGGTACTTGCCTGATGCACTGGCACAAAAGGAAGTAAGATCCTGGGATGTGTCAAGAAGACAATTCCTGAAGATGGGAAAACTAATATCTTGATATAATGCTATGGTGAGACCTCAGTCTTGCACAGTTTTGATCACCACATACCCGAAAAATTAATTCGAACAGCGTGAGCTGAGAAAAGCTTTCTAGGATGAGGAGGAGAATGGAGAACCAGAATACTAAAAAGCTTGTCTCATTCAGTTTAGCAAATGAACACAGGGAGAGAGATAATTACCCTGTATAAATATATTAAAGTGCTTACACTGGAGAGGGCAAAAAGCTATTTGAAAGACAATATTGTCACAGGAACACATGGGTAGGAAATGGTCATGAATACACTTATATCAGAGTCCTGGGAAAGAGATTCCATTCCTATGATCTTAAGTGAATAATGTTTAAAGCTCTCTGAAATGTCTACATGTGAAAATACAGCAGCTTCAATAAACTGTTGACTAAGGTCTCCACTTAAATAGAGTAATTTCTGCAAAGCCTGTAATGGGCTTGAGAACACAGAGCTACAGGACATATGTTGGCAGGATCTCTAATCTCCTTTTAAACACTAAATTAAAAGGCTAGATTTGGAGAGGAGCACACTGAGCTGAAGCTGTTTGAAAATTTTGTTCAGCTATAACAAGAAAAGCTAGGACATGAGAATCTTGGAAACAGTTTTAGGTGCAAAACCCAGATCTGGACTTCTTCACAAAAAGTACTGAGCACTCTTAATAGTTTTAAAAAATTGAGTCCTAAGTGATTAGTTCAAATCAGTCTCCACAAAATATACTGCAGTACCACAAGGGTACTGACAAGTAAATTGGACTGGCATCCACGTGACAAAACCCACAATCACAATTCTCATTCTTGCTAACCAAGATCATTATGAAGAAATAGCATGAAGTCTCCTCTTCCTCTCATGTAATATGCACAGTCATAATGCAAATACCAGTTTATATCGGCAGAGGATTTTGGTTTCATCTGTCAAACATAAGGACAATTAAGACCAAATTGCTTCTAATAACAAATGAACATGGTTATTAAGATTCATGTGATATGTGTGCTCCAGCATTATATGGTTTGATCAAGGCTAGATGAGGTAAAAACCAGAGATATTGAAGTAAAGATATAAATCAGCAATTTCCCTAGAGTACTGCCATCCAACTCTGCTCATTCTGCCTTAAAAGAACAGAAAGTGTTACAGTTTTTCCGTACACTGGGGCTGAATAAAATTAAAAAGGAGGAAGAAGTCCTGGTAAAAATAGACATTTATCACAAGTTTCTAAGTAGGCACAAGAAAATAAGTTGTCAGCATAGAGGCTGAAGGTTTCGCTTCAATGATTCTGTTCACTATTCATTTCATCCCACATTGTTCTTTGAGGAGATCACTTTGTAACTGATCCCCTATAGGCATTCATCATCACTTTTCCAATTCCTGTGATGCGTAGCTCAGTGATCCCCTGAGCCTTTCTTAGGTTTCAAATGATATCACAGCAAGAGAGAAACAAGCAAATCCATGCATTTGGGTATTGTGAAATTTCTCACTCTTACTTGCTCTCTGCTGCTGCCAGCTTTTTCACTGGCTGTTTTACTCTGCCAGCTCCATTCAGCCCCTTCGTAATCAGACAGGAAATTCCACACAGAACTGGGATCTCTAATCAAGAGCACATGCAATGATTTACAACTCTTGTTAATTGGTACTACCACTGAAGCCTTGCTTGCTTCTCTGCCACACAGAATAAAGGGTGGGAAATGCCAGTTCTCAGGTGGGTGACTCCTCCCTGCGGTGAATCCCGCTGTGGTTGGGAGCTGCAGAATCGTGTTCCTTGGTGTGCAGCCAGGGCTGTAGGGCACTGGCTGTGGTGCTGAGCAGCACGAAGCTGGGACAGTGCTTCTCCAGAGCTACTCTATGGCTACAGTGCTATTCCTGCCTCATGCCAGCAGCACAGCAGCACGCTGCCAGGAGCGGAATGCAACAGGCAAGATAATGTCGCTGAAGACTGCCACTGATGTTTTCCACTTTGAAAGAGCTGGATGTGGGGAGATGTCTTGGTGTTCTTCTCTCCCAGCA
This sequence comes from Picathartes gymnocephalus, assembly GCA_013390045.1. Taxonomy (NCBI): domain Eukaryota; kingdom Metazoa; phylum Chordata; class Aves; order Passeriformes; family Picathartidae; genus Picathartes; species Picathartes gymnocephalus. The sequence goes on from WEKY01005022.1 coordinate 80,495, forward strand.
GCTTTAAGCTTGGAAGCCACTTAGCATCCTGTAGAATTGGCCCAAATAAACCAAGCTGTTCCTCTGTAAACACAGCAATCACAGATAGCTGCTGCAGTTAAGCATTCCATCTCGAATTAAGCTTTACTCTGAAATGCCCTGTCCAGCTGCAAAATCTCCTACTGAACTCCTCTGGCTTATCATATCAGCATGTGGCTTTCTGCATTAGAGAACAACTGGGGCCAAGGTAAACACTGTGGCTGAGGAATCAAACAGAAAGCCTTACAAACAGAAACAAAGGGCTTCGTACCACCTAGTCTGCCTCACTGGCCTGAGACAAACTACAAAGCATCTACTCACATCTATTTTCTCGGGATATTGCCTATATAAAGGCAGGTCAGAAGGTCAGTCCTGTGACTCATCCCGGACTTCTCTTTCAGCTCATCTGACTATGTAAAAACATTAGTGAATAGGTCTGAAAAGAGTGAACCTCACCAAGAATTCCATGTACGCTCAGCACTAAGCTCTTCTCTAACAAAGATAACCCTGTTACAAATCCACAGTTACTGTACCTTGCACTTCCAAATAGCCATGAGAAGAAAAGTCAGCACCTGAACTAGGAGATGCTCATTTAGCTGTTTGCAGCACAGGGCCAATGACACACACGGGATCAGAACTGATTCTATGCTAGCAAGCAGACAAGAAAACACTCAATTAAACAGCAAAGTTGTTATATTTATATATATATTATATATATA
>WEKY01005023.1:250-40086 GCA_013390045.1 Picathartes gymnocephalus
TATGTGTGTCTCTGCATGGACACTTGCAAGCTGAAAGCTGCCACTGTGGAGCTTGGAGCAGTGACTTCTAGAGTAGATGTATGAATCTTAGCAGCTAGTGCAAAAAGAGACAGAATTTCCAGCTGTCATGAATGCATATCCTCTGTGTACTGGACACAGATGTGTCATATAACACATTTTCTGACTGGTGGGTTACACAAACAAAGAGTGTGACAAATGACTGAAATGTGAAACATGCTCTTTGGTGATTCACTCCATAAGTCACAGATTAGTGTACTTTAAAGGACAATATCTCTTTCTAGGGACTCTCATTGTGTGAGCAATATTAAATAGTACTGTCCTGCCTGTCACACACCTCGACTCCTTTGAGGTCTTTATTACAGGCTTTGAGCAGCTACCTAGCTCAAGATAATATTCTCTGTCCAAGAATAGGACCCAGGACAACACTTCATTCTTTATTATTGCTTTCCAGAAACATTGGAAGTTCAAAGAGCCTGTAAGGCCAATGATAAAACTATGGAATGCATTGTTAAAACTAGAAGCAAATACAAAAGAAAAAAAAAAACCACATTAGAGAAGTTTATTTCAGAACTAAAATACCAACTAATAAGTATATTTGGAAAGGGGACTTAGCAATTGCAACATGCAACACATATCACTTGTCTGCCTTGTCAGCTAGTTGTGTGCACGTCTGCAAAGGAGAAGCTCAGGCTCCCAGACCAGCCTCCAGGGACAGGTGGGTTCCTCAGAAGGGAAATCAGCAATCTGTGCAGTCAGTAAGCCAAACTTACTGACTTGCACATGCAAATAACAAGCATGGTTTAACCTCTGAATCTCTCTGTACCCAAAGTCAGAGTTTTGAAAATTTATCTCTGCACAGGTACTCCTGTCCTGAATTTCAGTCTGCCTGACCTGCCCTTCTACACTTTTGGTGTATGTCAGTCTAAATTATTCCTGTGGGGAAGGGAATCCTCTAGGTTGCTTAAGGCAGAGAGGAGCTTGTGTCTTTGAAGACCTAATAATTGTTCTGCCTAATTCCCTTGCCTGCTTCTGATTATCTGTAGAGCCTGAATGCCTCTAGAGGCAAGGGGAAGACTGAAGAGCCTTCTCTGACAAGGGAGACCCAGTGTCCTGGATCACATACCTAACGTGTTGTAACAGAAAAAGATTGCTTTCCAGTTTCAGCTTTATTTTTAAATCAAATCATAGAAAGAAGAGGGTGGAAAAACTCACTAAACATATCAGTGGAAGTCACTGGCTCAGGTTTTTGTCCCCTCCCTTATCAGTCTCCTAATGAAGACTTTATCCCATAGGAAATGTAATATTATCTCCTGGGTGGAGTTGGTAACTGGTTTACTCTTTTTTATCATGAATATGCTGAGTGGATCAGAAGAGAGAAGACATTTGAATGCAGCAGGAAGAAAATAAAAACCAAAAAATTATGAATTTACCACAGCTGAGTGTTTTTCCAAGTCTTAACTTAAGTCTAGTTTAAATTAGAAAGCTTAACACTGTGCACCAAGTATTCTCTTAAAAATATTCCAAGCTCAGAACCTCTATATATCTATGGAGAATTTCCACTGATTGGTTTTTTTGCATGAAAACCTTTGCAATACTCGATGCAGGTTATTTTAAAACATCATTTTGAAAAATAAAGACAGAAAAGACTTAAACCTCTGTTTGTCTCTAAAACAGCAATCATCTTATCTGCCAAAATCACATGTAATGGACCATTAGTTCTTTGCTCCGTATCCTCTGTTTGAAAAGTCTTACCTTATAAAGATGTCAGGACTAAAGCCATTATGAGGAATTTCCTCCAAAGAACACATCAATTTGTGGAGAAACATGTATTTTATATATAGTAATTAATATATATGGCCTGCCATTTATGAAAAATTCTAAGTAATACTCAGTGCTGATGCTTCATTTTTTCATTTTTGTGTTGTTATTTTCCAGATGGGAGTTGCTGTAGTGGATTCATCTGTTGCAGGACTTGGTGGTTGTCCCTATGCAAAAGGTGCTACTGGAAATGTAGCCACAGAGGATGTGATATACATGCTGAATGGTCTGGGGATCAACACAGTAAGATATTTTTACTTTCTACTTAAGACTTTAGGGAAAACAAAAATATTTTTCTAGGAAACATACGATACATACCTCGCAATAATTTGTGCTGTACAATACAATATTGAGAGCCCATAGTAGTTTTCACAAACTCAGTGCTTTAATATGGCTTGCCTCATAACAGGAACGATGTTGTCTTCATTAGCAATTTAGAGTAGAAATGGTTTGTGTATTTAACATAATTTGAATAATCCCCTTCTTCCTACCTGGAGCTATGAGGAACTTAGTTGCAGCTGCTTTGTGTCATTGCTCTGCCTCAGTAACCACAAAAAATTCTGTACTGTAGACATTACTCCAGAAGACTGATCATCTCTTCAGTGGAAAGACTGAGCAGACCTCAGCTTTTGTCACAGTTTTGGATTTGGCTCATATTGCTTATTAATTTCTTGTCAATTCTTCTGACTTCAAAGTTGAAAAAAATTGTGGTGCTTGGCACCCCAGCACAGGACATTGTTATTTCTCAGGTATCCACTTAATATATTTCAAAGATGTCCAGAACTTGTTACTGGCTAGGAGGCTTCACAGTCATTTTTATTACCAGTCTTGTTTTTGCAGGAGAGGGCAGAGCAGCTTATGTGCACTGAGCTTTGCTTTAATGAACCTTACCAGTGAGCATCCACACCTCAAGAGCACACACGTAGTATCCCTGGCTTGGTTGCCATGTTAATTATTCTGTATTCCTAGGACTCAGTTACTGCCTTCTTCAATAAATGTGCTCTTTGGTCTTCCTGTCGATCCCCTTTGTTCTGGATATGTGGCATAAAGACTTTGTGCTAATTTAGGTATTGCAGTAACTTTATGTTTAATTTACACATAGACTTGGAGAGTCAAGTTCCAAGGAGAACATGTAAAGAACTGCCAAAACTACAAAGTGTGTGGCTTGCATTTAAGGTACCACAGAAAGAAATCTAAATGCCTAATATCTGAAATAAAAAGATTTGAATTATTGAGGAGCTCTTTGGGACTTATCACTTGTTTGTAGGCTGCAGTTCTGTGTGGTGTACATGCCAATGGAGTTCCTTGACAGGAAAGGATTACAGAGCTTGTTTCTGATTTGCACATTCCCTGGGAGCTGGTAAAGCATAATTCAGTGCCTTAAAGAGTTCGCTGTAAGCATTTATCTGCTCTCATTTGCTTTTTAGGGAGTTCAAGGTAGATGTCAGATACGTTTAGAGAAGGTTCAATCACAAGTGTCCGCTGTACAAGTGGAGTCTGTTTTGAGCTGTTTGTACACACTTTGGGGTAGCTTTTTTTCATGAAGAAGATGTTTATTCTTTTGAAACAACACAATTCTTTGAAATAAGGGGAAGAAGTCATGCATTTCACTTTACATTGCGGTGCACCTTTGATCTAGGCTTTCAGTATAGTCTTTCCTTTGGCAAAATACTCATTGACCGTTCCAACTGATTCATAGCAAAAGAAAGTAATTAAGCAAAATTAGTCTGATTATATGAAATATACGATATCGTTGGCTTCTTGATAAGATTGATTAATCTGTTAACAATCTGGTAGCCAAGCAAGAATCCAGCTTGTCCTAAAGGCTGATACCAAATCCCGTGAAGACAATCTCACCATCAGATGCTTAGTTCTTCTGTTTGATTTGGTGGTGGTTTTATTTAGGTTTTGTTTAATTTTAGTTTTTAGATTATGCAATAGCAAAACACAAGGCTTTGGTTTTTGAATCCTTTCTGGCTCATTAAATAAAGAGTTTTACTGCATGAGAGACCTGGAACATCAAAGTTATTACCATAATATATGAGCTTTTGTCTTTATAATGTTCATCATTTTTGGTACCATTTCCAGTTCTGTAGAATCATTATTGAAGAAAACTATGAATATGTTCCTTTATGTGTAATGGCACAAAATGAAATTGTAATTGCTACTGTTGTCCATTTGCAAGGAGCACTTTCTCATGTTCATCTCACTAAAGTTAGTTGACTGAACTCACCCTAAATGTCAGGCAATATTGGACAGTATTTAACCATACATTATTTTAGCTTGGTTGGTCAGAGCATGGTGCTGATAACACCAAGGTCACAGGTTTGATCCCCACATGGACCATTCACTTAAGAATTGGACTTGATGGTCCTTGCCAGTCCCTTCAACTTCTGAGTGCTCTGTGATATCTGTGAATTATTGAGTTCAGATTGACTAGATACATCAAAATAATAATTGATGCTTTTTCTAGACTGTTCTTCAGAACACATAAGCAAGAAGTGACCTGTGAAATTAATCTTTGGCAGACTAAATGTGAAATAATTTTGAGGTCAATGAGAATTAAAGGATTTTGCTTTCTGGCAGAAGCTTTTATGACTTAAGGCACCTATCCAAGTTTATAGATAATATTAAAGGCAATTTTTTTGTTTATTTTGTTTTNTATACTTAGTAAGTGCATTCTGGGTATCTATCTCAAGACATATTATTTTGTTGACAACCTTACAAACACCTACTCCTGTCCCATTCCCATCTGTGAGCCATGTTCATGAATGTTGGGTTTTGTGCCCTCATGGTAATCCTCTCTGGTTCACAATACTTATATTAAGGAAGACAGTATAAAAAGCAGAGATACATGTATTCCATTTAGTGAATGTGAACTGTGAAGGTATGTTTCTTATCAACACATATCACATTATGCAGTGTTACAGTGATGAAAACATGAATATTATGTAGTTTGCGGGGTTTATTTTGACATCTTTCATAATATAACTACCAAATATGTCAATGGTGGTATGTTGCTCATTTCTTCCTTGTTAAAAAGCACAGATGGATTAAAATTTTTTAGGTTATGTTATGTGTGATAGCACTTTACAAACTATATCTAAGTAATGACCCATAAAGGATAAACAGAATAAGCTGAAATTACGCTTGTTATAACTGTATTAAAATGAGATAGTTATAAAGGATGTCTTTGAACTTTGTGGTTTAAGTGGTACTAGCATTTTTTTTCAAATTAAAAATGTTTTTCATTACATTTCTGCTAAGTAATTTCTATTCTCATTAACATTTTTAGCCAATTTCAAGAATGAAAAAGGCAAAGTTTCAAAGTTTGCCACAGAACATGGAATTAAGTGCTAGATCCAGTTAAAGGATTGAGTATTTAAGTCAGGTTTTGGTCTGAACATCAGTGCATCAATTTGGAAGTATGATGAAAGTGTAATTTCTGGTGCAATACACCTTGTACTCTTTAATGAACAGTGATGCCTTTCTCCCAATTTTGAATGACTGCTCGCTGTATTGGTAGTTCGAAGTCTCCTTTTGCATCCTTTCTACAGGAACTTTACTGGCTTCTACACTGCAATCTTTTGGAGCAAGTACTTAGATTACTTTTATGATCTGAATTTTAAACTTGTACTATAAATGAGTAGTAATGGAGACATAATGAAGTGGTTTGCCTCTTTAATCAGTGATCTGATTTAATTTTAGCAATCAAGCAGTACTGATACGTATCTTAGTTAAAAAACAGTGGCTCAAGGGACATGTTTTTTAGCATGGGCAGATCAAGCAGTTGTGAGTTTTTGCGCAGCTGTGCTATCAAGGTAAAGTGTAATTTTGTATTGAAACAGACTCCTTGAAGAAGGAGATTATAGTTACTCAAGAGAATACAGGAGTCCATTTCTCCTGGATTCAGTTGCCAGTACAAGTGTGTTTCCTCCATTTTCCTGAGCTGCAAGTGGGGCACTTGCAAGCATGAAGTTTTATAGTGTTGGATGATAAATAAGTATAACACATATTTGGACACTATATTTTTCTTCTAACTTCTAGTTGTAATTCCAGTTCTTTATTCCAGATTCTTTTGGGGTTGAAAGATACTACTCCAGTATTTGGTCCACTGCTGATGGGACAAGAAGTCACTCTCAAAGTAGTAGAATCTTTCAAACAACTGGAAGCTGTAACTATCCGTAAATCACTGGAGTTTTCCTGATCCCCATTACTGACCTATAACATGAATCAGGCCCTTTGTTTGCAAAAATTAGACCCTGGAGCAAAAAAACTTGGAGTCTAAGCATTTTTCAACATGTGCATTTATTATTTTTAACATTTTTCACCTCTTTTTTAGGGAGTAAATCTTTATGCCGTGATGGAAGCTGGAAACTTCATCTGCACAGCTTTGAACAAGAAAACAAACTCGAAGGTTGCACAAGCTTTCTCCAGTAGTGGAACTATCAACTAAATGGATTTTGCTTTTTGCGGCTTGATTACATTTCCCATTTACCTTGACCAAGGACATTTGCATCAGGAAAAGAAACAAGAAACCTATTGCATCAAAGAAGCAAAATAGAACCCATATATAATTTTTTTTTTTTTATGGGAAGAGTNGTCCTTGCCAGTCCCTTCAACTTCTGAGTGCTCTGTGATATCTGTGAATTATTGAGTTCAGATTGACTAGATACATCAAAATAATAATTGATGCTTTTTCTAGACTGTTCTTCAGAACACATAAGCAAGAAGTGACCTGTGAAATTAATCTTTGGCAGACTAAATGTGAAATAATTTTGAGGTCAATGAGAATTAAAGGATTTTGCTTTCTGGCAGAAGCTTTTATGACTTAAGGCACCTATCCAAGTTTATAGATAATATTAAAGGCAATTTTTTTGTTTATTTTGTTTTAGTTTGGTTTGGTTGGTTGGTNTATTGTACTGTACTGTCTTGTCAAGAATTGTCTGATTTGTAAGTGAGAAATAAATAACTGTAGTGCACAACCCCGTACTTGGTACTTCTACAGATGAGAAAAATGTATAAACACCAGGACATTTTACCATGTTTTAAATTGAACTTTTAGTTCTTTTTGGGAAAACCAGATAGAAGCAGTCAGTACATAGTTAAATTTTAATCAAGATGACTTTCAGAAGAGTACAAATATTTTCAGTAGTTTATAAGATCTCACACTGTGTGTGGTCCTTCTATTATGTATTTTATTTATCTGAATTCTTGCTTTTCATTTGTCAAGTCACTGTGTTATGAACATGGAGCCAAATCTGAATTCACCGTAAGAATTTTTTAGCAATAGAACGTTTCTTAAATTTTGTTTAACATCTGTTAAATTATGGATGACTTTATCTTGTTCCAAGACATTGTGGTGAATGGCACTCTACCAGATCTTTCAAATCCTCCTGCAAATTTCCTTATTTGTTACATATGTTAAATTTGTTGTAGTTGCCCTTTCGGTCAACTTATTGAAAGCTAATTATATGAAGCAAATAAAAATTGGCAAAGTTTTCAACATCATTCAGTTTCATAGTAGTGTAGAAGGGACTACATTTTTATCCAAGGTTTCATCAAATTATTAGACTTTTTATTCTGTAGGCTATGAATTGATATTCTCATTCAGAAGTCACGAGTTTTTTTAGGATAATAGTATTCTGCTGGACTAGTTTACATGAGGAAAACCACTTACAATTTTTTTTCTGTGCTCCACTGGTAATGATACTGTTCTTTTAAATGCCTTAGTTCAAAAAGATGCCAATGAATTGCACTGTCATTTTTAGATCAGTAATGGACAAATGGACAAATTCAAAGAGCTGTATCCTATTTATAACGTTCAAGTGTGCCATTAAAATACTGTCATTATTTTCAGCCTGAAACATCAGTACTGTTACTGGTTGGTTGTGTAGGATCTGTCTGTATTTCTCTGTGTACTTAAGCTTGATCTATATTTTTTCTGAACATGGCCTGTTGACATGAAAATCTAAAACCCTGGACTGTGGTCTTCATCCATATTCTCAATTTTCCTCAAAAATGTGAAATGTCAAAAGATAAGATGAAAGAAAGTGAAAGATAACACATAAAAAAAGAAAAGGCTGAATATTTTTTTGTCTGGAACTCAAGTCTGCCAAGTTACAGCGCAGTCTCTGTTTGCCTTTGAAATTCCAAAGTGAATTTTTCTGAGATCTTCTAGCCAGTTGTGTAGTTTAGAATTGGCATAGCTTAAGAAAGTCATTCTCTGCATGCCAGGCAACACAAAGCTATACATTTGATATAACACCTCTATCCTCTTTATGCTGTAATGATAGTCAAAATTAATATAAGCTACTTTGTTTCACTCTTCTTATGGTAAAAGTCAAAGGATAAACCAAGAAATGTGTTCAGGTGAGGCAAGAAATATCTTGCCTATCATTCTAAAATACTAAATCTTTTCCTGCAGAGTCTAATAAGAAGACTCAAGTACTCCTGAAGGTGTGAACACCCTGATTTGCTTGACCTGCCCTGGATGCATAGTTGGATCACCACAAAAAAAGCTCTTTCCTCCTTTTCCTGTGTTTCAGCTGGTGCTTTGCTATTTAGCAGCCACTATGGCTCACATATCAAAACATGAACTTAAATAAAACCAGGTCTTGAACCATTCACAGACTTAAAAGTTCTGTAATGGATTAGACCCGATGAAGAGGTGAGGAAACTGCAGCATTACTTAGATTGTCTAATAATTAGTAGTTAAACCTAAACATGGTGCCAGAATTGACATCTTAAAGACTTGCTAATTTATGTGCCATTTACCCCTGAAGGCAACTAACCTTACTGTAATACTTTACTATTTAATAATAAATTTTCCTGTTTAGTTTTCTCTGTAGGCACAGAATTGGCTCATTTTGAGCTGAAGTATGCAGTTTTCATGTAGGGCCTGATGAATTTTCTTCCACCCAAGACCCTCTGAGCATGCATATGTAATTGATATAAACAATATTGAGCTTCTTGAAGACTGAAAGTGACATCAGCCCTTGGAAAAAAAGAAGTTGTGATGCAAGCCTGAATGTGAGACTAAATAACTGAGCTTGCTGCTCAGCCTGGGGAGATTAAATGCACACTCATGACATGACCTGAGGGAATGGCCTAAAATTGTATCAGGGAGATTTAAGTTGGATATTAGAAAAAATTTCTTCACCCAGAGGGTGGTTTGGCACTGGAACAGGCTTCCCAGGGCAGTGGTCACAGCACGAAGGCTGACAGAGTTCAAGAAGCATTTGGACAAAACTCTTGGACACATGGTGTGACTCCTTGGGATGGTGCTGTGCAAGGCCAGGAGTTGGACTTGATGATCCCTTCCAACTCAGCATATTCTGTGATTCTGAACTGAAAAAGAACACACTTTCTAGTAAATCTGGATGAAGTTGTACCACTGGGTAGAATGGAATTAAGAGTTCCTGAGACCAGAAAAATCCCAAGAAAAGAATGTCAGTGTCTCTGCAACAGATGGCAGGGTTCTTTTCCTTGAAGGTGGTGGTGAGGCCTTCAATTATCAGCCAAGTAAGGAACTGAACAGGTAGTGTCCATTTTTATGCCTCTGTGCACAGCGCATCCTAGGCTTCTCAGCATCTGGACTGTCTGGTTTGCAATTCTAAGGCTATTAATTCTCCCTGTGCAGTACCTATTAAATCATGTGGATGAACAACCTAAAATGTCTCAGTTCTTTATTGGGTCTGTTTTAGAAACTACTTGGAAGTTTGTGGAGAGCCTTAAATGCAGGTCTGTTATTCTGTAATGATGTGAGCATTGGAAAAGATGAGCAGTCACATCTGGAGCCCGTTCTTTACCCACATGTTCAGCTTCAACCACATTGTGAGTTATAGTAATCCAGGGTGGAGGTCACAGACAAATAGATTTTTTGTCAAGATTGTTGCAAGAGAGAAAGAAACATAGAGCCAGAATAAAAAAAATCAAACCCCAACCCTGTGTTTATGTGCCAAAATTGCCACCTGGGATGAATTTAGGTCTGTGAGTCCAGGTGAGCAGTCCCTATAAAATCCTTGTTCACTTGTAGTGTGACTGAGGATCCTGAGACATCTTATGTTCTTCCTACTGACATTTTTTAGATGTGTAAAATGCTGCTGCTCTGCTTTCTGCGGCTGGCATAATTTTGACTGTGCAGAATATTTTGACACCTAATCTCTGGCTTCACAAAATAAGCGTCTGTTGTTCTTAAGATCAAAGGCTAATCCAGTAGCTATGCCATGAGCTTGCATCACTCACATAGGCAGCATTGAATTCAGCACATAGTAAAACAGCTGAGACTATACCCCTTTAAAAACATGCTGAGACATGGGATGAGGCTCTCCAGTGCTTCTGACTGCCTAAATCTTCATGCTTATATTCAGAGTGACCCATCACTACTGGTGTCTGCTCTTAGTCCCTATCACTGTTCTCAGCTGAGTACATTGCTGTCACTTCACCCTGAAGTAGCCCCCTGGCTATAGAGGACTTGTATCCAGGTGTTTAATGTCATTAAAAAAATTATAACTCAAGATATTACCTTATTAAATGCTTGGCCAGTGTGCTTTGTTGGAGGAGAAGTTGATCATTCCATTAGTATGGGCATAATCATTCTTCAGTGCCTTCCAGAACACAGCAATGACATAGATCCCACACAGTCCTAATGTCTTCCAGCAGCAGCTTGCTTTGTAGTTTAAACTTTTATGTATTAGGGAAACTTGGCTCTGGACCAGCACTTTAATGTTTCATTTTCATGTATAACCAGAGTTTATGAAATAAGAACTAAATATTCGAGTGTTGTGAATAAGTCCAGAGAGGCTTTGGCTAATTTTTCTCTCTTAATAGTGTCATTTGAGTTCATAAAACTTTTATTATTGTATTAAGGAATCACAAAATGAAGACTACAAGTCTGTGAGGTAAAACTCTTATGTTTGGGATTCATGCCATTGAAATGAAATAATACTTATCCAAAGAGTTAGTGTGAATGTATAAGATCTGCCTATTTTTTCACTTAATTTTTTTAAAGGCATAGAAATATTGTTTTGTTAATGTGATATCAGAAAATCAGTACTTTCTGCCACTGAATTTTTCTATGATTTCTGACACTGCCTTAAGTTATCTTCATTGACTGTGAAGTATCTAGAAAAGTGGCTAAACAGGTATAAGAGAACTGGAGAAGTAAAGGAATTCCAGTTCTTGACTTGCTGAATTTTCTTTTGTTATGTTATATTTTTGAAGATTATTTTTCTCTACAGTCCTGCTATAATGCAGTGTTGATCTTTATTGCTGCAATAACACAGCAGGCAGAAGGACTACAGCCAAAGTCAGCTTAGTCCTTTGAAACCAACGTCAAAGAGATGATATGTTTGTTAAGGAATTGTCATATATCCACCTGGTTAAATGCATTTTGATTTTGCAATATGTGGTGTTAAAGCTGAAATAAAATCTGTCTCACTGTTTATTGAAACTGATATGCTCATGTATTATGCCAGATTCAGCAGCTCTGACTAACCAGCTCATGCATACAGCATTAGCAAATATAAGCTGTCACTGACATGTATGCCTGTGTTGACTTTGTTACCTTGTAATCCATTTTGAGTGCTTTTTCTTAGGATTGCCTTTTAATCTGGTGTTCCTGTGTGTTTTTATAGCAGACAAATCTCTTTTAAGTTACTGGGGCAACATTTCTTTCCTCCATTAACTAAACATTAAAAGCTACAGGCAGGAATGGAGGTAGGAGTTGAAAAATTAAATGAGGCATTATCTAACTTCAGATGTTCCAATGCAAGGTAGAAATCTATGCTGTCTAAGTGATGTCTAAGATTCCCTACACACTTGGGAGACTGAATGACTTCAACATGTGGTCTGAAACATCAAAATGCTGATGAGGGAACTTTCTTGGCAAAGTCAACAGCAAAATTCCCTACCCCATGCTACTCTTGAAGTGCCTCAATATGAGCTGCAGTTAGTTATCTTCACTAGCTTGAACATAAGGGTTAGTATTTTCCTTGGTGGAAAGACAGCCACAGTCATTTTTTAAAAGAACTGGATGATGTTCACTGTTTTATGGCACCATCTTTTGGTGTTGGTGTTGCTTCCATCTGTCTTTTGTGTTCCTAGCTTGGTCTGATAGCTAGGTTCCTAGCTCAGAGTACCTGGCTGTGATTCCCACAACAGCCTGAAAAGCCTGAGCCCTTGCCTATCCAAGTAGCTCATTCTTTTGACCACACAAAGAGGTGAGACATCCAGGGAAAAATGTTCCTTTTGAACAATTCAAGACTCACGTGGCATTGCAGAAGTAGAAACTGGGGCTTTACGGCCTTGTAGCTTCACACTGCATAAGGAAGAGCTAGTCCTGTGTACTTGACTGAAAAAACTGCACACATTTAATTTGAAACAATCGTTAGATAAAATGCATAAACAATCTTCAAAGAAAATACCCAGCATTCTCCCTTTCAGATGAGAGTGCTGTAAGGCAAAAATTCATGCTTTCTCACTCTAGCCCAATCAGACTTCATTTCTTCACTTTGGGATCCCAGCTCCAGTGGAAAGAGGATGAATGCTACGTCCTTACCCAAAATGACATGTGTCCCAGGAATCCTGTCATCAATGAGACTTAATTTTCCTCATCTGGGTATTAGACAAAGATGTCATACTTCAGGGGAAAATATTTTAATAATTAAGCTCTTACAAAATACTGCTTTTTCTTCCATCACGGTGCGACTCAAAGATCTTAAAGGTCTTTTCCAAACTAACTGATTCTGCGATTCTCTGTTCACAAAACTGTGAAGCAGTTAGAGAATAATCAGGATCACAGGACTACAGATCATCCCAGCAGACATTCCTTTATTTAATAACTAATACCTACATACAATTGACAGACTACTTTTTACACATAGAGTGGAGGAAATGTACTTTTCCCATTAAGCATTTAAGCAATCTCTTAAGAGAGAGCCTGTAAAATTGCGTAACAACACAATAGCCACTAAATAACTTGCTGTCTTTCAGTGTAATTTACATACTCTCAGTTTCAAATACATTTTACATACTTGTCTGTGTGTGTCTGTGTCTAAGCACATATATGGGTTGGGTTTCTAGTGTCTAAATACAAGATAATTAGAAAACAAAAACTTTCTAAGACAGAAGGTAATTTTTGTTGTTGTTGTTGATTGATGTTTAGCTAAATCTGAATTTAAATGAATCTCCTCAAATTTTGTGACATGGAGGGTTCACTGGTTTTTGAAGTCAGACTGAAAACCTGCACAGGTTTCATGTCAGAAGTACTTTTCCTGTATAATGAAATGTTTTTATCTAACATATTCTCACCAGTATTTTCAGTTTGAAGTCTTCCCACTTAAAAGTTTTAAAATGAAGACTATGAATATACCACTTTGGTGAGAATTAAGCCAGATGCCACAAATTGCTGGACTGCTAAAGGAGATCTTTTTGATTAGCAAATCAACTGCACTTTTCTGTTTCTGTATTTTTGTCCAAATGCTGATTTAGTAATGACTGAACATTTGACTGCAAAAAAAAAGAATTTTGGTTTATGCAGATAATAAAGAAAGAGAAAATCCATGTTGTACTGATTGTTTAAGATTTCTAAACCTCTTCCCAACAGAACTGCACACTTAAGATTTTGCTCCACACTAATAATTTTGCAAGCTGCCAAAACCAGAAGCAAGAGTCACATTGAAGAGTAGAGGTTCCTACTTTTCTGATCACATTTATTTCAAGTCCTAGATCTGTTATGTAGCACTAGATGTAGCCCTAGATCAGTCGTCTCACGGTCAAAACTGGAGGTGAGTTACATTTAGTGATAACTCAAATAAAATTAAAACTAATCACATTCAAAATACAGTTAATTAATCAGGTGGTATTATAACAAGACAATACATGTGCTATTCGTGGTAATAGTTCAATAAGAAATGGCAGTCCACTATCCTGTGCTCACCAGAACCAGATTGTTACAAAGCTTTAATAAAGACAACTCACTAGTAGTAAATAGAAGCTTAAATCTAGCAAAATGAATCAGCTGTAGAGAGAAATGCAGAGCTCATAGCCACAAAGTGGGATCCAGAATTAGGGACCATGGCTCCCAGTACAGTGCAAGGGGACAATTAGGCACTTCGGGTCTTGCCTAGAGGCAGTGAATAGGCAACACGGAGGATGAGATGGGTCATAGCTTCCCTCTTGAGAAGCAGGCATTTCAGCCCCAAGAAAGTGACTTTCTCCACTGGGTATTCAGACCAAAAAATGCTTTCTAAAGTTATTGTATTTAAAGTGGCAAACCTCTCTCATTTCTTTGAGAAGCATATTGGAGGAGAAATTAAAAACAGTTTCAGCAACAACATTTTGGAGTCAAAGCATTATTCCAGAGAGTAATTTTAGTTCTGAAAGGGGTTGTAATCCTGATCTCCTCCTACCCTGCAAGTGCTCCACCATCAAACTACAGGCAGCTTAACTGTGACTGCTGCTTGACAAATACTGCATCGGGTACTTGGTACCTGGGAGCCTAGTGTACAAAACTACCACATATGTGCCCTTTATCAGGTCTCTAAAATGTTTCTGAGTGGATTTTTTTATTTCTTCCAGAGGAGTTGAGATCAGAAAGGGTGGGCTTCAAAGATTGCCATTGTTGATACAGCATTTGTGCATCTAAAGATGTAGGAAATGTGCAGCTTGGGACAGATCTGTGAATGTACACAAATAAGAGAGAGCACAGTTTTACCTTTTTTTTACCACTTTTTTCAGGTTGTGAAAGGTTTAAAATAAGCTAATAAATATAAAAAATATTTTGTATGCTTAACTACAAAATTCCATAATATATGGTATTTTTTTAATATATATTTTATTATCGCATATGTACAACAGGCTGGCTTTCAGTAATAGCCTTAAAAAGCATAAGCAACAGAGTAGTTCATCTGTGACTTTTATAATGGACCATAAATGTTTCAGAAGAATGGTCTGGCGAGGGACTTCTTGACTCATATTTTATTCTGCAGGCTCTGAAAACAAAGAATGTGCATGTATTTAACAATAAACTATACAGCTTTCGGTTTGAACTTTGGCTTAATTGGAATCAGTGGCAAAGTTCCCCTTTTTATGATGAACACTGTGGTATAAAATAATCCCCCTTGTTGTTATTAATGCATTGGTTTTTCTTCCATCTTCTGTATTCTTCAAACCTGAATTTTCTTTATATGCTGATATTCCTGCAACTGCAAACCTAAAGAAAAAGCCTCTGTTCCCATATATCCTTGACTTGCCTTTTGCATTTTTCCACAATTTCTCTTTGATCTGCCTCGGAATTTAATAATGAAATTTGACTCAATATCCCTCCCACTCTATATAGCTCCTGCTACATCATGTTCTGTTACCTATCATCTGACAGTGTAATTCTTGAAATCTGGCCATTTAATTTTGTCCAAGAAAATGTATCATTTAAGAAAAGGCCATGTTCATTTAACTAAGTGAATACACATTTCTGTTTTCTTACCCAGCATTGGTGTATAGGCAGTTTCTCACACAGAGGGAGGGAGGGAGAGAGGGGGGAGTGGGAAAGGATGGCAGGGGTAGTGGGTGTTGTTTACAGACTCCTATGAGCAAAAATGGCATTTGGCAAGAGTATTAACTACAATAGCAGCATTCACAATTTGGTTTCTAAATATGTTATAATGCTGAATATTCTCATTTCCTTTTTGCATTACCACTGCCTGCTATGGGGCTAGGAACGTAGACTCACAGAATTTTTGAATTCAGATTTCACCTTCCCCTGCCATGGGACAGGAAATGAAACCTCCCAAAGCCTGGGATCTCTGCATGAATGGAGGGCATTGTAGATACATATCGTATTTCACTCTTCCCTGCCGACACCCGCAATGTCAGTTCTTTCCATCAATGGGGCATGCTGGACTGTTTTTAAAGACAATCACAGTGTCCACCTTTTAACTAAGTCAAAACGCTTTATTTTCTGTTTTTTCAATTTCCTAGAACCAGTGATTAATATCCCTATCAAATTACCTGATCTTTAGGAGAGTCAACAGGACTATTCCTAGGATGAGAGCTATGCAGGAGGAGTAAGCAATAATGTAGACAATTTCACCTATAAATAAAAACAGAAAACAGAAATTAAACATTTACTTTTTCAGTAATAAGAGTCAGATTTGAGATCTGCATTGAAAAGCATACCTATGTAAGAAAAATTAGCTATCAATTTTGACAAAAGTAATTAAAAGGAGGAAAAAGACCTAGATGTACGTCAGTGGTAGGAATAACTCTACCTTCGCCATTTGATACAATGTAATTTTCAGACTTGTTTTAGTAAATACCAGCTCCAACACCGCTTCATGTACCTTTCATTCTGTTCCAGGGGAACAGCTTGTTACTACGATTTTTGTTTTGGAGTATTCTCCCTATTGATTTTAAAATGTTAATTTTATTCTGTGTATCAGAGCAGACTTGGCTCTTACTTATCAACTCGACTTATTTTCCTTTTTCTCATATTACAGTAATTACAGCTACTCCACCTAGAATCAAGTTAATGTAAAATGGGATCTAACACTGTTTTTCTGGGCTGCATTCCCATGGAGTTTCCTCTTTCTGTTAGGCTTCTCACCCAGAAGTCACTTAGGTGGCTTATGTGCTAAAAATTCCAACTGTTGAAAAACTGGGAGCTGTTTCAAATTTTATTTTCCAAATGAGGAGTAACTCTTTTTTTCCTGAAGTAATTAATCCATTGGTTTTGATCAAATATCTGAAGGAAATCTTTCAGTTGAGAGTGTAATATAAGCCCTGGACGTGGGAAGGAGAGGTGTGGAGGTTAGATGACTTGACAAGTGGCCACAAATGCAGAGCCACAAGCATAAAACAGATAAATATTTATCTGTGACTTTCCTGTTGCACTGATTCTGTCGTCTTTGTAGAATCAAATAAGTTTTGTTTATATAGGAATTCAAATGCAGAGGGCCTTAGCTGCTCCTGAGCTTCTCCATCTTACGTAGCCAGTGAAACATTCATTAAGGAAGAGATGGATTCCTGCAGTCATCTCTGAGAGACTTATCTGGGCTGCGAGAAGGCCATATTCTGGTCTCTGAATAAGTGCTCAGTTATTACATGTTCCCTGTGTTGCGTATATGCACACACAAACCCCAAATGGGACACTTCTGTGTACACTGCATACATACAGCAGGCGTAGCCTACCATGAAATACAAGCACAGGTGGCATGGATGCTGGAGCAGCCCCGGGAAAAGAGTGTCAATATGTATTCCACAGCAAGGAAAACAGGGAGCTGAGCAAGGGGTTGGACCTGCCTGGCTTTCGTTGTAGGACAGTGCTCACTTTTTCTCAGGAAACTATCCCAAGTTCAAGTTTTCCAATATAAGAAAATGAAAGCAATGATCGAACCACCACAGTCTGCACAAATGGAATGAACATTCCATTTAATCCAGTAACCTACTGGAAGATACTTAATATGGTGAATTTTTGAAGAAAGAGGGATGAGGTCTCTGTTAGAAAAGGACTGCTAAATATTAAAAACTACATCAGCATTTGGTCTAGCTCTCAAGTTACATCATTTCTTTAAGATGATGAGTTTTAGCAAAAGAGTAATTTGTAGGCATTTTTTTTCAGTTTCTTAATCTTAATTGTACACGCAGCTATTTTTGAAAACTTTGCAAGTGTAGGAGCAGTTGTAGGGGCAATAGTTTCTTACTTTTTTGAAGTGGGAAGTGACTTTCACACATATTTTAGGCAAATGGAAACTTTAAAAGTATGTCACTTACCACAAAAATTATTACATCTAACAAATTATATATTATAATTACAGTCATGGGTGGTAGAAAATGCGCTAATCAATTTTCAGCAGAACATTATGATCTTTTTCTTATAAAATTTGTAAAAGGTGCTTCATTTCAATCAAATAAAATACTGATCAACTGAAACAATTTTTTTCTATTTTTTTGACAAAATCTGAAAAAATGCTACGTTTTTGATGAATTGCTGGTAAAAGAGATGTTGATTCACTTCTATTGGGAACAAAGAGGGATTTTAGTGATGGGATCATGCTAGAAACCGTATCTTGTCTCATACCTGCTGAGAAGTGAGAAAATTAATGAGGCTAGGACAGGGCAAGGTTTTGTGGCTGAAAAGCTGATTCTGCAATTTATATATTTTTGTGGTTTAGCCACTTGAGCGCGTAGGGAGTGCAGAGACTGAATGGACACAAGCGAGAGCTGGCATTTTCGTGGGGCTGCGAGGTGCTGGCAGGGCTGCTGTGTGCCACGGAGGTGGCCCAGGAGCCTCTCGTGGCCACGGGTGCAGGATGCCCTTTGCAGGATGAGCTGCGGAGCTCGGGGATGCGGGGGGACGGCGGGGGCTGCTGGAGCACTGCCTGGGGCTGTCTGCACAGACACACAGCCATTCCCAGTCGGGAGGCTTGCTAGAGGGTAACCGTGAGCTCAGCTGGAGCTAACAGCTGGAACAATTAGTGGGATTACACTCTGTTGTGGATCTACCTGCTTATGTGTACCTAGTGCATATTCATCGGACAGATTAATCCCAGCCTCTGCTCAGAGGTTTCCTGGCTACCTGCAGCTTGTCACAGGCTTTTTCCTACATTTATAAAACTGTCAGACTGACAATGTTTGATACCTTACAAATTAAAGTCACTGGAGCTAAACTAATCTCTGTTTCCACAGCAGCTGGTATACTTACAGATAAACCCTGCCAATTTCCTGTTTATCTAAATACTCAGCACAGCAAAACTCCTCACTAGGAAATATATGATAGCACTACAATTTAAGACTAAATTTCAACAGTTTTGGGTCAAGCCCGATTTTATTGTATCTCACAAGAACAGGGTAAGTGTTCTGTATTTTAGCTTTCTATTCCGTAAAAAACCCACAACTTAGCTCCAAAGCTCCACAGTGATGAAAGTAAACCCTTATCTTCCCACATGAATCATTTTACAAATTAAAGTGCAGGCAGTAATCTTTTAAATTATGTGGATCTGTAAAGTCATTGATATAATTTGCATAGGATAACGTCAAAACTAGGCTGAAGATGCATAATTAGGTAGGCATATTAGAAGTTTGGAAAAATTTTATTTGATTTATCACTGTTTTGATATTGTTTCCAAAATGATATCAAATTCTGGCCCCATCTAAGCTTACAGGAAAAGTCTCATTAACTTTTATGTGGTTCTGACTCTGCTCACATCACATCTTGTTAACAGAGTTGTATCAGCCCACAGATGACTCTGTTGGCCTATTCCCTCCTGAGAATGTGAATGTGTTTAAATCCAGTCAATATTTTTACATAATCCTGGTATCACATTTTTACACCAAAACCTGAAATAATAATTTGTCAATTTCCATGGTTCTATTTATTTATTTACAAATATATTTGAATATATGTATATATGCTTAGATTTATTGTTTATTGTGAAAGACTCCTTCTATTAAAGCAATCTTATGCAATGGGATGATCTGCAATGCTGCTAAATAAAACAGAGAAATCTAACTGGTTTTTTGAACAGTAAGCTATATTTTAAGGTATAAAACTAAGAAAAAGCTGAAGACATACTGAGTTTCTTCTGAGCACGTTCATCTCTAGATGGCCATTCATTTCATCTGGTGAAAGAGTTCCTTTTACCTTTCAATGACAAACTAAGTAAAGGATTCTTCTGAGATTTTAATGTAGAGACATCAGCAGATTTTATCTCGTGTTTTTCAAGCAGAAAATAGCCAAGAAGCAAATGTCTTCAAAAGTCTTCACACACGTGAAAGGCCATATTTGACAACTTAACTGTTTTGCCTCTGTGCCCTAAATTCTTTTTGGGATTTGATTTCATTAAAGATAAATATTTTCTGAAGATGATAATTCCCTTTGCAGACTGAGTAATGCACATTTATTAGCATATGGATCTAGGACATTGGGTTAGATTTTTGGCAGTGGGATTTATGAAATTATTTGCAGTATGGTTTTTACCATCAGGCAGATATCCTGAATCAAATTCTTCTTCTTGACCTGGCTTCCTATGAGACTTTTATGGCTTACAGTTCCCATCTAGTGGACATGACAGCTACAATAGAAAGAATATTTTATTGTATGATTTAGGCTGGTCAGCACTCTTTTTGTTTTCCTAAGGCCATCCAAAGTTCTGTTAAGACTTCAAGGAAAGGCTTTTGGAAAGTATTCAGACTTCAGTGTGAACAGAATTAACTGGGTGCAGGCTGCTTCTTGCAAATATTTATCTGAATCTGTCAGTGAAATATACAATGCATTTTACCCACTGAAAAGGTCTGCTCTTAGAACAAGTCACAGGGGTGAAATATCTCATTTTGCATTTTCTCACTTAGTGCAGCATTTCTTGTATTATGACTTGCATTACTTAACCACTAGAGTCCCGTTCCAACTAGGGATTCAGGCTCCCTCTGTAATTGGCAAGGAGAAGTCAATACTTTCAGCAAATGCAGTCCAAAAAGATTGGACTACTCTTCCTTTGAGGGTCTCTGACTTTCTTCTCTGGCTATGCAGAGCACTTGGACGACATGTATGATTCTTAAGTAATTTTAATGCTAATGCTACAGCCAAATGCTTAATTATGCACAAATGGGTCTCAGGAATCCTATTCCCTTAATCCATTTTTATACTTCCCAGGTTGCCCACTTCAGCAACAGGTGAAGGACGGAGAGGCAAGAAGTCACTTCATTTTCTACTGCATGCAGAGCTTGAATTATTTTTTTCACTGTTAAAAGTGTTCTGTATGAACAGTTCTGGGAACTAATTTGTAGTAATGTCTGGAGAATTGTAATCTGCCCTGCACAAGGTAGAACCGGTCATTCTCATTAGAGGTGATATTTGTGCATTAAGCTCTTTAGTGTTCTCACTCTGGACCTGGGCCCCTCAAAAGGAAATATAAAATAATGTTATTTCAGCAATGAAAACATTTGTGTATTAATTCAATATCCTTTAACTTTATGGTGCTTAATTTCTTACTGTAAATG
The DNA here is from genome assembly GCA_013390045.1 of Picathartes gymnocephalus. Taxonomy (NCBI): domain Eukaryota; kingdom Metazoa; phylum Chordata; class Aves; order Passeriformes; family Picathartidae; genus Picathartes; species Picathartes gymnocephalus. The sequence goes on from WEKY01005023.1 coordinate 21,086, forward strand.
CATGGAAATAAAAGCAGCTGCAGCTCTTCAGCCCATGGGATACTGTGTGCCCTTCTGTTGTGTGACAAAGTAGAGTCTGATGGAGTGTAACACAAGCCCCTTCTCAGGCCATTTACTGTGGCTTCTATTTTTTTTATTGTAACTACTACAGAAAGTCAAGAGAGATAGAAGTAGGTGTGACATCAAAGATAATAATTTGTATTGTACATTATGACTACTACTCTCTAATGACTGTACAGAGAGTCAGGCTCTGGCAGGCTTAATAGCTTAATTTTCCCCAATAATAATACACTGATTGTGAGACATCTATTTCAAAACCATTTATCAGAGTAATTGGTTCAGTCTGATTAACTTTATTTTGTGGATATATAAGCTAAGCCAGACAGGTAGGGAGATAACCAGACTGAATGGAGGAGCAACAGATCGAGCTCACTTGCCTGAATCGACCCAAGGGACCAACCTTTGATCTTTTCTATCACATATGCGGGATATCTCAAGAGTTGTGCTGTGGAAATCATAGAGTGACTTGCCCAAACTCACCATTAATTGCAGAAGAATGACGCTGGGCTCCAGAAATCTTTTCCCCTATCATTTCTGTATTTATCCAGTTAAAACCCTTATTCTGAATAGGAATTTGGCCTGGATATTGGAAAGAAAATATCCATTCAATATATTACTTTAAAATAATAATGTAAGTGAATATTGCTTGATATTTTTCTAACAGCAACAGAATTTATAAAGGAAGCTATTCCAAAATCCTCTTTACTGATACTTAATGAACAAATTCAATGAGTGCATAACAGTTCTTCCTTTTCCATCTCAGTTAAAACTCCCTTGTAGGTTTTCTTATGGGTGCTCATGCTTTGAAAATATTCTCTGCCACAAAAGAGCTTAAATTCTCTTTTCACATAAACTGTTTTAAAAATAGGCCCACCAAAAGAATTGGGTCCACCAAACCAATACAGAACTAATGAGAAAGGGGTAGTAGTCTGAAGTAATTTCCGGAAGGCAGAGTTTATTCTCCAACTGTGTTACTAGACCTCAACAAATTTTTTCACAATGGCCTGTCCTCTAAGTGGGCATAATTTCATGAATATATCTGAAAATACATATCTTCTGTTGAAATGAAAAATAGGAGTTTTACTTAAGTAGTACAGTTTACAGAGCAGGAGGCTAAACCATACAAGGATATGCTTGGTCACTCACACGAACAGCAAACTGAGAAATTTTTTGTAATATAAGAAAGGATCATATTTGCAGCCTGGAACATTATCCAAATAACCACGGACTAAACCTACCTGTAATCTGTTTGGTTTGTTTTTTTTTTTTTTTTTTTTCTGTGAGATCAAAAAGTACGACCCAGACTTAAAATATTTTGGAAAGTTAAATTTTTTCTTTCCCTCACTGACATTTTTGCTTATTCCTGTTGAGACACTGATCCTACACTGGCAATGATCCACACTGTGCTTCTGCTTCACACAGCAGCAGTCAGTCACAATTTTTGCCTTTTACTGAGTCTGCAGCAAATGCAATCCTGTGAGCACAGCCTTGAGAGCAAACACTTGTAGCAAAGGCAGTGCCATGCAAGAGTAGGAAGACAAGATGGTGTAAACACTGCTTGTGGGTCTTTTCACACCAGTTCTAGAGGCAAAGATCCCCTTTCCAAACCCTGGGTATCTGCCTATCCAGAAAGGTTTCAAAGTTTAAGATCATTGCCATTGTAAGAGTGAAAGTCAGCCAAAGATCACCACCAGGCCAAAGGAATAAGACAGCAGATGGGGTTGGGTGAGTGCTGCAACAAAATAGTCACTCCACATCTCTGTACTGCCACGCAGAGAATGGCACTAAAAACATGCCTTATAATAAAACCCATAATCATCACCATCATCAGTTTAGCTGCATTACAACTAGACATCTATAAGAAAAAAATCCAACAAGAATGACAATAAACTGCAAGTGTCTGTAGAGTGGGTAGTGATCCACCAAAGACGTTGGATCCCCAAATTCTTTTTGTTTAACTGCCAGGAAATTGTTGCACAACACAAGAAATACAAGCTTCTGTTCTTCAGTCCCAATTAGGTTAGGGAAGTCTCAATCACAAAAACCCTCAAACCATTTTATCCTGAGACTGCTTCAGGGAATGGCAAAAGCTCATCAGCAATTATTTGATTATTCAGACATGAGAATCATCTTTTTGCTTTGTAGGTTAAGAAATAACTAACAGGATGATGTGGACTCATTTGGACCATTAAATTCGGCCATAAAGCAAACAAATAAATAATATACATCAGTAAAACCACTGTAAGAAGTCTCAAGTCTAAGTGTGTTATGTTATCACTTTTCCAGGGGAGCTGTTATACGATTTTTAATATTTTCTTGGAGTCTGGATTTGAGTAATGATTAACTAGACTAAAAGCAGTATTTCAGCAACTTGATTTTAATTTTTGGTAGGCTTTGAGTGACATGAAAAAAATTACACCCTTATCAGTGGTACCACTTTGGTTTCTAGAACTAAGAGTAGCTACTTCATTCAATGAAATGTATGCATGCAATCCATACACATTTTCAAAATACTGTCCATCAGATAAAACTATGAAAGAGCCGTTTCTTTTCATTGAAATCTTTAGATATCATTTCTTCTCCCAAGTTAGTTTAAGAATATATATAATTGTAGAGTATACATGTAGAGGATAGCTGGCACAGGGCATGATGCACTAGTGAGTAACATATCCTAAGATTTATAGTGCAAAATAGTTGGTGTTTTAGGTCAGAGATTTGAGAAGAAGAGAATATTTTGGTCTTTGGTCTGGTTGATGGACCAGACGTCTGCATGCAGCTGGAGCACTGCAGAGGCCGCAGATGAACCTTTAGGTTCAGCTTATGCTGCAGGAGACCAGGAACCCTATGATAAGAGAACCACCCTGTGATGTGACCCATGGCACAGCAAGTGGGGACAAACAGGAGCTTGCAGATTCAGACTAAAGCATTAATGTTAGCTCCCATATTGCCATTTATTGCATTAACAACTCTCTTAATAAAAGGCTTGGCAAGGACATGTATATTTAACAAAAATAATTATCTAATTAAGCACATGAAAGCCATTACTGGTTCTGAGATAGTACCTATATTTCATCTGAATTGCATCCAGTGTTTTTACTGAAGACCAAATCCTAAAGCCTATTTAAACAATTGAAGCTATTTTCTGCAGAATGAATTCTGTTGCTAAATATGTGTAAGGTTTACTAATATTCAGACTCCAAGGAGAAAAGAAAGAAAAACCAAATGCTTCTTCATATTATTTGTAAAAACAGTGCACCAAAGTACAACATTAAGCCAGTGATAGGTAGACTTTGGACTTTTCTAATCTGCATATTAATTTCAGAAAATTCAAGTAATGAGACATGTAGTCAGTTTCATCGGTTAACTACTACTATAATTTTTTCCACAAACCAGAGGATGAAAACTGTATGCCCAATTTGTTTTTTGATTTGGATTTTTAAAAGCCCACAGATAGAATTCTTGCTGAAACAAGTGGTAGCAAAGATATAGTAAAGATATGATGTAAATTAGCATCTTAATTCTCTTTAAAACTAATTATTCTGTAAAGTATCACTCACGTAAGTCTCTGAAGCAGGATTTGCTGTGCAGCATGTGATGGAAGAGCTCGCACAAAGGCTGCTCCATGGGAGGCAAATTTTGGCAGGTGCACTCCATGTGCAGCATCGTGCCCCAGTTGCTGATGTAGGCTGCTTTGCAATCAGCGTTGGCAGAACAGGGCATGTCATCCTTGATTAAAGTTTCAAGACAAGCTTCATCACTATAACATTTTTTTGTCACATGTCTCCAACACTTTGACCGAAAAGCTGTGTATTCTTTCCTGGTAGGGGAAAGAAAAAAAAAAAAAAAAGGTATAAAATGACACTTTAACAATTGTGATTTCATAAAAAGACATTTAAGGAACACCACTAAAAGAGAGTGTATTTCCAAGGTACCACTTAAGCCTTAAAAATCGCAATATTCAGTGACAGCTGACATAAATTCTGCTCTGATTTTGAGAAAAAACAACTACGCTTCTAATCAGCACCGGTGGAGATTTTCCCAGAGTCCAGTTAAAAACAGTGTGAATTGCAACAGTCTCAGATACTCAGAGAAGAAATGTGAATACAGGACTAGACCAACCATCACAACGAAACTATACCAGGTGCTGTTCTAGTGGATCAGTTTTTTAGCAGTGTGAAGGAAGAATAAACATTCAACTTACTTTGCATTAAATAATCTACGTCCAGTGTCAACCCCTTGTCCCCCTGAATGCTAATAAAATACCAAATGTCCAAGGCTCAGGCAAAAGTAGAAGTAATTCAGTTGACTTTAAAGATAAATTGATAGCAGAGATAAATTACATGAGGAACTAACTTGTGTCCCAGTTCAATAATCTCAAATTATTTCTTTTTATTTGCTGGTAGGAAGGAATAAAATTCACATTTAATGCACTGTATATGACAATAGAAACTATCCGTTATACATTAACTAAAAAAATGTGTAAATATTAATTTAAAACAAATTTATCACATTAAATTTTAGGTGATGATAAAGGTAAAGTCTTGTATATTGTACATTAAGGTATTAACATATTCTTCCTTAATCAAATAAATATGTTATTAATTTGCTGTTGATATTGTGTAGTAACCACAAGTATGTCACATCGAAATGTGTGGACTGTTGCATTACTGGCTAGAAAATTTTTGTCAATGTTTTCATTACACAAGCAAAGGTTTCAAAGCAGATGCCACCTCTGTTCTAATGGGATTATTTTTATTCACCTCCTGATTCATGGATGTGACTAGCCATAATTCACAGATTAATGTTTCCTGGCACTGACAATAAATGCATATAATTACCAAAATTAATGTTCCCAATATGATGGGGAATTCAGCCAGTATGGTTTTACATGCCTATACATGTAGAGACATACATTTATAGCCCTTTGGCTGTTCTCACTGATATCAGTCTGAATAATCTGCACAAAACCAAAACCATCTCTTGGCCTCCTGGTTTATTGACTAAAGGTTAATTTGAGCACAGCTTGGAGGTAAAATTCAGCTCTAATTCACAAAATGACTACACTGAAAACCAAAGTGGGCCAATTGATCGTCCATAAGAGCTGGCAATTAAGTTGAACTACAAATATGTACAATCCTGTTGCATGTTTTATAAATATAAAATGAAACCTTGAAAGGTCATTATCTTTCATGAGTTTGGTGGCCTGTGCATGTTTCAGGCCAGCTTTTTGAAAGCTTTTTCCAAGTATCCTTGAGATGAAGAAAATAAGACAAGTCTTTTGAACTGGCCGAGTTAGTTGCATGGTTGTTGGGTGCAAGGGGTCAGACTCTGCCCTTGAAAGGTAATTACTTTAACCAAATAAACTTTGTCTGGTCTGCTGCACAACTTGGGCAAATTGCTGGAGGGCAAAGGTGCAGACAGGCAGGTGTTTACTGAAGATAGTGGTAATGAAAACTTGCAATAGTATCATTTGTCCAGCAGAAATGGTGTTAAGTGTCATGATACAGGCAGAAGAAAAGCCCACATTAGATTCCAAACCTTTCTGAAAATTAATCATTTCAGTTTACTTGTGGGATTTCTTCTGGAATTACCACAGTTGATGCAAGCATCTGTGAAGGCGTCAAACACAGCAGTTACAGTGAAGAAAATAATTTTGTTATATCTGAGATATATAGAGTATAATAAAAATGGTTTGACCAAATCGTTATTCAAAAGCACCTTAGTGGGCAAAATACTTCTACTCACCTGCACAATTCATTCTCTTCACACATGTGGATTACATTCAGACATGATGGGGGTGGAAGTACAGAAACTGCACAGGGTTTGCCATGGAGAAGTTCTTTGGCTCTGTGGCAGGATTCATCATGCTGGATACAGTCACAAAATATCATCATTTGGGCAACTTCAAAAGGCATGTTTTGATAGAAGAACCTTATGGCTGCTTGACATTCTTCCATGTTGCACTTCTTATTTACTGAGCAAATTTTAAGGTACAGGGACAACTGTTTGTTACACACTTCATCTTCAACGCACTCCCTGTTCACATCCAAACAGCTTCTGTTTGTTGTGTATGCTAAAAAAAATGACAGTTTTTAAAATAAAATCTCAAGAAAATTTTTCTCAAGTGATGACTGGTAGGCATCCTGTCTACAACATTCCCAATAAATCAAGCTTGACTCCCAAAACTCTGATCCAGCTCTTCCAGCATTGTTTCTTTTAAACCTATTGCACTGTCTCTTGCACTGCTTGGCCCTCAAAAGCAACCCTCCTGAAACTGCTGAAATCTCCACGGTGCAGTCTTATGCTAGGTTATATAATAAGTAGTGAAGGAGAGAATATAAATGGCATTTTTGTGCTTTTAACATCAGTTTAGATATTTCTAGACTGTGAAATAAACCTTCCAAAAATATCTAGAAATTTCTAGACCTTAAAATGCTTATAGGAAAAGATTTACTTCTGTAAATTTGACAGAATCATGATTTTTGCCTGATTTACATTTACATTACTTGATTGTTACCCGCTACATTTTTGGGTTCTTCTCTACCCAGTACCTTAACTGAAAATATGTTGGATCTATAAACTCCCTGCTCATTCATTTGAATGAAAAGCATTACTTTTAATCTGAAGGTACATTGCACATTGTCTGAAAATAGAGCTAAAATTATTTATTAGGATTGATAAGTAAATTCACACTTGCCTTGTTTGGAGAGAGCAGATAAACCCCACTGTAATTTTGTTTCCGTATTAATATTGTCTAGAAGAAAAAGATACAGATATAGGCATAAGTGATAAATAATGTCTTAGCTTTTTAAAGTATTGGCTGTCTTACTGGAATAGTGCCAGGAGTAAAAATAAACATGAATAAAACAAATTAGCTTGACCAAATAGAACCCATTAACAAATTCTAAACACATTATTACATATATTCATAAGTTTTGGGGTCAAAGCACAGTTTATCAAAGGCTGCTGCTAACATTTTTTACATAATTATAGGTCCTACGAAGTCAAGAAGAGTTTTTAGAGCTTCTCAGTACATTATAAAGCCAGATTTCTTGTGAATAAATAAAAGCCAGAGGCCTTAATGTGTTTATCAGTGGACCAGTTTTCAAGTTCAGCTAATTGCTTGCCATCACCTACAGTCAAGGCTGGCAGACAATTCTTTCTATTAGAAAATTATTTTTATTGCTATTATACTGTTTCTGGTTATAGTGATAAACTAAAACTGACTGATTTGGATCAGGTTGTATCAAATTAACACTCTGAAGGACAATAGTATCTGCACTCAGGTTATCACTTTCTATCAGATTGCGAATTTATTTATAAATAAACCTCCTAAAATGATCCTGTTTTCAATGTTGAATTGCGAATGGGCAAGAAAACCTTTTTCACAGACCGTGGGCACTAGTGTTATGTACGAAAGCATTCAGACAGCTGGAAGAGCACTAACCTGTGTCAGTGACCAGACTTCTCTCACCATCAACATCAGCATTATAGTCATCATCATTGTCATCACTTTCATTAGCTGCTGAGGCTTGGCTCTCCTGAGAGTATTGTAAGCAAGGGTTGCTAAATATTCCCTTCCAGATTTTGATGCATCTCATCTGAAGCGGCTCTGAGCACGTGCACCTTCCCAGAGCCGTTTTCCTCAGTTCTTTCCAGGCTAACAAGCACTTTCCAGGCCCGGGGAAGCTGCAGGTTGCCTGGCACGCCCGCTGGAAGCTCCTGAACACGGCAGAGCAGCGGGGCTCCGCCCGGCAGCGCCGCTTTGCAACGCCGCACTCGGTCTCCAGTCCTCCAGAGCCCCTTCGGACCTCGGGCTGTCTGTGCTGCCTAACACTGAGCTCAGTGTCGGGCCTCGAGAAAGGTTCCACATACTCTGTAGAATAGGTACAAACAGAGTTATAAATTGAATGGGTGATGGATCATCAGGACAAAAACTCAGGAACGGTGTACTTGTCTTAGTGCTTTACACTGAATGAAACAGCCCTAGTTTAATTCTGAGCTGTGTGTAAACACATAATAATTTCAGGGTCTTACAAACTAATAATCTTCCTCGTGCTTACTGTGTGCTGTTAGCTGTGTAGTACAATCCAGTCTAACAGTTTGGCTCCAAAACAGTAGTAAAAAAATCCTCACTGAAATTGAGTTTAACTTCACATAATTTTAACCACCTACAATTTGGATGTATCATGGATTATCATCCTAAATTAATGCATAATTTTAAAAGAGAGAATGACAATTCCAGAAGATACTTGATTCATTACCTAACATAGTAATTTAAGTTAGACAGGGAGAATTACTCCTGAAAGTGCCTACCAACACCATATGCTATCCTCTGTAGGCAAATTCAACATTAGTGTAAGTCCATCCAAACTCTTTTCTATAGTGGAGGGAAATGTAATCTCAGTTGGTAAAAAAATATAAAATTACTTCATTTTGCTAGGAGCAAAAGCAACTGCTCCAATGACATCAACATCAGGTTTTAGATACCCATCCTTCTTCTTTGGGGCAAGGAGTTTGGGGCAGATCAGGATGTTATTATTTCCTCTGCAATAAGGCCATATATTCTAGTACTGTATGATGAATGCTGTTTGATGCCAGCAGGGTGTGATGGATCTGTGCCAGGAATCGCTTTGGAACTCACTTTGCACACTCTCATTCACTGGACGATTTTACCTCTCGTGTGTCAGCCTTGCTAATCATTATGCCAAGAGACTTCGGACCAGAAACTCCAATTTCTTCATGTACCAAGTAATTCTCAATTACAGAGATAGGTTTTCTGCAGGGATAAGAGTTCTCAGAAAAATAGAAACTAAATTTAGGGGAGTTGGGCCCATTGATTACAATAAAAATTTTAAAAGATGCACTCTATTATATTATGTACAGCTTTATGAAGGTGGTGGCTATGTTTCCCACATCCATTAACCTCTCCTAGATGTAGTGAGGGTCCTCCCACAACACAGTGTGATACAACTGCACCGCTGTGCATCCCCACTCACTCACCCTCCCACTCATAAGGTCCTGGGTGTGTCTCTATACACACAATCTAGACCCAGTGGCTCTCAAACCTCCATGGGAAATGAGTAGCTCTCAACATGCATTGTTTATTCACTCTTGCTTTCCAGTGGACTCAACAAGAGCTTTAGAAACTATTTGAATTTCTCACTTGCATTTTATTGCTTTCGTTTGTGGCATTTGTTTCATATGCATGCTGGAGTGTGAATATCATAGAAAAGACAGAAGTAATTTTTGGGAGCCATTTATCAGACTTGAGAATATGCCAAGAAAGTTCAATCCACTTAAAATGATGGTTACAAAATTACTGGGTTTGGTCTTCATAATTACAAATTTATGTTTATTTACCTTTATTAATGCCGCACTGTTTCCCAAGCAAAGTTGTGATGCTACAGATATCATCTGTAGGGCAGACACAGTTTTTAAATTCTGGGTAGTCATCAACCAGGACCTGGATTATTCTATTACATCCAACAGTGTCTTCTGCCTTGCATCTATTACCTAGAACTCACCATTAAAATTATAATTTCATTAATGTTTATGAATGCTTAAGGGATGCAGTTACATAAAACAATTCAATTGAAGCACAAAAATAATATGCTTTGCCAAGAGAAGACAGTTTGTCATATTTTACAAATTTTAAACTATATTCAAAGTAATATAATAAAGTTGTGGACACAACACTGACTTCTTTTACTTGATCTGATCCACTGCCAGAATATCTGCTCTCATTTACAAAGCACATAAAACCTTTAACTCAACACCATTTTTTTAATGCAGGTAAGTTACTGAGACCAGACTAAAAAGGTGTCCAGGAATGGAAGGGGCACATCCTGAACTAAGAGACTGGTCTTGGTCCTGTGTAGTAGAAATGAGGTGCCTGGTTCAGGGACAGGAACACACAGTGAAGGCTGAGGCATTGCCATGTGATGGAGTGAGAGACAGGACACAGAGGGTAGCCCCGTGACAATGGTGATGATAATCCCAGGCTGAGGAGATGCCAGCTCTGGGTCAGATTCTCTCACTCATGTGAGGATGGTGTGAACCTAGAAATGCCATTTGGGTATTCCCTTGACCTGCTACCCCATAGGACAACTTCACTGCCTACATTTGAGAATGATAACAAATGTAAAGTATCCCAAGAATAGTCTGATTTTTAGGATTTTTATAATAAAAATGAAGGAGAAGCTAACATAAAAAAATAAATGTGCAGAAACCTTAGTTTGGTGGCCCAGTTTCAAGTCTGTTTGCATGTGCACTTGAACTCAATGACAAAGACACTCTCACAGGATGTAAGCTCATATTTTCCTTGTATGTGTAGCGGAAATAAAGAACATGTACTAGTTTGTGGTACAAAGGTAAATCAATTAACCATCTACTTTATGAGCTAAAAGTTTTTAAAAAATCTTGTTATTATTATGATAGTGGGATCGAGTGCATCCTCTGCAAATTTGCTGCTGACACCAAGCTGTGAGGTGCAGTTGGCACGGTGGAGGGAAGGGATGCCCCCAGAGGGACCTTGACAGGCTTGAGGAGTGGGCCAAAGCAAACCTTACGATGTTCAATGAAGCAAAGTGCAAGGTCCTGCACCTGGGTCATGGCAATCCCAGACACACCTGCAGGCTGGGCAGAGAAGGGATGGAGGGCAGCCCTGCGAAAGAGACTTGGGTGTGCAGGTTGATGAAGAATCCATCATGAGCCAGCAGTGAGTGCTCGCTCAAAGCCAAGTGTGCCCTGGGCAGCATCAAAAGCAGCATGGCCAGCAGGTTGAAGGAGGTGATTCTACACCTGTGCTCTGCTCTCCTCTCATGAGACCCCACCTGAAGTGCTGCATCCAGCTCTGTCCCCACCAAAAGAAGGACATGAAACTGTGGGAGCAAGTCCAGACAAGGGCCAGAAAGTTGATAACAGGACTGGAGCACTTCCCCTACAAGGACAGGCTGAGAAAGTTGGGGCTGTTCAGACTGGAGAAGAGAAGGTTGAACAGCAGAGACTGTGCACTCCAGTAAAAGTGCAAAGTGAGAAGAAGCACCATGGGCAAGCTTTGATGTGATCAGAGTTTTAAAATCACTTATATGTTGTTGACACAAATAGCAGTGGGAGGCAATCGAGGCAAAGCTCTGCAAGAGGAAACAGTGTATTTTGCCTGTGGCTGAAATAATGAGAATTGTCTATTCCAGATTTCACATCCCTGTCCTGACCCCACTTTTTCAGTCTCTGCATTGCCCTTTCTCCAGTTGCTGACCAAGGAGGGTTTGGGGGGTATATCAAATAATACACTACCAGACGGGAATGTCACAGGCCAGCAAGAGCTGCCGTTCCCAGCCTCTTCTCCCACTCCACCTCTTGCACCAGCCAAGAAGGAGGTGATGGTGGCTGGGATTGCCTCTATCTCTCCAACCCCATCTCCAACTTTCCTTCTGCTTTTTCAGAAGTAGAGCATGACTCCTGACCACAGCCCTGACAGTTCCAGTAGTCAAGGAGCTCAGCAGATTTATCAAAGGTCACAGACATAGGATACTCCCTGGCCATAAAAATAGGTTGGAAAGGATGTGGTGATGTGGCCCATGAAGATGAGTGTGTGGATATTCTACTCTATATTTTATCAACTAAATAAGGGATAATAAAAGAATTTCAGGAGAACATATTCCAGTAGAAAAAGAGCAATAAAGATCAGGAGGGGCTTGTGTATAAATTAGCTTATTCGCAAAATTTATGACTGTCTTTTTCAAAGTCCAGGGTACATTTCGGGGGTGGAAGTGAGTAGAACTAGAATAAAACTCCCATACCCCAGTATATTTTGTGCAGTATCCCAGCCTCACTTAGCTCACCTGTCTTCATGAGACTGAGAAGTCGTGGCCAGGAGTCAGGGGCTGTGTTCAGTGGTGGCCCATGCTGTGAGCTCACTGTGCTCAGTCAGCACCTGCCACCTGGGGCTGGCGGTGCGGTTGTGGGGCTGTGAACATGCAACGGGCATAGACAGAATCAGGAAGCACATCAGATTTATGGGGCTCCCTTACATGGCTTCTTGAAAACCATGCAGAAATAACCTATTATCACTATTGGTCTGTTTGTATATGGTATTGATTCAGCTGTGACAAACAGCAGAAAATATTTTATTACTGGTTTTCAATTATTGTTGCTTTACCAGAGATTAGTTCTAGGTAATATATTTTCTCTTATACATATGCTTCCAAGGTATTTACAAAAAAAATGCTCTCTTGATCTAATGTTTGGCAGACACTATTCATAATTCAATTCATTTATAGGTACATAATTCATGTACACAGGACCACAGATAGAAGCATGACAGATTGGAAGCTGACACTCCCAGAGTGATAATCTCTGCTTTTGCTTAATCAGCTCTTCAGTCATCTCAGTGGGAATTGAATTTGAAGACTACGGGGGGAAGTCTGGGGTGTTCCCCTCTAGCACTGGTGAGACCACAGTTTGGATAGACCTCCAGAGATCCTTCCAACTTCAATGAGTCTGTTATGCTAAAAAAATCATCCAAATCTAATTCAAAATGTGATTCCTTAAAATTTAAGGATCAGAGGTTTTTTTTTTCTTTTGAAAATTTTTTCTCTTTCTGGTTCAGAGAAATTAAGAAAATTTATACTTATGGTTAAATTGGAGTTCAGAAATGTCTTTTTTTTCCATAACATAAATAACATAAGGAAAACAAACAAACAAACAACCAATCCCACAAACAAACCATAAAAGCCCAAACCTTAAAATCTTTATTCTGCAGTGCTGAAGCTCTTTTGATCTTTTCAAAGTGAAAAATCTTATTTCATCAAAACTTAATATTTCTATCTTTTCCATCCTGACCTAGAAGTTAATTCATAGATATTTTCATGCTCTGTTTTTTCTTTCCATCTTATTTTGGCTACAGAGGTGAAAGAAGAATTGGACTCTGAAGATTATAAACAGAGACTCTGGAAATGCTGCTGTAGTAGTGGGGAGGCAGTGATGGAAAATTTGACAGGAAAAGGAGTGACTTAGGCAGTAGTTTGGAGAGTGTTCCCAGACCTGCACTGAAGAGCAAAAGATGGAAGTCTTGATAATGTACATTTAACTTTGAGGTTACAGTCTGACAGACTGAGTTATGGAACTCGTACTCCAAAGGAGTGTAATTATAATTTGCAGTTAGGTTTTGCATAAAAAAGCTAACAAAACAAATATTTACCCCATTGTCTATTGCCTCCAAGTGACACATTTGTGCTCAAAGGACCTTTTTCCTACAGCTCATCCATGAAATTTCTAGACTTGCAGATGACAGACAATATAATGTTACTCTTACTAATGATGCTGCTGGTAGATTTTTCTATCACTGTTTCTGTGGGCTGTCTGAGAGGTATCATCAGCTGTCTGACTGGATTTACATGCTCTGGGATCATGGTACCTAATAAGCACATTTAGTATAATTTGTCCTAGACCCAACACAATATCTGAGTGCTCTGCAATGCTAGAGAGTCCTTGCCAAAAGCTATTATCCTAAGGAAACACAGAGATGCAAATCCAACCAAGCAATCACAAGAATAATTATTTCTGGAAAGTTCCTCTGGCCCAGTTACAAATATCATTAATATCAGTGAATAAGTACATAGGACAACAAGAGAGAGAAATGTCATATTATGGGACAATGCCCTACATCCAAAGAAGGGACCACAGAAGTAATCATGCTGGCCCACTTTATCTGGCTCCAGGGTATAAAGATTAACAGGCTACAACACAAATATTGATCATTGTGGCAAATAGTCCTGGTACTAATGTCTTCATGAACGATGTGAGAGAAGAAAATTCAGCTTGTTCTGTTTTGGTTCTAGAGAGCTCATCTTTAGGTCACTTGAGCCAGAATGTAATGTATATTTCAATATTTTTTTTTTTCTAAACAGCAGCCATATCTTTTGAGACAGTTCCACTTCACATAAAATATTTAACAGATCAATAGAACATGGGCTGAAGCCCAGTTGCTTTGGGGACTCTTGTAACTGTTATATTAGCATGTATTTTTCATTTACTTCATCTGTTCTTAAAAGTATTCAGCCATTCTATGCAAAGTAGATAAGTATCTGGAAAAGGAGACACTAAGGAAGATCCCTCAGAGAGTTTTCTACTCTATTTTAAATATTGCCCTATGACTTGGGATGTTTGGGACATCAAATGCATGCAACAGATCAGACAGAGAGAGGCATTCATTCAGGTAGTTCACCCTGCAGCTGAATGTTTTAGCAATGGCTTATTGACCATGAAGACAAACAACTTCTGCTGCCTGGCTTCCCCCACAGGTCAGACTGGGTCCTGACAGCAAGACAGAGGAACGTTCACATTGGCAACTCTGCCGCAGCTGTGGCTCAGAACAGATTATGGCATCACAACATGGCTTGCTCTGTTCAAATAACATCATTATAAGAAGAAGGGAGATTTCCATGGAGATGTAGATACTTCTGATTCACTACACACTGCCTCATGAAAGGTAAACTCAATCAGAAAAATAGCTGCTGGCCCTTATCATTTGCTAGTGACGATGTAGTGGCAGATCACTTGACACTTATCAATCACCAAAGGTGTCATTACTAGTTTGGTCTAGTGACACTACCAGACCATAGTGCCACTCTTCTTCTCCCTTCTGTATTCACAGCACCTGGAAAGTGGATTCTCAGCATTTAACAGCAAGGTCTTGGAGGGCTTTAAAGAAAGAGGTGGTGAATGATACCCATGATTTGTTCAAGAAGACAATAGGCATTCAGAGATAGGAACATTTTCATTTGAACTACCACAGAGATTAGGATGAGATTCAGGTCAAATTTATAATACCTGGTCTTTCCCTACTTAAAATACAGATTATTTGGAAGTGAAGCATCAACTATTGGAAATGCAATAAACATGGACAGAGACTAATTATCTGACTTCATTTACATGAGAATCTGTTTAACAACTCAAGGAGGCTTAGTCATGTCATAATCTGCACTTTATCATACCCCACTCACTGCAAGAGAATCACTGTGATGTGTAGGTACTTTCCACTGAATAAATACAGTGTGACCCACTACAATACAATTTTCTTTGGGGCATTCTTTCTTTTATTTGTTTCTTTTTCTAGTTCAATGTTTTAAAATTACTCTAAGTAACTACTAAGCTGTTTTGAGTATTGTGTGAGATTATAGAACCATAGAATGGTTTAGATTGGAAGGGACCTTCAAGACCATCTAGTTCCAAACCCGCTGCCACTGGCAGGGACATCTTCCACTAGACCAGATTGCTCAAAGCCCCATCCAACCTGGACTTGAACACTGCCAGGGAGGGGGCAGATCAACTCCTCCAAATTGTGTAAAACAAAGTTGGAACTTCTTTTCCAGTTGTACACTGGCTTTACTTAACAGGATTCCACAAGAGCCTAATTTCTGTGGAATTCAGACTTCTTGAGTTGGTTCAGGCTCTGACTTTGTACATAGTACAGAAATCTCATTTATCACTTTCTTGAAGGACAGTATGACTCTTACTAAAAGTAGCATTGGCCATTGTAAAGGATTTCAGAAGCTGACTGCCTTTTGCCATAACTTTTCTCTTTGAAATCTCACTGACTTCATTGAGTGACCACAGCAATATTGTAATAAACCATGAGTATGCAACCATACAGCAGTTCAAAATGAAGCTGTGTACACCATACAGAATTACCTGAAATATTGCAGTTATCTTCAACCACATTCCAGACACTCTCACATCTGTTTCCAGCATTAATACATTGCTCCCTCAAGTGCAGACAGTCAGTAGTCTGGACAGTAGATATACATGTGAAGTAAATGAACAACACTGTAAAAACAGAATATAATGACTATTTAATGCACTAGATACTGTACTGATTTTTTCCTTTACACATAGATTTTAAAAATATAATTTACCATAGTTTTTCTATAGATTCTAATTTGTTATCAAATTAATTTTTAGCAGAACAATATTTTTCCTCAGTTTCGCAACTGGAAAATTAAATTTAAATGTTTAAAGTTTCAGTGTGGCATATTTTGCATTGGTTTTACCCCAGTATTATAACATCAGCCATAGCTATATATGACATCACTGCACAGATATATAGAAATTTCTGCAGTTCTGAGATCCATAATAAATTACAGAAAGGAAGTCAGTATAAAATCCAGAGGAAACAGCATTTTATTATCATGAAATCTCACCAAGCTAGGCTGTTTAGGAATTCCTATGAATAGAGCACGTGAAAGAGATTTGACAACTACACAACTATTCGATAATAAATGTGATTTTATTTTATAAATACAGTACTCTTCACCCTCTTTATTTTTACTTCAAAGATGCATCATTTCTTGAAAGCAACCCCACATTTATGTCTTTATCTACTTTCCTAAGTGCATTGAGACTGTTAATTACATAAAAAAGTTCTGGAGGTTTCAAGATAAATATTTTAAAGCAGAACTGCCTGTGACTTATCAGTAGAAAATTAAATTGTCTTATTAAGAACAGATAAATCAGCTGGCATTTAGTTCTTTCATTAACATTCCCATGGTAAGACAACGTCTACTTTGTAATCATGTGTCTTTACTTTCTCTAAAATTAAGTTTCAGTATCTGGTTTCAGGCCTTATCAAACTACCTGCTGAACATCTGATGTGAGTGTTTTCTTTGGTTGGTGAAGGACACAGCATCTCCCAAACAAAATATCTTTTTCCCTCCCTGTCATGTTCAGGTAAATTAATATGGAATTTCAGTAGTTTCCAGCATTGTCTAATCCCTTAAACATCATGTGCAGGAGGCATTGCTTCAGGATTTGTCCACATCCTATCAAAAGAAATTAAATTTTTCCAATGATAAATTTTAGAAGAAATTATATATCAAATATCTCTCTTGATAATCTTAAAGAGCCACTACTGTTTAGAGGTGATGCCATCCCTTCTGGAAATCATTTACCAGTGATATAATAATGCTGCTGTAGGGAACATTTTTTGGATGCACGTCAATATATATGAAGCAACATTTAATACTTTATAATTGACAGGTGCAACACCATCTAGTGTGCCTATGAGACAAAGAAGGGGCCTCGTGCTTATTATAGCTGGTGCTAATCCTTCCTCAGTTGTGCATATTCCTGGCAGTTCTCAGATCTATGCAGGGCTGGTGGTGATTTCAGTGAGTTCCAGCCTGAAACCCTCTTAGGCTGTGTCTGTTCATCAGCCTTGAAGACATACTGACAGAAACAGCTCCTACCTCTTGACACTGAGGATTGTGCAACCGGCCCTGACCATAGGAACAATTTTGGCTTATTATGACAACATTTTAGTTCTAGTCTCCAAAAGGTCTTTCTTACTTTGAAATTATTCACTATTTATTCAGATGACAGAGAAAAAAGTTGCCAAATACCTCACAGGTGAAAATGACTGTATACATAAAACAATACAGAATTATAAACCCTCATACTTATTAAGAAAAAGTATTTTGCTGGATGACCATTTATCTATTTTGTAGATTCTAACACAACAGATTTACTCATCTGACTAGGATTCACAGCACAAAGTCTCTGTGCTCTCTTCCTCATGTTCAGACAGTTTTCAAGGACCAGTGACTGAGACAGTCAAAACAGGACTGATTGCACAGCCTTCCTGCTACTTTTTAGGGAGTATTTCACACTGTTGGTTATTTTGAACTTACCTGGAAACTGCCCACAAAATGAGAGGTGATGTTTTTGCAAAATAAAGAGCTGAGTAGCATAATCTGTGATTGAAGGCAAATCAACCTAAGAAAAGGCTTCTTTAGGTCTAATGACATATTATGGACGGGTCTTTTTTTCCTTCGCAATGCAGAGGGGGTACACTGCCAGTAGCCTACATGAAACAAACTGTCCTATATGATCTTAGAATCCAGGGCACTGTAGCTTATACAATTCCTTAAACTGACAGTTATTACTCTTAGTCACTCACTTTAGTTATTTATTCTTGTGTTTGGAATAATAAGTGACTTCTGCATAGAAGAGTTCAGAGCATCTAAGTGTTAGTTTGTAGCTAAAACTCTTAGAGAGATCCCTATCCACAAGAAGACACATATTTAAATTTCTACAGATGTCTGTATTTTTATGCAAGGGTCTACTGATTCACTGGATAGGTGTAAAATTCTCTGTTCTCTGTAGAATTGAGTCTCTAAAGTCAAAAGGAGGTGGAAAAAGGAACATTTTAGTTCCTTCATTTTGCAGATTGGGAACTGAGGAATGGAGGAATTGGTTTCCCAATTCTGCAATCTTAGCTAAAATAATGTAAATAAGTAATAATAATGTAAATAAGTAATAATGAATATTGGGAAACAAAGCTGCAGTTTTTATCCAATGGCAAGAGCAGTGAGATAACTAGCTCTGAAGGCAAAATGGCAAACTACAGCTGAATATACTTTGAATGTAGTTGAAAAGCGATAAAGGACAACTTTATTCTAACAAACCTGGTGCAGAACTACCTACAGAATACTTTTAACACAGAAACGTAAGTTCAGAGTAGAGGAGTGTTAAAGAGAGAAGTAGCATGTATACAGTATGTAGTGAGTAGAAAAGAATAAGAGAAATTCAAACATACTTGTCTCATCATATTCTCCTGTATCAGCTTTGTTGAATTTCCCTTTTTCTCCACTCGAACCCGAAGGAAGTGTCAGCAGCCCTGTGTGTAGCCCCGCCAGCCCCCAGCGCTGCCCAGCCAGCAAACAAGTGGCTGTTCCCTCAGACCAGGCGTCCCAGCCGGGGCCGTCCCTTCCCGCCGCCCTGCCCCAGCCCTGCCACGGACGCGCTCCCGGAGCTGCCCGAGCCGCGGGGCTGAGCCGCCGCCGCCAACCCCGCCGGGCACCGCGCCCCGCCTGGGGACCCCCGGAGAGGGAGCGGTGCGGAGGGCAGCGGGGAGCCGCGGGTCCGGAGCCGGCCCCGCC
>WEKY01005023.1:40161-52684 GCA_013390045.1 Picathartes gymnocephalus
GCGCCCGCAGGGGGACAGCGCCCGCAGGGGGACAGCGCCCGCAGGGGGACAGCGCCCGCAGGGGGACAGCGCCGGCCCGGGGACAGCGCCGGCCCGGGGACAGCACCCTCCGGCCTCGCCCGCCGCTCCGCGCGGCTCCGTGCGCGGCACACCCGCCCTCGCACCGCTGCCTCAGCGTCTGCCCTCCTCCTTCGGCCGGGAGCGGAGAATGAAGCTCCCCAACCCCGGGAGCGGCCTTTGCTGCCACTGGCACACCCTCTGCTTACATTTCTTCTCTTGCCACAATCGCTGGGCCGGACTGCGTCCGGATGAGTCGCGTGGGTTCTTCGGCATCTTCCACGGGGTCTGGCTCTCCCTCTGCGCTTAGTTAGTTCTCTCTTGATCTCCAGAGAAACTAACAGAATAGGTCTTTGGCTGCTGCCTATAAGCTCTTTGGAAATGCCTGTTTGCTATGTCCGATCACCTTCTGTAAGCACTTTTCAACTCATTTTAGAAGTGAATTTGTTTGTTTTCTTCTCAGATGTGGAATACAATCTTGATGGGTTAAGGAGATAGAACACCTATGGAATACATTGGACGGCAGACCAGGGGAACAAATAATTAATCTTTAGTCTAGACCCAGACTGGACTATGAGTGTAACCTCAGGTGTTTCACTAAAATACCACAAAAAACGGTTTGCCATACAAAAGTCAACAGCTGAATTGGTGCTTAACAATGGAGCAATCAAGCATAAAGGATGCAATCGTACACCTGCTGGCTTCAGTGTGTTCTCTTTGCTTTTTCAGTGGAAGGAGCAGAAAGCAACAGATCCCTGTTGATTTCTCCATGCTATCAGTGAATCTTGTTTTTACAGATGGCCTAACCCATACAGAACATTTTAAACTGTATTTAGTTTAGTCCTTAAATGCCCAAACAAAATATGTCACAAAATTTCCAGTTTATGTATCAGAAAGACAGATATAGTGGTTGAAATCCTGGTTGAATCCTACTGATAAAGAAAAACTTGACCCAAAATCCAGACTTCAGTTGTTTTTTTTAGCTCAGGAAAAATCAAACTTGCATGTAAATTCTACTTTTTTTACACAGATTTTTAGCTTAGTTTTTAAAATTGCATTATTTATGTAAGCTCTTAAGGACAAAATTACTAAATATTTGTTTGTGAGTCTTTTAATTTTTCAAGAAATAGTATATTACTTCACCCAATATATCCAACAGCCATAGAAAAACCTAATTGTCAAGTAGGAAGAACAGCCTGAGGGATTAAGATAATTTTAGCTGTGAGACAAATTTTAGGTTGAAAAGCTAAAGTTGCCTTTGCTTTAAACCATTGTAACATGCAGCAGTAGGTTATGATACGTCATACAGTGAGGGTTGAGTTAAACTAATGTTTGGTGTATTCTCCCTCCTACAAAGCACTCTCCAGGTTAATAACACATATCAATTTTGATAACATCAGAGAATGAGGTGGTTCTTTCTATGTAGTCCAGAAGAAAAGGAAAAACATTGCATTTTTGGAGGTGGAGACAGGAAGATATTATCTTGCATTCATTGTGACTGCAAGGCACAAGCTTATCACTAAAGTGACAACAGTAAAGGAGAAAGAGGTCAGGGTATCAGACCTCCAAGGCTGTGAAATATGTTGAGAGACAAAGCACCAGAGTGATGGTGGCACAACAATTTATATCTGCAGGAACAAATATGCTGTGATTTAAACTCTATGTTTAATGTTGATGTGGACAAGCAGAAACAATGGCATAAGAACTTCATTTCTCCATTTCTCTCCATTTTAATAAAGGAAACATTACAGTAGCAGAGCAGCTAGAGGTACCGAAACCCAATTAAGGCTCATCTTTCAGATAACTTTCAATATTTATACACTGGATAATTCATTATACACATTCATTATACCCTCTCTTCTCACAGCTATTTCTATTGCCATTGCTAGCTATTGCTCATTGTTGGGTTTATTTCTCCGAGTGATTATTTAAGGTATATCTTGAATTTTGTAAAACTAAAGAAATAAAAGCATAGGAATATTTTCATCAAAAATATTTATTTTTGAATGAAAACCTTTTCATAAAAATAACGAAGTATTTATCTTCATAACCATATTTCAACAATATTTAGCTTGATAACCATAGTCTCTTGCAAAAATTAGTTAACACTCTCCAGATATCCTTAGAATTTCAAATCTGGTATAACGTCTGATTATATAATTTGTGTCTGAAAGATATGCTGTTTACTCAATAGAAACTGTCCAGAGAAAACCCAGAATCCTTTGCTAATGAATGTATCATATCTTATTTATCTTCTAAACATTAAAAGTACTTCTAAGTTAAAGTTGTGATTAAAAGAAATTCCTAGAAATGTTGGAATATTTTAATTCTGGACATCTAGGTGAAAATAAGAAAAGATAAAAAAGAGAACAAAAGATACGCTTTTTCTTACAAAGACAAAATTAAGGCCAGAACCTGCCTTTCTAACATGGCACAGAACACCTACAGGCTCCAAAAACTGCCATTGAGCTTTAGTGATGTTCCTCCGTCAGAACTAACTTAGTTAACACAATTGATCCCCCTGGCATTAAGGTAGCACCAAAATGAATACAAGTTCTGTCAGCAGGTGGTTTTCACCCCCTCTTTAGAAAGGTGCTAATTAGGATTTTTCCATGAGCATCACTAACATTGATATTTTAATTCTTTCTTTGCTGTCCCAGGTTAGGAGCACTGTACCATTTTCCTCTCTGTTCATCTCACAGAGATCTGGGCAACACACATGACAAGGCGTAAAAATTCTGCTGGCCTTCCACAGTGACCCATGACCTTTTATGTTTGGAAAGTATACGTACTCCCCTCTTATGCTGTCCAGGTTTTCTTAAATAACTATTGCTTTCTACATTCTTTCTCTGTCTTCAAGGAAAAGCTGAAAACTATACTAGCTTTTAACTTTTTGACTATTTATTTGCTTATAGCTAAACAAAAGAAAAACTTAGAGAAGTTTTAAGATTCAATTTTCCCATTTCTGTAAAGTTCTAATTCAGCAGCTGTTTATTCAGTCATTTCAAATTATATATATTAAAAAAATCTTGTTCCACACCCTTTAAGAATTCTGCATTTTCTATGGTTGAAGAGCAAAAATAGCCTTCTAACGCTAAAGGAATTGCAATAGTTATGAAATCAAATCCTGCTGTGCTTTTGACAGTTATTTGGGTTTTATTTTCTTAGAAGAGACAAAGCAAAATAATTTCTTGAAATAACATAGACATAATAGTTATACTTAAAAATTAAGCATACATATAGGAATATTGTAATTCCTATTATTTTATTTGATATTTAAACATTCTGTCCATTTAGATATATTTCTCTATTCTTTTTTAATCAAAAAAAGGAGTATTCTCCTTTTTCTCTTATAATAGAAAACTTTAATATACAAATGAATGCAAATCTTTTTCTCTCACTTAACACAAATGTAAACTAGGAGAAATTGGAGGAATTGCAACAATGTCAGGTAAAACAGCTATTGGGGAAGGCTAAAGTATACGGTGATTGAGCACTTCATAAAACTATAGTTGCCATCATAGATAGTACATTGCATGACATTAGGTCAAAGGAAAACCTAGAAAAAATATTTACAAAAGGTAATCAAATAACACCTGGTCTATTAATAATTGGCTTTATAGAAACATTTGAATACATGAGACTGTCTTCTTTCTATGCCAAATCCTTTTTAATGAAACAAAGTCCTCCCTTGCATCTTACCCTTTCTTTTGAAAAATCTGGACTGAAACACAAGAGTAGTGCCACAGTGAAATTGTATCTCAGATTTTCTAATAGATTAGCCTTTTTCTAACCAATAGACCACATTCTTCTAGAAGACTAAGTCTCCAGTGATGCACCATCTTCATCCTTTAAGGAGAAAAAATACAATACACAGTAGGAAGCCCCAGGCCAGAGAGATTCTCTCATAAATACATATATAAATTGGTTAATTGTTTGTATCTTTAGTATTAAATGGCAGTTGAGAAAGAAGTCATGAAAATGAAACTAATGTTTCCTATTTAAAAGATTTTCAGAGATCTTCTGGAGCAACACTTACACACGATAGAGGCTAAAATGAGCTACCAAAGTTAAAATGTCCTGTCCTTCAGGGGTGCTGACACTTATTATTCCTATTGGCCTGAGTAGGAAATCTGAGCCTATAGCACCTTTGAGCATCACATAAGTTTTATTTAAATGGTTACTTTTTAGGCACTCAAATCTGAAAAAAAAAAGGCTGTTTAAGTGTAATCTTATGAAAACGTGTGACTTTCAGCACTTCGGATTCACATCTTAGAAGCATGTCGGTACTTAGAAAAGTAATGTGGACTCTTCCAAAATCAATCTGAAGTGAAAGTTCCATAATAAACACAGAACTTACTACAAGTGGATTTGCAGAAAAAGAAGTGCAAAGTAATGCCAGAATATCACTAGAGCATAAGTAAGGATTCCTTGTACATGAATCAATCATTTATAGAAAGAGGATATAAATAAATGATGTTTGAGACTTCTTTCAAATACTTGGATTTCTTTATATGATACATTTTGGAACATTTCACAGCATCTAAAACATATAAAAATAAATATCTACAATATTTACAGGGTATGGTACAATCCAATCTTTAAAAATAATTGTAAAGACATGTTCTTTAGGTCATACTGAGGTAAGTAGGTTTCTGTAAGACTGAGAAGAAATAGGATAGGCAGTTGTTTTGAAGGAATCCCTTTGACCAGTTGTAGTCTGTAGCACAGCTAAAAGCATAGGAAACTCTCTGGCAGTTGTCATGTATTGAGCCAAAGTCATCCTTGCTGTAACTCCATTGAAGTAAATTTAGTTATGCTAGGGACAAATTTATCCCACTCTGCACTCTCTGTTTTGACAGTGTCTTCTGCAGAAAGCCTCATGGCTTCATCTATATTTGAAGTTGTCATGTTCATCCCGGGTATGTGGAGATGCAGTTCTGCTGACTTCAATGGACTGAGCATAGCTGGGACATCTGTAGATAAAATAAAGATTTTAAGATCATTTCACTGCTTGTATCAGGTGGCTGGATAACTCACTCTCTGATTATCTCTCTCTGGACACTATGCAGGTGATAATCTATTAATAAAATGGTTTTCCTGAAAATGCTTCAAATTGCTTTTGAAAATTTTAAGTGAAAGCTTCTTGACTGAAGATTGAAGTAATTTCTGATGCATAGATCTTGATTTTTTTACTTTTCAACATTTTCATGTGTTCTACTACCTATTAATATGCAGTATTGAGTAAATTGCCCTGTGGTTCCTTATCCAGATGCCTCTCTGACCAGTAGAGAGCACCACAGCTTCCTGTTTACAAGTCCATCATGGAATCATTGATAGTTTGGGTTTGAAGAGACATTTAAAGACCATCTAGTCTAACTCCCCTGTCATGAGCAGAGGATAGAGAGAATGATGATAAATGAGAAACAAAGGGTAAAACATATTTTACAGCCACACAGTCATATGGGTTTCATATCTGTAACTTTGTTTGTGCCATACGTAAAGGAGTGGCAATACTACTGAATTCAGGTGAAAAACCCCATTCCTTACACAGTAAATGAAAAGTATTTCCCAGCTATTCCTGAATAGGTGCAATAACCTACCTAACACGAAAAGAACAGAAAATGTTGGAAAAGAAATTATTATTAATTTCTTATTTGATCAGCCTAATTGACCAGATTGCATGCTAAGCAGATAATTTGACATAGTGAAGGACATTCAGGTAGTTCAATCTCTACACCTAATTTTGGTTAAAATATTTGTTATAAAATATACCACAACTTCAGATAATTAGATCAGAGTAGAATACAGCTGTTCATAAGCACAGTGTAATGATAGGGAAAATAATTTACATACTTTCAGGTACTTGTTCTTTATTTACTTAGGAGTCTAAAAGAAGTAGGTATCCAAAGAAAATATTTGTATAAAATATGACTGATTTACTCCCTCCCTATTTGCAACACAACTTTTGAAATACATATTCAAATGAAATATAAAATGAAATTTCATGATGAAATTTCCTTTCATTAATATATAATCAATTGTATGGCATTTTCTAGAAAATATTTATTTTAATTTTATTTTCTTACAGTCAGTTGTTAATTTTAAACACTATTCTCTGTACTCGGATCCCAATATTGATGTATGCAAAATTAGGATTTTCTTCTATAGGATCAAAAGGCATAAGGACCAGTATACTAGCAGTGGGTAATAGATGCAGTACCATTTGATGGAATTGTGTTTATGTTGGTCAATACAACATGTTCTGAAAGTTTTGAAGCATTATCAAAATTGCTGATCTGGGTGGTCAAAGATTTCCGACTCTCTGTACTGGCACGACCTCTGGTGAACCGCTCGTCATGGTGGCTGCGAATGCCAAAGATGCAACAGGAAAATGCTGCTTTAAATTCTTCTCTAAATTTCCCTGTCAACCACAAAAATGACTCATGAAAAAAATTGTACTATAAAACACATTTCATCAAACTTTATAGATTCATATATAAAGGAGTTATTTAAAGTAAAATTAATGCAAACCACCCAGATGCTCTTCCAATGCAGATGTAGAAAATCACAGTTTAATCATCTTGGAGAAAGACAGAAAAAAGACAACCTTTCTAAGAAAGTTGCAAGGTGTGATGTGAAGACAGTTATTCTTGGCTAGACAGAATGGACAAACTAGAATGATTAATGAAACCATGTCATATGTAGTCTGCTGATTAATTACATATGTAACAAAAAAAAATTGACCAAATATAGGCTTAAATGATTGAATCCTTACTTGACATGTGAAATGAGAGAGCATGGCTAATTTGTGTTCTATCATTAAAAGATTTTAAAAGAAGATTCACAATATTTGGCAGTCCCATGCTTTTGGGGCTCAGTGGAAATTGTTCAGATCATTCTCATGCTACACAGCACAAAAAAACCTAGTGGGCCAATATGTAATGAGGATCAGTAGAGTTTGCCTCCTCTTGTATTTAGCTGCAATACTGTCAGCTCAGGTCCTGATTCTGCTCTCCAAGCCAAAAGACACGAATACAAACTAAGACAAAACTATAGTAGTAAGTAAACACCATCCTGGCTGCTTCTTTCAACCTGACCCTAGGTAGCACAGTCTGGTCATGCAAGTACCAGTTAAAGCCTCACAGCCCCCAGATTCCAGTACCTGCATTTAACATGCCAGCTGGGGCCAGCCCTGGACCGTGCTACCTGCCAGAGAGCATCCAGGGAGTGTTTAGAGGAATGGGAATTGTTTCAGATCAAAGTCATGCTAGGAACTTCTCTACCACATTAATGTCATGGGCAGTCACATTCTAGCACTTGGACTCAGGCCCTGGCACTGTCTAGGTTACTTATTGGTAGACAGCCTGAAGGTAATGGGATACTTCAGGCAACTTCTCCTAGGAAGAGGATCTACCTCCTACAGGAGGAGCTGAGCTGAAGTTACACAGTCAATAATTTTTGCTACGGCTCATTACATTCAAATTATACATTAAACTTGAATTCTAGGTAACTGTAACTTACCACTGAGGAAGTTATAAATAATAGGATTGGCTGCACTGTTTGCATATACAAGCCAGTGTGAGAATGTGAACCAGGCGTATACAGTTTCTCTGTCATCAGCATGATTAAACATCCCCAAAACCCTACAGAAAGAGAAAAGCAAACCTGAAAGATGGCAAAATTAGAATTCATTTTAAAAGATTTTACAACTTCTAGCCTAATTTTATCTCTCATGACCTATTTGCAGTACCACAGAAAGGCTGATTCAGCAGTGTTCTCTTACTAGAGAGAATGAAATCCTCTCCCCAACCCTCAGCCTCCTGTCTTGGAGGTTTAGCACAACTGAGACTTTACATTGCTATGGTGAAGATGTACAATTTTTCTGCCAAGAAACCAAAGTCAACTGGTTTCAGATAAGCCAAGAAAAGACAGGACAAGTTGCTTTTGATGTACTCAGGTCACTGAGCTTCCTGGCTCTAGACCCGCTCTTCAACACACTCTCCAGGCCACACTCCAAATCTCTCCAGAACTGGAAAGGCATTGAACTGGCCCTAAACCTGAGGCTACCATAGCATCTTCTGTCCTCCAGGGAAATCTGCATTTCCCAGACTCTCTACACATTATGTCTGTCATTTAGGTAAAAATCTGACTCTGTGCCTACTCTGCTATTTTTGTTGAGGCAGCCTGTGTATTTCCTCTGTTTCAGGTTGTAGGTGGCCTGAACCACCTTCTGGAAATAGTTTTCTCTCTACATTTTCTACAAAGGCACTAGGGAATGAAAAGTATTTAAATCAGGCCTCAGGGAAGGGCCAGAATTGAGTAGGATGTATTTAAACCTTGAAACTATCCCTTAAAAACTAAAATGTTCCAATAACACTCCATTTTAAAAAGTACCAATAACATGATTTTTATTTTTTAGGATATTAAAATCTTCTGCTATGTGCCATTATTTATCAGTATTCCAGAAGGCTCATGAGGTGTAACTTTACCAAAGTCAGTCTGTCAGGCTGTACAAAATCAAGAGTGTACACAATTACATATGAAATGCACTGAGAGAAAAGGATAAAAAATAAAATACAGCTGCATAGGACCAACTGAAGGGCTAGCTTACAGTCTCAAAACTGTACATGAGTAGCTTAGGTTTGAAACCAGCATTTGACAGTCCTTGGAGCCAAGCCACAACAGTACACTCTGCTGCTAACCTTCAGCTGCTGCTTTAGGTGACTGCACTGCCATGGGGGCATTTGCAGCAAACAAGCTGTTACTCCATGTAAATGACAAGGTTTAACGAGGAGATAGGCTAGATCATTTTCATGAGGAAGATCTTCTTAATAAGAGTTAAACAATCTGGCCTCTACTTTAAGCACTATGGATGGATTATATACATATATATTATATATACTATTTTCTTGCAATTGTATGCTTAGTTTCCACTTCTCTATCATTCAATAAGTAAGCTTATCCTTCAAAAGTATCCACCAGAATAAAAGGAATCTTGTAACAGAGGATTGTTTTTAGGCAGAAAGCTTTACCAAGTGTTTATATTTTGGGATAAACTTTACCTTTTCAAGACATTGAGGATGCTAATTGGTAGATAGCAAAGTGCAAAAACCAGAAGGACAACCATTAGCATACGTGCTGTTTTCCTTCTTGCACGAATCTGTTTTATTTCAGCTGCCACAGCACTAATCTTTGACTTTGTTGATTGTCCAAGCCCTCGGGGCTGTGCTGAGGGTTGCTGAGACTTCCATTTCTTCTGAACAACAGAAGAAGTTCCTGGGATCTAAGGCAGACGAAATAAGGAGCATTTTGAAAAACATTTTTAAAAATTTATTTTGTGTGCAGATGTAACAAGAAAAATAGACACCTTGACATACACAAAGTAAGCTCACAGGGATAAAAAGGATTTTTTAATTAAATTAATTGATGTACCTGCAAGAAACAAACCAAATTTCAGACACACTAGAGGGACTGCATAAAAAAATGTGTTTAATACACAGATATCAACTGATGTCCTCAAATTTTCTTTACTTCCCACATACCTTGCCTTGCTTGTGTCTTCAGACTATCAAAATTATCAACCCTATTTCTGCAATTACGTTGCTATAAAGTTCTACATTAAATGTTTTGTTGTATAGCAGAGTAGTTTTTCCCATTAAGATGTTGCTAATATAAGATACTAAACAGTTTTTCAGTACTGGAAAACAAGGATTTAAAGCCTGCATAGCTTTAAATGCCATAAAATTTCCATACATGCAACCTAGATGACAGTGCTACTTAGCTAAGGAAATAATCACAGCTGAAGCATGGATCTCTCTGCAAAGTTCTTCAAAACTGAGGGAAATAATGGAAAAGTGCCAAGACACAGGAAGAATTTGATAAGTCAAAGATGTGTTGCAATGAGTATATGTAGGACCATGCTATAAAAAAAATTGGTTTTTGCTTTCTGTGCCCTCACATAAGACAAGCCAAGTAAAACAGTTTTGCTTCAGTTCTTCTAAATTACTTCCTGCCTGCAGCAAAATGTGAAAGACTGCAGATGTCAAGGACTTTCTCAGAGAACTCTATTACAATTACATTTATAATATTTTCATTGTCATACAGTGTGAAAACCTTTTGGCTAGAAATACAGTTTTATTTATATGTAGTACAATTGTGTGTGAGGTGGCTAATCTCACGTGAAATATTTCATGTTCAAAAGTATCTGGAAAGTTCACACTGTCTATTGTAAAAAATAGGGCTTATCCACACAAACTGACTAGAAAAGGACAACATTTTTGATATTTATTTTAGAAAAATAAAAGTAAGCTAAAAAGCATGCACATTCAGAATTGTTCTAGAAATGTTGGGGTTTTGTGGGGTTGGGTGCTTTTTGGGTTGGTTTTTGGTTTTGGTCTATTTATTTGTTTATTGGGGTGGGGGTGAGGTGTTCTGTATGAATCTATTTCTTGCACAGACAAGCCCTTAGTCCACATTTATGTGTACCACCAAACATGATTTACAACTATTGGAACATCTTGGCAAAGTGTAATGAGCAGGAAATCTATGAAGCGAAATTGGGGATAAGTTATATCATTTAGTTTTTACTCATGTATCCATGGCCTGAAAACAACTCAGTCCCTTGCATTTTTACTGTGGGTTCCACTCACACAGCTGAAATCAGCACTTACCAACTTCACAATTGCATGTCTGTCCTACTGCAAGGGATTTACTCTGCTTAGCTGTGGGGTGTAGCAAAGAAGTGATAGAATGAGAGAAAATGGTCTCAAGTTATGCCAAGGGAGGTTTAGGTTGGATATAAGGAAAAGTTTCTTCACAGGAAGGTTTGTCAAGCCTTGGAACAGGCTGCCCAGGTAAGTGGTTGAGTGACCATTCCTGGAGGTGTTTAAAAGATAAGAAGATGTGGCACTTAGGGATATGGTTTAGTGGTGGACTTGGCAGTGTTAGGTCTATGATTGGATTCAATGACCTTAAGGGCCTTTTTCAAGATGTTTCTATGATTCTATGATTATGTACATACAAGTATACACAAGTGTATACATGGGAGCATAAGGCATATATTTTCTTGTTGACAATGAATCATAGAGATAATTTTGAAGCATTTGTGTAACTCCAATGTTTTACAAAAAGCCTATTAGCTGTGTCCAAACAAATACTAAAATTTAGAGTTACTTTCTTATGCACCTTTTCTCGATTCCCTCAGATAGTTATCAAGGGGTTTATAACCAAAGAAAATCTCTCAAATGGAGTATCAACTTGCAAAGATTGCAAAGCTATATTTCAACTACCAAAAAAGAAAATGGATAGAGTTCGTAATTATTAATGCAAGTGAGCTTTAGTTTCGATGCATTTGGACATTAGAAAATTGAAGCATACTTGGAACTTGATAATACAAATTGTGTATCAACGCTTTCATCATAAGTCCACTCAGCCCTATTTGTTCAGAAGTTGTTTTTAATCTAGTAAAATCCACATGAGAACATAGACTTCTAAATCACTACTTCCTCACTTATAATCAAAATAAATGACTCAAATTTTCTAGTATTTTCTGCATGATTGTTCTTGTCTTTATAAAGGTGAATCGGTAATCTTCTTGAATTACACAATCAGAAATTTTAAGAGCTATTACACAAAGTATGGTAACAATAACTTGTAATTCAATCTTCTATTTTTCATCCGAAAATTTGCATCCACAACACATTACATTTTTTATAAGAACATTTAGAAAAAATATGTGGGGCATAGAAACAATCTACTGTTTGTTGTGTTTTTTCTATCAGCTACATCTGAAAGGGTCATTGTACCTTGCAATAAGATCACCACATTTAACTGAATTTCTGGTAAACAGCATGATTTTCTAATTGAAACAGTTACCAAAGAATACATTTAGAGCACTGCATTCATTTATGCTCCATGACTGATTACAGCACACCTGCTGCACTTAGAAAAGTGACTGATGCCTGCAGCCAAGTCACAGTTGATAATAGATGTGCACTGGTTTTAATTTCACTTAGTTCAGCCTCTTATACATGGTGCTATTATCTCTGCCAGGCAGAGAGACAGCTGTAATTTGGCACCACTGATAGCACTAAGCCTATAGTAGAATTTCTCTTTGTGCCACTGAAAAATAAAGGATCGTCCTAACCTTGTCAGCATGCCAAACGAATAGGGAAAAGAAACATTGTGACCAACAAGTAGACCAGCTAAAACAACTGGGGTGGGGAGGTGGGGGGAATCCAAAAAAAAAAAAAGGTTGGTTTTCAGAGACTCAACTTCTGCTCTGCATCTGAGCCGGCATTTTCAAGCTACATGTAGGTTAAGAATAACGGCTTTGCACTAACTTAGTTAATTAAGAGCTTGAGAGGGCAGGCAGATTGTAAAGAAGGTATAGAAGAGAAGGTTGAGAAGGTGATAAAGTCATTGGGTGATACAGGGCAGATTCACCAAGGCAGAGCATATTCGA
>WEKY01005032.1:208-20386 GCA_013390045.1 Picathartes gymnocephalus
TGTGCTGCTGCCAGTTAAACGAATTTAGATACTCTTTCATTGCTTTTCATTTATTTTCGTTTCAGTTGCTTCCTTTTACAGTCTTTAACCACTCGTCACTAATGGCTCACCAAGCACTTACTCTCAGTAACTGTTCAGTGATTTGACATTCAGAATCACACTTGAAATTTCAAAGCCCAAGATGGGTTAACAATTCCACTGTATATCCATATTAATCATTTGTTACAAGTCTCAGCAAAGGATAGTTTTCATCATTCTACTACCACTTTACTCATTTAGCTTCATAGGGAAAAGGTAGCAATACGTATCTGCAACTAAAAGGCTGCAACACTGAAACACTGAAGGCAAGAAAAATTAGTTTTGCAGATTCAAAGTATGTTTCAACCAAATACTGTAAAAATATTTTCACAGTGGTCCCCAAGTGGTGAGTAGTTCACACAGCACTCTTTGGACAGGAGAGGAAATGACCTTAAATTGTGCCAGGGGAGGTTCAGATTAGAGACTAGAAAAAAATTTTCACTGACAGAGTGCTCAGGCATTGGAATAAGTTGCCCAGAGAGTTAGTGGAGTCACCATCTCTGCAGGTGTTCAAGAAGTGTCTGGATGTGGCACTTCGGAGTAAGGTTTAGGGGTGGTTATGTGGTGCTGGGGTGATGGTTGGACTGGATGACCTTGAAGGTATCTTCCAAACTTGATTATTCTGTGGTTCTGTGATATAAATACAAAAAAGTGTGTGCCTTTTGAATCAATACAGGTTTTCCATCAACAGGCTGGCACAATGCCGTGTGTCTGTAAGCTGTAGAGGGCATTCCTCTCTTTTGAGACAAGGTTCACAGGAAGAAAAACATCTGAAAACCCCTCTAATCATGTGTCAATCAAACACAACAGAAGGAAAGAAGAGAAAACATATTTTCTGGAGAAGCTGAAGTTTCAAAAATGTTTTCATTGATATGTATGCTTAGGCAAAGACAAATTACTTTGGGCATGGGGGGAGGGGAGAGGGACAACAATCTGTAAGTGACAATCAGATCAGGGTGCCCATGTCACAAATTCCTGACTTCTTGTGTTCTCTCTGGGTGATTGAAAAGAGCTTTTATCTCCTATGTTCCACATATTAAAAAAAATTGTAGAAGTTACCTCATTCAGCACATTATGTTGCTCCACACCAGAAAAAAAATACTACAATGATAATAATGGCTCAAGCTAAAACATCTCTTACATATAAGAACATTTGCATTTGCATTTTCACATTCATGACATAGTTTATCATGATGAAATTTTAATTCCTATGCCACTTTAAATATACTCTGCTGAAACTTTATCTACTGAGCCAACACCTTACATGAACACAAACACACAGGTCCAACTGACCACCAATGAACACAGACACAAACACAGACTCTTATCCTCCCAAAAATTCTGCTAAAGCAAGCAAAGGCTGTACAGACTATATTCCTACCAAACACTTTCAGTTCAAGTCTAGGAAAGCAAACAGTGAAACAGGAATGACCCCTCTCCCACCTCCAATTCTTCCCTGTCAATACTGGAAACTACCAGAACTGTTTCCAAGAAAAAAAAGAAACTACTATGCCTTGACTACAGGCCACATATCTCAAAAGGAAAAAAACCACTGAGGTAGTTCTGAAAAACTGAAAATTACCCTTTCGAACAACAGAATGGAAAACAAGCTTGGCTTAGGCAGAGGTGTTACTACATGTAGACACAGACAACATGTTCACATGCAGATGTAGATATGGCCTAAGACACAGCAAGCCAAGTGCTTGAAACAGCTTCATGTAATTCCTTTCCCAGGCTGGTTTAAATGTGTTTGGTACAAAGTATGATCATTGTGCTACTAGCACAGGTGCTGCCACAAGAATTTCTATGTAAAGAAACAGCTTTCTTGCCCTGAGAGTGCACCAGAAGACTTCTCTGAGTAGAACATTAAAATTCACCTCACATTAGGACCCTGTTCCCTCAGATTACCTTTTTGCTCTCTTTTTAGCTATTCCATGCCAGTCATACGGCAGGAAATAAGATCCTTTGGAGAAGGCATCAGCAAGAAGAGGAAATGATACAGTACTAAAATAAACTTCTCAAGTGTCAAAAAAATGACAGCATTTGAATAAAGAACTGGCTAGAAAACTGAATTAAAATGAAGTTTTAGAGCAAATCTGAGAAACGAAAATAACTTTTAAAGAGAAAAATGTTCATCTATATTTATCCAGGACACTTGCCAAATTTGTATCCATACACAAGCACACATATTCACTGCAGAGTACAATTACACCACAGGCAGGCAAAAACTCAAAACGAAGCTGCTGGCAGATATATTTGAACTGGAACACTTCTGCAATAATAGCTCATCTAAGCTCCATTATTTTATAGGACTTCAGAAAAACTGCAATATCCAGTCTTTCCTGGAAGAATCCCATCTATTCCACTCCATAAGGGAACAGAACAGGATGGGAAGGAAGAATTTGGAGGGTGCAAAAGGTAAGAAAGGAGAAGGGAGAGGAAAAGGTTTAAAACAGAATGGCTAGATTTACAACATTTAGAAAACAGTTCTTGAGCGCTCCAACATGCCAGTGAAAGCCATTTTCAGATCTCTGGTTCTCTACAAGTCCATGCTGTCTGCATACAATAGATATGAGTAACAAGTACATGATCTGAATTCCAACAAAACAGCAAGAAAGTCACTGTAGTAAAACAAATGTCATGTTTTTGCCCTTTATGAGGAAGATCAAAGTTCTGAGTCACCCATTTGCAACAAACTTATATGAAACTCTTCTTGGCTGGAGTTGCTCAAAGTCCACAGACAATTAGACCACTGAGGCATGGTGACTTATAAATCAAAGCACAAAAGCCAAAGGACTGAGGTGAGGGGAGGTAGCTCAGCAAATACAATAGAACATAACTTTTTGTCTGGAATCAAAGATGAGGAGATTAGGACAGCAGAAGAGTTGCAGTTACCTGGTGTGGCTGTTGGAGGAGAGGCTTTCCCAGGGCTGCACACTACAGCCTGTGACTGCATAGGCTCCCCCACAGCTCCCATCCAGCTTCATCAGCAAGGCCTTTGCTGCATTCTCAGCAGTCTTCCTGCAGTCATGAGCCCTCTTAAGCATCTGTGTGACATTTTCATCACCTGTCTGGTCCCCTAGTTTTCAAGCAAACAATGTTTCAGACAGAAATTAAGGCAAGAAATCCTTCTACTTGCTCTCAGTTTATACCAAGACAACGACAATAAATCACCCATCTGTGAGGTAAAAGCAACTTCACTTCTGTGTGAGCATCAGTGGTAACTGGGATACTGGCCTGAATGCACCCTTCTCCCAGTCACAAGCTCCAGGTATTTGTGGCTCCAGGCAACATGTCTAAAGGGATGTAGGATTTTAGCTTGTCTGTTTGTAATGGTGTTCATTCTGCCTTAACACTAGGTTTGGATGCTTAAATTATGAACACATTGGAAATGCCTCAGCCTCAATTAAACTCTTACTCCAGTCAGTACAGTGTGGTTTCACAGTGTAGTCATCTCCAGAGCTTCCTCTCACAGGCACCTTGATTACAAGCCTGATGCTTTGCCAGAAAACCTTGTTAGTAGCTACCTGGCCAGACAGAAGAACTGTCCTGCTGCTCAGAAGCAGCCTTTCACATTTTACAGTCATGCATACTAAACCAAAAGAAAACTAGCACTGTTTTATTAAATTGCTATTATTTTTAGTGGTTATACAGCACCTGTGTAGCTGGTAAAGTTCAGAAGAAGCAGAACTGAAACCACTACTGTCACTACTCCTACAGTCTTCCAGTGGCAGTCAAGTCACTAAATTAAGACATGTTATTGGCTGCACAGAAAATCTACAAATGTATTTGTAGATTAAGCTACAATATATTCATACTTTAGCAAAACCAACAGCTTGTTCTGTGTTGGATTTTCATTTAATCCTTGTTCCAGTCAATTAGCTGTACGTCACACTTGCTGAGTCAAGTGCATGCACTAGAAGTAACATTAATGAGGAAGAAAGGAAGGGTGAATGTTCTGTTAAGAGAAGCTGGATATGCTCAGCTTTAAGTGATGCAACTCCCAGGATTTTTCCACTCATATATGTTGATATAAAGCTTGACTGATCTTCAAATCAAAAATCTATTATTTTATCTAGGTGTGTTAATCAAATTTCACGATGAAGTAAAGGTACATAAACCATATACAACTTCCTCCATGTTGTGCTGTGTAATGGGAAATCTGCACTATTTCTATCTCAGGGCTGGAACTGATAATACCATAATTAAGAGCTGTAGATAGACACCTACATAAAAATTTAATTATAGTCTCTTCCATAAAATGCTACTCAAACCCAAAGTATTTTTCCCATATAAGATTTCTTTCTACCACCTACATGAATAGAAAATCCAAGCCTAAATTCACTTTTGCTAGTCACTGATCTCTGTCAGCTGGAAAAAGTTCCCTAGCATGTTGTGGAAAGGAATGAACAGTTTGGAGAAAGGTGGAAGAAAATCTCAGACATTCCCTCTACTGAGAAGCCAGTGCTCCTAACACACCAGGCACTTGCTATGCTTCAGCACTGTATGAAGCGTTATTCTCTCTCTGCATGCTTCCCTTCTTTCTTCTTGGAGATTACTATGACTGCCTTCTCCTATCAACAAATGGAATGGAACTACTAACACTGGAATTTCATTGTGTAATCACCTCTCTCCATCAGAAGAATGGAGTCAGCAGCAAATTTCTGAACTGTTCTGCACCTATGATAGTGGCTTGTTCCATTACTTAGCAGGCAGCATATTAAAAAACAACACTTAGCCACAGGATTAAGCAACAACAAAATAAGAAAAATCCAGAACATACAGGCTAAACGGAACATAAAATATTTTAAAATTCCAGAGCAAAGGTAAAACAGGGGTGAAAAATTATAGCCTTTAAAACATTTTTTTACTTGTAACTACTCAATGCTTCCTTTGTATTATTTTAATCCCAGTTTTTCACAGATTAGACTCAGTTTCTGGGGAGTCAATCTTACTGAATCTGGACTTGCAACTACCACTGCTGTACGGCCCTAGGCCACCTGCACTCACAACTATTGTTTAATTATTCCACTCTGTACAGCTGCATGCCTGCAACAATCTCACCCTGCTAGAAGAGGCATCTCCTTGTGATAGCATACAGTGGTGAATTTAAATTGCTCTCTTCCATTTCCCCCTTTTTTTGGGGCGTGTAAAATAACTTAAATAGTTAAAAACAATAAATGACTGGAGAGCATTTTTAAGTAATGGGTCATGACATGATTCACCATTACAGCCAATTCTAATGCTAACTGACATGCCAAAAAAACCTTAAATTAAGTGATTCATTGACATCTTACCAACAGAACCAACACCTGCAGCTCTGAATTGCCCAAGAATGAGACTCTGCTCACTTTCTGCCAATGCCAACAGCAGCTCATATGCTTCTATGCACTGTTCACTGAAAGGGAAAACAAAAATCACACAAAATATTAACTGCAATTTAAAGAAGAACAATACCTGCAATAGCAACAACAAAAAAAGAGATGTCTGATTAACTGCATGATTCTCTACTACTTGTCTAGCAGCAGGGATATTAAATAACATTATACACATAGATAGCTTCTATCACAAGCATTCAGCAGTCTCTCCATTGTTATAACAGTGCCAGGCTGGCCTCAAGTAATGTAACAAGACAAAAGATAAGAGAGTGACCTGAAATAAAGGAAGCTCCAGAAGCATGTTTTAAACAGATAACATATAAACCGTGATCAAGATGATCCCTTTGAGAAACTTTTCCCAGACCTTCTTACTATACAACATACAGTATTCTACACTCTACAATATAGTTATACTACATGAAGTGTTTTAAGCAGAAAAGAAGATGCAAGAAAAATACTTCTTGCTCTGTCCTGGCTGTAAAATGTTCCTCCTTACAACAGAAGAGCTTCTAATTATACTTATGAGTCACACAATCCCTGTTGCATTTTAATGTTTTTAAAAATACATACTAATATACTATTAGAAATTTACACTTCATTACACTTTGCTCAAGGCTGATAGTAAAAGAATACATTCTTTAAAAGGCACACGATTTGTCCCAAGACCAAACCTACCTGTCCCAAATTAGTTGGAGTTGAAGGTGTTAAATGACACCATATTTCTGCAAATAGTTTGATGCAAATTTAGATACTTATTACGAAATACCAAGCCATTAATCCATAATTTCAACTGATGCAATACAAAGTCATTCTGAGTTATATGGAGTATAACACTCTCTGGTCCACTGGTCT
Source organism: Picathartes gymnocephalus (assembly GCA_013390045.1). Classification (NCBI taxonomy): domain Eukaryota; kingdom Metazoa; phylum Chordata; class Aves; order Passeriformes; family Picathartidae; genus Picathartes; species Picathartes gymnocephalus. The sequence goes on from WEKY01005032.1 coordinate 6,517, forward strand.
TGGGAAAGGTACACAGAACCTGTATCTTAAGGTTCGATTCAGCAAGACAGTCTGAGCCTACACACAACTCCTAATTCAAATGTTAATTCAGTATTTAAGAATGAAGAGATAAACCTCTACATTCCTGTTAGATGCTGGTCAACTAGAGTTGAAATACACTGTAGGAGTAACTTCAGTTGGGTAGTTTGTCAGGTAGTTTAACCAAAGGGGTGCTTTTTCAGGGAGGAAACAAAAAAAACCCCAGTATTTCTATGGCACATCATGGCACATCACCAACTTCACTCTTGAACACTCCTACCCAGTCTCCCCCAAATTCCTCTTCCTGGCTGAGCCCTCTGTGCAGGTACCTACCTGTACTGCAGTGCCAGCCTGAGGGCTGTGGCATTGGACTCATACTTCCCCACAAGCATGCTCATCCTCTCTGCATTGCTCTTACACTCCTCCAGTGTTATTGTCAACAAGTCGTTCTGGGATTTCAGGTGTTCAATACGGCTGCAAAAAAAGAAGTCACTTGCAACATTCAAGCTTAACTTGCAGTCACTGCCCTGAAAATTCTAGGACAATCATACTTTGAAACAACGAAAATTTCTTGGTCTACACAAGTGCTTTTTAATGAAGATAGCAAGATCCATCTGTTCTGTATCCCTTATCAAAAGCCAAGAGGATAGAAATTTCTTTTAGGTCATCCTCTTCTTCTCCCCATAAAATGTAATCATAACCCTGTGCAGCAGCAGCAAGCAGAAAGCTGTACCTTTGTTTTGCAGCCACAAGACTGCATAGGACAGTTTCACTTTTTGCTCAATTTTTCTGCCTTCATTCCTCACTTTCTGCTGCCACATTTGCAACTTGTTTTAAATGGCATATTCATCAGTGTGACTGTGGGTGAGTGCAGGGGTCATGCAGTTGCATAAATGCCTCCTTTCTTCTGAACATCCAGAGTAACCATTTCACCTGAAGTCATGTTTGGGTTGTGATTAGAGAGGGAACTCCCAAACTACAAATGCAGTTCCAGTGGGGCAATGTAATCTCCAAATGTTCTGGCAATGTCAAACAGAAGCTTAACTGTAATACCCTCCTCCATGAGGTTAACCCTGAACATGAAAATGAAGATTCAGAGTATTCAGTATTAGTGTTTATTCTCTCTGCTGACAACTGAACCACACATCCGTATACTATGCCTAACTGTAAAAACTGGATATATGCCAAAACCAGAGAGAAACAATTTGAAACCTGCACAGGTAGCTAATGAAGAAATCCGTGCCATCCAGGACTCTAAAATCACTGACTTCTTGACAAAGAAGAATGAGAAGGGCTAGTATACCATTTGCTCAGTGACCAGAATAAAGCCCTGACTTTTCTAGCTGCTAGAACTGCCACTTTCTGTATCTTGACATCTTCTATAATGATACATGCTGTCAAAGCATAATTGTGCAGTGTACAGAAGAAAAAAAAAAAAAAGAATCACGTTTTGCAGCACTACAAAAACATGAGCTATAAATAAAAAGAGGTATTGTACCAATCAGACTAAATTTGAGCTAGCTGTGGGGAAGACAGAATCTGGATAGAGACATGCTGAGACACGACTCTCATGCTCCTGATCCACAGTTTTGATTTTATGTGCCAAAAAAGACATAAAACACTGTTTTTGATAGAGCTTGCTAAAGGGTAACACCAGCAGTATTTTAACTGCAACCAGAAAGCTGCAATCTCTCTTCTGCAGACAGAAACCTATTTGATGGTATATATGCCAAACCACCACGCATCAGGACATTTACTGAGACAGTTACATGCTACTATTCTGTTTCTTCAGGATAAAACAAAGCAAGCTAATTCCAGAATGATGCAGACTAAGTTAATGGGAGTCCTTATTTCAAGGAGTGAGGTGTCTTATGAAAAAAGATGCCATGACTACTTGGTCAGCCACAGTGAGGAACACTCCACAGTGCAGACAGGGGAAGGTGCCGTGCTGACTTAATAATGCACAAACAACCTCATACTCATGGAAAGAATCCTTAGCACACAATTCAATCTCCTCTTCAGCAACCACATTCCATGTTTATCTGCAGCTGCCACAGCTGAGCTGGAACTGAACTAAGGAATGTTCAAAAAGGGTAAAAAACCAGTTAACTTTAATGATGCTACCAGAAGACAACACATGTGAGCACATCTAACTTTCCAGCTTACCTATTTAATCTCTCCGTCTCCACTTCAAACTCTCGGATTTTGCTTTCAGAGATAGCAGATCCATGTGAATAGAGAGTCTGGAAGATTTCCTGGATGTTCGAGCAGTCTTGGAGGGAATGTGCCAGATGTTCAGCCACGGTACTAGACACCTGCACAGGGCAGTTAATAGATCATTTTTAATAGATACCCACTGGATTTCTCCCAGATACTTTCTGCATTGAGAACTTCATCTGCTTGCACGCACTCACTTCAAGGCATTCATTATTCAGTTTTTGTTATGAATTTTACATTGACTAGAACATTTACAAGATTCCACTTTTAGAAGCCGTTTTTTTCTAAAATTCTACTAACCAAGGGTGAAGTCCACTATTTCATTATACATTTAAAAAGCCTACTATGCAACTTATTTATGTTCTTGAGAGCTTAGCAAAGGGTTAGAGACAAGTTCTTCAGTAAAATAAATACTAACACACAGTAACAACAGCATTATTGATTTACATTGGTATTTCAAAAGCAGAATCCAGTTCGCTGTTGGTTAAATGTTGTGAAATGCAACTGGAGAGTCTTCTTGAAGATTATTTTGGTGGAACTGAATCCAAAATTTTCCTCTTGAAGTCACTCATGAGAAGGATTTCTAGACACCAGTTACAAGAAAATGAGATCTTAATACTAGGTGAAATATTCTTTGTTGAACTATTTTCCTCAAACTAGTTTTTAAAGTATTTTCAGATAGTTCATGTATTACTTTTATTAAGAAAACAATGCAATTATTGGAGCATGGATCATGCATGCACACAGTTCTTAGTTCTTACCCCTATGCTGCTGATTTCTGATCCTAAGACAGGTCTATCAGATGATGAAGACTCCGACCTTGTCTTTGACAACTTCACTCTTTCAGCAATCTGTAAGTCAGAATGCTGCACAGGTTACACAGCAGTCCACACCCCACAGAGATCACACAAACCCCATCTTATTCTCTAGTTACACTTGCAAAGCTGAAGCAAACTACTAGAGAACTGAGCCCTGTGTTGTAACTGAGAGAACTACAATCAATAATGTTTAATTCCTTTGCATAGCTGAAGTTCACGGACCTGCTCAGGACTCCCTTGGACATCTCCCAGTTAATCCCATGCTCGCACAGCACAAAATGAAGCCCGCTCTTCCCAGGAGAAGGGTTACAAACACACAAACCCCACCTTGGCAATGGGAATGTCGTTGCTGCTGCTGCTGGTGCTCAGCTCTCCCGTGCTGGGGTTGACGGGGCGGTTGGCGGGAGTGAGGCGGCTTGGGCTGGATGGACCCGTGGCCTGCACGCTCTGCAGACGAGTCTGCAGCTCCCGAACCTGCAATAAAACACAACATTCTGATTTTTCCACTTTTATGGTTTGAATAGCCTGAAGATTTTCTCATTGTCTACCCAAGTCTAATTGCTTCTGGCTTCAGCACAGAAGTTACATTTTTGAACTGTGGTGGTCACAAAGTATTTATGTGGAGAACAGATGAGTGGAGGTTATTTTAAAATCCCACTGCTGTCAGTTTTCTAAACTATTTGCAATGTGGAAATATGCAAACATACCTGTAGAAAAATTACTCAAACTTTCAGCTGTACTATAGATATAGAAATTATTCTCTCTGGGGTAAAGCTAATGCTCCAGCCTAAGATAATGATGGCTAAACTAATCAAATGACAATCCTGCTGTTAATGGAAAACTCCAGTGCTGCAAAAAACTCTTGACATAAATAAATCACATGATGACCTGGTCATATTTAAAGGTTAAAGAAATTCAAACATTAATCATGCTTCAAAACTACAGTCAACTAAAGCTACCATTTAGTGAGTAATGTACAGAAAAAAAAAAAAAATCCCATCAAAGTTCTCAACCAACAGTCTGTAAAAGCTCTCTGTAAACATACCCTGCAAACACTGCATAGTCCTCATAACACATCAGANATCCCAGCAAAGTTCTCAACCAACAGTCTGTAAAAGCTCTCTGTAAACATACCCTGCAAACACTGCATAGTCCTCATAACACATCAGATACTTGTAGAACTGATGTCCAAAGATTTTCAGTTTAAAGGTTAAAAAAAAAAAAAGAAAGGTCTGCAGGAGCCAAGCTATAGCTGTCCTAAAGATTATAGTGGTTACCTTGGAATAATTCTTAACAGACAAGGAATACAAGGAATAACTGGTCTGCTTAACACAACAGTTGTGACACAAGGTAAAGTGACAGAGCTCATTTTTCCGACAGATCTCAAACAGAGCGTGAGATGGGAGAAGGTGAAGAAAACCATCTGAAGAGAAAATTCCCCTGAGCATAGTTTTCCTTAAATACACAAGTTTCTATGCGATTTTGTTGGAACAGTCTCTCTACAAAACAGAACTGGTGAAATTTTATCAGAAGTCCAGTCAAGTAAAGTTCACCCCATTTGATATTTTCCCTTGTACGCAGCATGAAATCCAACTGTGATTCCTACTGTCTAAAGAAAGGTGGGATTTTATACTAAATGCATTTATACAAAGAACTGACTAAGCAAGCTGAATTCCCTCAGTCAAAAATCCCCCAAATTGAAGTTGCATCAAAGCTTAGACTTTCTTAGGTGTAGGTGCACCTGGACAGTATTTTATCAATCTCTGCTTGAAGCAGCAGCAGCAATCCTGTGTTCTCTGCACAACAGATGCTTCAACCTACTGCAGAGAGAAAAGAGTCCAAGCGGGAACACTCTCCAGTCATCAAGGCCATGTTTTATGCATCCTACAAGCCTCTACAGACTGCTTCTATTTCCTGAAGAGTATCCCTGCCTCTCCCTCTGTTGTACGCAAACTGAAGGACAGACTGCCTGTGCACTTAGTGTCAAAAGAATTTTTATGTATTTGCAACTTACAAAAAAAACGCCCACCAAAGCAGACCCTGTGTATTTCACATAACATGGTATTTTTAAAAAGCCATAGGTGGCAACAATAAAAGCACATAAAGTCAAACTGCACTCCTAAGTTCCCTGTTCAGTTGTGGAGGAGCACTACACCTTGAACAAAATGATTCCAAACAACTAAAGTACACAAAACCTCAAATCAAATCTCCTAATGTTAAAAGTAACTTGCTGAAAAATGGATATGGGTGCTTGACCCAGAATTATATATCTTAACTGCAATTATATCATGAAGTTAACTGAGCAGAGTGTATGAACTGCAGATCCATAGCAATTATATGTACATATACATATTATTATATGTATATCTTCTACATATTTGCAGCTGAGGCTTCCTTTGTTCATACAGACATATTTAGCTTCAACATGGGTACAGCTGCACTAATGCAAACCTTAAGGACATCAGTACTCTACTGGTGCAAACCAGTAATTTCAGCCTGTTGTTATGAACAAAGCTGAAATAAACCACGCATGCATATTTTTGCTTGCAGATGTGGAATGTCAGTACATTAGGATTTGTACTGTGGCATCAACACTGAAAAAATTTTAAAAAAGTAACCCCAAAACTTCATTAAGTCAAAATTGCCATTTATTGCTATTTCTTTTACCCCAGGCTGTCCCAAATTAAATTCAAGTGCTTAAGTTACAGCACTGTTTAAAAGCAAACAAACATGGAAGACCATTTGGATGTATTCTTTGTAAAACAAAACCCCAGCCTCCATGTCCACCTTAAAAATTGCTAAAGCATTCACCTATGGTCAGAAGCCAGTCCTGGAAGATTCCAGTCCAAAAGCAAGTTAAATTCTAAATTTAAGTGCAACCAGGAAAGAGAGTGGTAAAGTTGCTTAAATGCCAAGTGTTGACAGACTCTGAAGTTTAAAACTACCTTAGGCAAAGACTCCATCACACAAAACTTTAATGCAGATAGGTTTCCTTCACTCTGTATTTTCTTACTGGGCACTGACTATTGGCCAGGATTACAAAGCTAATTTTTCATACAGATCTGTAAAACAACACTAGCAACAGAAGAAAAATGAACACAGCTAAGAGTGTAGTCAGGTAAAGTTTTGCTCAGGAAAGCTCTTCTAGAAGAAAACTTGGACCACAGCACAGTTATTCATCTGTGCATCTCACTGCCTTAATATTGTATCATAGAAGCAACCACAAAAAGAAGCTGCCTGTTTGTATGTGCTTCTTGATGTATTTACTAATTAAAGCCTTCATTTGTGAAATTACATGCTGAACTGACTGCTATAAATAACTGCACTAATTTTAGCAACACTGAATACTGGGTGCTAATTCTGAGCAGGATAACAGGGCAAGTTTGTCTGACCTGTAAAATCACTCATCTCACAATTCACACATTCACCAAGCATCTCAGGACAGCGCTGCCCACCTGCCACACTGCCCAGAGACACCTTAGGTAACTATTTCTGGTTACCAAAACCTCCATTGTAAATAGAGGAGTACGCAGCACCTCTTCAGAAAGTACTTTTCCAAACTAGCAGCTGCTCTACAGAAAAAAATAAAGAATGACCAAAGAAGAGGAAAAATACCCCAAACCCAGATCAGTGTTCAGGAGAGCCATTTTCTTCACTTGTTTGGTGAATGCACAGGTTGTGAAAAGACTGGTTTTAAGAGCACGATTAAAAATTGTCTGACCCCCTGTGTCAAGTCTTTAGCACCATTACCAATGTAATATGAATTATTCTGAAGGTTAAATTGTAGAATGAAGGTAAAGTGCAGTACTGCACATGAGGCACAATAAACACTTGGAAATGGGAGAGAGAGGAAGGGAGTATCTTACAGAAATCAATGACAAAATTGGCAAAATGCAATGGGTAAGGACAAGGATAGAAACAAACCCAAAAAAGTTACATTAGAAGACAGGAAGAGTATGGATTTCTGAGTCTGGGAGGAGGAATAACTAGGAAGGATTTAAAGAAAAATTTCTTGAGTCCTTGCATCATACTAGTTTAAAAACAGAAACATGCAGAAAGGTATAAAAATTGCCATGAACTCCTGAAGCACTAAAATGAGGTGGAAACTGTCTGACAAGCAGTTATTATATGATCAGAATAAAAAAAAGGAGTTGAGAATGGAGGTAAAAAGGAGAAATCCAGGGAAATGTCTGTGAAATCCAGAAAAAAAGGAAAGGGAAGATCTTCTAAATGATTGGAGAAAGTCCAAGAAATTACAGAAGTAAAGAAGTGCTGGAACGGTGGAAAGAGGAGGGGCAGGTGCATTAAGTGAGACACAAAAGCCATTAGGTTTCAGAGCAATGGACAGCTCAGATACCAAACAAAAGTCAGGTGCAAATAGATGTTCTCAAGTTATTAATATAAACATAAACAATTCGAAATGTCACTTATTATATTTGATGTTTTGTAATTGAACCAATTGTTGAGCTGCATTTCTAACTTTTTTTCCTTCAAATGCTGAAAATTGGAGTAGGAAATAGTGAAAAATTAGGGGTAATTTCTTATCACCTTAAGAACTAAATAAAAAGAAAGAAGGGTAGAAGAGAAAAAGGGCTGACACACTACAGCAACGTTCAATTTATGAAAGACTTAATAAGCTATTAACAGGCATCACAGACATGTTTGTCCAAATGCATCATGGGCTATAGAAAAATATTTCAGTGGAATATTCTCATTATTTGTAACCATGACTCTGAGAAGGATGTTTTTAGTCTTTCTACATGCGTAGTGACAACTACATGATTCATTAACATATCCTAAATTAAAAACCACAGCTACAAACTGCCTGTTTTTGTCACTGATCTCCACATACAAGGAACACCTGCTGCTTTTGTTTCTAAACCAGTTTCAAATGAGGGACATGCCTGTGATTCTTTTTGTTCTACCCTACTTGTGACCTGTTTCATCATACAGTACCTTTGAACCCTTCAAGTAACAGCTCTTTCTACCCCCAGCATTTTAATGCTGCTTCACTTCCTTTCCCCTATTATACAGAGGAGGAAGATGAAGTACAACAAACCACAGGGAGTGAACCTCTCCCACTTTCTAATTTATTCATGCATACTGCAGATCTGTGGAGAAGATGCCAAATCAAACACCACTGTAACAATTCGAGCTCCTCTGGGTGGTGAGGATTCTTCCCAGCTAAAAGAATCCCTTACCTTTCATTCAGTCCTAGTGCTCATTATTTTCAGCCAAGTAAGTTTTAGCCTCTCCTATATCATGAGGACCAGAGCAAACAAAGTCTGAGTTCCTATGTATTGTCTGTTGTGATCGACTGAGTATGGTAAAGAAATCTTTCCTGGTGTCTGCAAGGTCAATTAAACACTGAGTATTTGCATGCAAGCCTGGAAACAGAAGTGAAACTCTACTTTGTTGACACCCAAGAGGAGATGCTGCTGCATAAGCAAATAGCATGCAAGTGAAGGATGCAGAGAAGGGAAATAGCTTTGGGCTGCTAACCACTGGTTTCTGGTGCTCACCAACAGAAAAAGGAGACAGATCAGCTCCAGGATCACTTTAAACTGTATAAGCAGATAATAATCTCTAAAGGCCCATAATGAATCAGTGTTCTCCAGTAATCTGGAACAGTACCTTCTGACCCCAACAGGAATGATGACAGAACAGAGAGTCCAGCAGATTCTGCCAGCCTTGTGTCATCTGAGAGCAGTGTGGGCCCAAGAACACCTGCAAGGCCAAGGATCTGAGTCCTGCTGTGGTAGGGGTAGGTTTCAACTGCCCGCAAGAACCACGTATTTTGGGAGAGCCCTCTGCTAAAATCAAAGTTTTCTGGAGTGGGAAATGTGGGCAGCTGATAGGATCACACATAAATTGCTAATTTTCTACTACTCCACAGATTATATCTTCATTGGGGTCTTAGTTGAAGACAGCTAATGAAGTGTTTTTGTTCTGATCAGTTTGGTGATTTCAGCTGAGTTTGGAGTGGGTACAGAACAACCCTCACAGCTAGAAGCATGGGATTAACTGAACAAGCTGACATATGTCTCATGCAGAGAACAGACTTAACAGACTTTCAGCGCTGGAACTGCCTTTTCACTTCAGACTTAGTTCTTCAGAACAGCCTCAGGGAAGCCTGAACGTTGCCCACACCCACTGCTTTTTATGCCAACCAGCTCCTTACAACTGTGCTGGGGTACCACTCATCAGGCAACTCCCATTGGCAGTAATTAAAAAACCAACAATTTTTACTTTGCAGTCAGGATGGAGTTTATAAGCTGTTTCACTGCTACTCATCTGAATCCCCTGCTGAATGCAAGGGCTTTTGTGTAAGGACACAAATATTACTTTTTCTTCTACTGCTTAAGCCTGTTACTCTATATAGCATTTGTAAATAGTGCTGACCTGATTACAACCTTGTTCTCATGTAATAATAATATTAATCCCACAAACTGGTACCCGAGTTCCCCACCATCTTATCGGTATTCCTGGATTCAGGATTATGGTCAGCTGTAAGCAGTTTCTAGGGCACTGACCAGCCCACACCCAAACAGATTTTATTTTTAATGCAGCAAAATAATACAGAGGTAAAATGAACCTCTTCATTATGAAATTAGCTGTTACACTGCAGACAACCTACAGAAGTAAGCAATTACCTCACTCGCTCATGACCTGTGAGAAACGAACTCTGAATGTTATGTTGTTTCTTAGCTACTGTTCCAGAGAGCAGCTCAATCTGTTAACTGAGCACAGTAAATACCTAATTAAATTAAATCTCCAACAAGCCTGAGAAAAAATGTATTGAAAGCACTCTGCTTGATTACAGGCATTGGTCTGAAGAAACAGACCTATTGATCTGGTCAACTTCAAGCTTGTTCACTTCACCCAATTTAATTTCAGAAGGACAATAACTAAATTTTAGTTGGATCTCCCTTCCCACTCTCTGGGGAAATAATTTGAAGTGACTCTTGAGTTCAGGTGGCATATAGCAAATATTTCATAGGTCAAAGAAAACATTTATTTTGTTGCCACTATGGACATGAAGCTACAATAAAAATGCAAATTAGGTCTCCAGTGCAACGATTACATAGTGTGCAGACAGGGTCATATGTCATGAACTAACTTCTCTGGCAAGGACAATAAATCAGTTGTTCTGCATCATAAGGATGATATTAATTACCAGATTTCAGTAAAGTCCTCTGTAGTTGCAAACAACTGAAACAAGTTGATGACTGTACTTCTCTTTCCACCAGATATATCTCCGTAATAGAGAACTGGAACTGCTGAGAGTCAAACAGAACGTAGCAGAATCATGAAAAGATGCTAAGGCTGGCTCTAGAACTAATGCAGTTGTGATAACTTGGCTTTTTCTGCTTTCCTTTGGATACAATGCTAACGTAATGATCCTGGTTAGAACAGGTATCCTTGCATAGTCATATACTTTATTATACGAACATAACTTTAATATTTTAAAGCTCCATTTAGAAAGTAGTTAGTTAGTAGCATTACTCCTTCCTGTTTCTTCAGAACCACGATCCTCTTGTGTCTTGGACACCTCACAATCTAACTTCTGGCCTCATATAGCCACAAGTGGTTCGTATTAATCTGTTCCTGCTCCAGTTTTGTTCCTAAGTTTAGAGAGCCATTACTCCCATTTTTATTTTCTTTCTCTATCACTTTTAAAGAGAAAACAAATTAAGAATTTGCATGCACATGCTGCACAGGACAAGTCCCTTCTCCACGGACAATGCCCATTTCTTTGATCATTGTCTACATAATTTTTTGCCAGTTTAAACTGTACCTGTACATGCATAAGAGATAAGAACAACATACAACATTCTAGATCAAATCTCACCACTCTTTATACAGTTTTCCCAATCTCTACTTAAAATAACATCTCTGGTAGATCATAAGACTGAATTTGCCACTATGGCTCAGCCATGCTGATCCCTGAGAGTACAAACCAATTCCTTCCTCTTTTCTGTTTCTGAACAGAGGAGTTCCTGGGATGTCACCATATTTGTTACCATTTTTTCAAACCTCTCAACTTGCATGCTGTACTTCTCAAAACAGGAATCTTTATCTATGCTCAAGGCCACCTATCTTTCCCTTGTTTGGTATCTCAGTATTGATCTATATTGCCTGGAGTGTCAATACCTGCTTTGTGTAAGCAAATTTCTCAAGCACACGCTTCGCCCCTCCATCTGTTTATGTTGATGTCCACCCCTTCAGTTTGGCAACAATACAGCCAATCCATAAATGCTACTTCTGTAGCTCAAGATGTAGTATTGCCTCCACTAAAAAAAACACTGTAACTATCAGTCCAAAAATTTCAGGACTGAAAACAACCTATGGTATATCATAAGACAAATATTTACAAAGGAAAAGTTGAAGTGGTCTTGCTTTATATGATAGGAGATTACTATTCTTACCTCACCACACATGCCTTTTTAGTGCTAGGAGAAGACAGCGAGTTTTGAAAAGGTAATTTGTGGCCTCATATCTGAAGACTGAAAACCCCACATGATGCAGGTTCATGTTAAAATGGTACAGTCACTGCAGAACAATGTTGATTTAGAACAGCAAAAATTGCTTATCTGATGCCAGTAGGTATAGAGTAATACTTGCAATAATTTACCACGATATGGTGATCTCAATTGTCATTCAGACTGAACACAAACTTGAAACTGTTTTAAAAACAAAACCACTTCAAATCGAACTAAAACTCTGCAAATTTAGCTGGTACAAAGTCAACAAATTTTAAAAGTAACGGAGATTGAGGTCACATTCTCGTGTATCTTTAATCTTTTTTCATGAAAAAGTTTCCCCTCGTTTTTTTTTTTTACTTTAGACTCCACACAAAGCACAAAGCCTTTATCTGACCTTAAAACATCATAAAATGTAGACAGGGAAGCAGGGCATGGTTGGAACTACACATTGTTCAGTATGCGAGTTATCACCCACTGACAGGAGTCCTGCTCTTTTTCTTTCTCCTAATCACAAATTGAATTCCCATCAAAAACAAAGAAATATTTGTTGTTTACAGGAAAAACAGCCTCACAGGAAAATTCACTAGATGAACATCTGCTTTCTCTATATCCAAGTTAGATATGCTTCGTTGAAGATGAGTATCAGTTTTTCTGTTAACACATGATTTCTGAAATCAGGTTGTTGTGCACGCTGGCTGTCACACACTGTTTTTCAATTATGTTCAGTTCTGTCCTAGTTTTGTCATTTGTATAGGCCAGCTTTGAAAACAAAAAGTCCTACAGCCAGCACCGGAAGTGAGAGTAAAGAGAAGCCTGGTCTGGTGACAAAATCACACAGGTTGGAGGAAGAAGAAGGAGCCATCATCTGTGCAGCAGCCTTACCCTTCTACGCAGCCTGTCCCTCTCCTCACGGACAGCGTTCATGGTGGCCTTGGTCCTGTTGAGCTCCTCCTCTTTGCTGCACAGCATGGCTGTGAGGCTTTCATTCTCTTCCCGCAGGCCAGCCAGCTCCTTCTCCCACCGAGACCTCTCCTCAGACAGGTTTGGATAAAGGTCACGTCCCAGCACACCCTCAATCTCCTCCACAGTCTGCAAAAACACAGTCATCAACAAATAGAAAGGGGCAAAGATGACTGAGCAGGACTAATAGGTAGAAATAGGGACAGAAAGGTGCGTTAACAGGCAACTCTTATATATACACTCTCAGCCTCTCAACACTATTAGTTTGCTTCTTTTGTTTGCTAAGTAATACCAAACAAAATTATTACTTAGTTTCTTTGACAGTTTGACCATTTCATTAAAACATTTCATACTGACAAACACCAAAGCAGACAAATACATGCAAATAAAACATGTCACCTGTGAATGACAGCAATCCTGGTAGTTTGATCTCAGAATACTTTAGAACAAATTAATGACTCCTTGTCATGGGCAAGCACTGTACTTATTGTTTCCCTGCTCAGTAATAGGCAGAAATAAGCAGTCTGTGAATGTGCACGGCATTTATTTATTGCTAGACCAATGCCACAAAAGGGCAAGGAAAAGAGTGGGAGAGGATTAAAACGGGGCTCTTCTTTCCCATGTCCCTGAGCATGTTCTTTCCTTGAGGTGACAGCAAAACAAAAGAAAGAACTCTGGCCTTGGCTAGGCTTACAGGGGATGTTACAGCCCTTCTAGTACCTAAAAAAAACCTGGGTTTCTCTGGGACACAATGCCATCCTGATCTTCCTGTCCCACCTCTGTGCTCAGAGCTGTGCCTCGTAGACACCATTCAGTGTGAGGCACATTCAGGAACTTCCAGTGGGAGAAACTGAATTATGAGTACCCACCAGAAGCAAGGGAATACTGCCATGCCTGAACTGTCAGGCTGGCCACTAACATGATGAAACACAGCATAACATTCAAGCTGTCGGGGAACTACCTTAAGTTTGGAATCTGCTACCCAGCGTTTGCTGTGCTTGTGTTACATTTCTTCAACTGTACAAGACATCTGCAACAAGCAAAACCACTCCAAATGTTGCCCATGAGCTTCTGAATCTCCCTGAAAGCAGTGTGTATTAAAACGATGGGAACAAACATGGAAAATAAAAGAATATATGACATCACTGGCAATGCAGAAAGTTTCATTTCATTGGCTAATCAAAAACCAAGTTATAGCTAAAGCCTGTACTTTTACATCTAATATGGAAGATAACTGATGCACCAAGCTTAATAACAATCTATTTAGTTGTTTTATTCAAAAGAACATTTATATCCTGATGGGTCTCTTCCAATTCAGCATATTCTATGAATCTATGATTCTATATACTACTGAATATTTACTGCTTTGTT
>WEKY01005045.1:981-24784 GCA_013390045.1 Picathartes gymnocephalus
AACACATATTTCTGAATTCACTCTGAAATGAAGGCATGTTGTTAAATGAGAACCATGTTGTAGCCAAAGTCCATCCAAGTTACAAAAACATGACTTTGGCTCAATGGCTCTCATCAAGGGAACAAGTCAATCTACACCTACATAACTCAGGTGAAATTAATAATTATATCTGGGGGCAAAAGAGAACTGAGTAGGTATCATTAATTCTACATACAGATTTTCCTGCTCTCCTTATTCTGGATGATGTGTCGTTTCAAGAGATGGATATTGAATCACTGCATTTTTTTTTTAACTTTTTCCAGTTTTTGTTTTGCACAAAATTCTGCAACAGGTACAAGGCTCAAATGAAACTTGTGAGGAAGAGTTGTGCAATTTAAAAGACAGCATGAGCTAGAGGAAAAAATAGAAGGATGCTCTAAAAATGTAATTCTGCTTTTCCTGTACATAGTCACAGTAGTAAAAGGTTGTATTTCAACAAGAAAAAAGCAATTCTCTGGAATTCAAATGACTAAGCTGAAATTGCTTCTTTGCTTCTCCTTTGGTAGGTGCTCATCCCCTCCACCAGCATTTACAAACCTAATGATTTCTCAAGTACTATATAAAAGATGCAGTTAAGAGCCTATTGTGTTTTTAAACCATTTAAATAATGGACCTTATTCAAATTAAATCACATGTCCTTCTATAGTAAGATTCTTTTAACAGTGGGAAGTCGCTTTGCCTTGTGAAAACACATAAGCTTCTTAAGGTTCAAATGCAGGGCTCTTTCCCTGGCTATATACATTGCACGGATACATTCTGTGTGTTGATTTTTATCTATTTCCTGCAATGCACCACTGCAGCAGCAAATTTCACATGAGAACAAGGGGCTTGCCAAGACCGCAGTAGTGTGTGCTCAGATCGAGTGCAAAATCTATTCCTTTCCCTCACCATTCCCCCACGTCGGCAAATCGTGGAAATGTTTTTAAATGTCCTATTAGGTAACGTATCGATCTCTTCTGTGGGCACGTGACTGGGGAAGCAATTCAAGGAAAAACAGCCAAACCTGCCTGATGCTATGCAGAGTCTTATTAAACCCTGCCCAGGCTACAGAGATTTACATTTTGCCCTGCGTAAAACTAAGAAATGGGATTCTCCCTATGAAAACAGGAATGCTCTTGGGAAGTTTGCCACAGTACTTCGATGGAAGTACTCTGGATAGCATCCTTGCAGAAAGGAAAGAAAAAAGAAAGTTCAAGATACATAGGATCAAAGCCCTAACAACTCCTACAGGCTCATTTGGAAAACCACACATTCCAGCCATCTTTTCTTTAACTACTGTAAGATAGCCATAAAAATACAGGCACTTAATTAGTCCAGATCAAAGTTAAAGCAATTCTGCTGGGAAAGATGGATGGGACGATGCTACAGCACTGATTCTCCATGGTGTGACTTATCTGTGGAATAAATACAGCAAAAAAGACAATCAGTAGAAAATGAGTAACAGTAGAATGACAGAGGGTATCTGTAAGTGACTGACTGATCTCTAACGCCCCTTCCAACCCAAGTCATTCTACGATTTTAAAAACCCCAGTGCCACACTGAATAGGGCACATCCATTGCTGATTTGTCAAGACTTGTTTGAATTCTTATATATGACATATATAGGAAACTAGAAATTCTGCTTGTCTCGTTCCACTTACGATTTTAAGAAGTCAGCATCTGAGGACATATTTATGTTCAGGAATACTCTAAGCCAACCTGCACGTTACTGCTGAGGTGAGGAACAGCCAGACAATGACAGCAAATTCTCATTGTGCTTGCACAGAATATGTTTGATATCCAGTAAGCTGAAGCTTACTGTTTCCTTATGCCTCAATACAAAACAAATTAATAATTCATGTTACTAGAGCTAAATAAGGGGTCTTTCATTCACTACAAAACTTTTATGCAAATTTGGAAGCCTAAAGTTATGGAGATAAGACAGAGGTAGTCAGAATTGCAATTCACCCTTTAGAGGACAAGATTTAGACAGATGGATATTCTGAACTCTACAGACATGCAGGTCAGCATAGAAAAAACATTATTAAAGCAATACGAGCATAAAATATGTTCTGGAAGAGACAAGGAGTTTAGATTTCTCACATTATAACTGGTAAGATGAATGAAAGTGTCTTCAGAAAAACAACTGAGAAAGAAGCATTCTCATGACAGGGATTTATTCCTTTATCCATTTAAAGAGTTTGCAAATTGCTGCAGTCCCTCAATAATGTAATAAACATTAATCACAAAGTATGTAGGAAGGTGGGCAATAGATCTTAGCAAAGAGCTTCTGTCTTTTTCCATAGAGTGTACAGCCAACTATGCTCTAACAAACACTTCATGATGTATCTAGAACATTAACTTGTTTTGCAAAATATGTGCATCTTACCCTACTCCCAAAGGAATGAACTGGGAGGAAGGTGCTGATAAACTGTGACTGCCTCTCCAGATCAGGGCACAGGGAATTCTACCTCCTCTGGTTAAGGGAGGCTCTGGGAAGGGGTGCTTCCCACACAGAGAAACTTGGGATCAGGTATATGGAACCAAGAGGCAACAAAAATGTCATCCAATGTGCCTCACTGATATCAGGACTGTTAAAGACACCACTTGGTTATTATGTTTTTTAACAAGGTTTCAGTTATATGAAGAGTGTAGGATGGCAACTTCACAGAAGCAGTTCTGGATTCTTTCCTCACTGCAGTTTGTTGACTACATCTGAAGAGATCTTCTCTGGTTTTTTTCCCAGCAATATCCAAACACTTGACAACACTTTGTTTGTTTTCTTAATGTACCAATCACGAGCATTAAGTAAAAATCTATATATTTCCTTCTCACAGCTGCCTGTAGGCCATTAATAGATTAGTTATATATTAGTGTCACTGCTTAGTTCAGGCAACCTAAACAAATTTCTCAATTGAGATTTTTAAAATGAAGCACACAGAAATTCATCCTGATATTTTGCATAGTCTAGTCTGTAAATTACTAAAAGGAGTGCTACTAAGAAAAAAAAAGGTGTTTGGGGTTTAAGTTACACGAAAAAGTTTACCCTTTTTTAACGGTGCAAATGCAATTATCTGTGTCTTTTTGAGGTGTCATCATCAGTAATTTTGACTCAAAAAAACTTACCATGATTCTGATCAGTCACAGTTTAATAAACATGAGGCAAACCTGTAAGTGAATGGAGTTGACATCCAGGCCCTAATCTGTCTACTGACATTTGTGTAAAAGAAAAAAATAAATAAAAGGTCTAGAGCTTCACTGCAATGCAATTCTTCAAAAAGCAGCAAAAAGAACCAGCAAAGAGATTCAAACCTTCACCCTGACTCAGCTCACACAGCTGCCTACAAGGACCAGGAGAACATTTGTGTGCAGGTCAGATGCCACTCACCCTCACAACAAAGGGAGAAGTTCCTGCTCATAGCAGCTTTGAGCTACCAGAATTCACTGGAAAAAAAAAATCTGCACTTATTTCTGTGTATAAATATCCAAACAGGGTTACAGAGATGTTTTGTTGTTGGTGGTTTTATTATTGTTGCTATGGATTTGTTTTTCCTTTTAATTTCCAAGCAGCTGCTGCATTGTATTAGAAAAGCTCCACTGAAACTAACAGCCAAGCAGGAATTGGCCAGAGCTTTGTATATTTGACTAGTACTATATGAAAAATGTTCGTGTTCAGCACAAAGTCAAAACAAAAACATTATTTTCCACAAATTCATGGAGAACACACTTGCACAACAATTCCAGTATCACTGTTGTAGACTTGTAAACAATGACTCATGAGTATTTTGAAACAGACTTTGTTTCATGTTTTACCTTCTAACATTTATTCTGTTCATTCATAATTTGGATCAAATTGGAAAGAGCTGGCTGAATTTCAGAGAGTTTGAACACTTTTTATCAACTCAAGGTAGCTGCAAGACTGCAGCAACCCTGAAAGTTAACCCATCAGGAGACTCCAGCAAAGTGCTACATGTTGATGACATTCATCATCACCTACAGTAAAAGATACCAAGATTTGACAAGAACATTTTGTGCTGACCAACCACGCCCTGCTCTCTTCACTCATCTTCTGTATTTATGAGAGAAAGTGCTAAACCCTGAACTCAACATATACTTTTCCTCCAACAAAGGCTTATCCCTTCAGCTTAGCCCCATTCACATCCCACCAGTATTATTACCATATCTTCCTTTTTAGTAGGCTGCTTGGTTACATAATGCTGCCCATTGAAAGCAAAAATTAGCAGATTATAGTGTTGGGTTGCATTTATGGACATTGTGCTTGGTTTGTCATTTAATGTAAAAAGTGTTAGTTTCGTTTAAAGCATGGCTATAAAAATTAGTTAAGACAAAACAAATGCAGACTGCAGCAGCCAGCTGGGCTCAGTGGCTAGGAAAGATTATTAGGCAAAGCAGATGCTTTTAGCCAGAACACACCTCTGCATTCCAAAAAGAAATCCCAGCAGGATAGCAAGCTTTCACAACACCAGGAGAAGAAAAGCAAGCAGAAAAACTCTCGGGCTGTTAATTACAGTGAAATTCTATTTCATAATATCAACAACAGATCTTTCTCCCTCTTTTCCTCTCTCTTTAAAGGATGGAATAAACCAAACCCAAGGCACCTCCACTTTTGCCATTTGACTTGTCGTGTTCTACAGAAAAGCCTGTCTCACCTACCCTCTGCTGTTCTGAAGGAAGGTGTTGGAAAGGCTGCAGAAGAAAGGGTCAAAACACAATTAAAGTGCAGGAACTAAACCAAGCTTTCCTTCCCTGATGTAAAGCATGAAAACATAATGTGGGCATTAGACAATCTGTTTGTGTAAACACCAGTTTCCTTCTGAATTGATTAGGTTTCATGAAATTCTAAAGCTTCTATTAAAATATGAAAGATTGAAATGGAAGATGATATTTCAGTTGAAGAGCTACCCAGTCCTGGTGAGATAAAAATCCATCTGCCTTTATGCTACCAAATACAGCAAATCCTATGTCTTCAAGAGTGTGTGAAAAGTACAAAAAAACCCCCAAACAAACTAGAAACCAGAACAACTCCTCAATGCCGTACCCCATAAAAGACTCACCTTAGAGAGCAACTGGGGAGTTCCAAGAACCATTTCTGGGAGCCAGCTCCAAGAAGATTGTTTGTGATCTTTCAAAAGGGGCACAGCTTTTAACCTAAATAATTTAAAATCTGAATTCAACTTGAAAAAAATCCTAAAACTATTTCAGCTCCTGAAACTGTTCAGAGTTCTGCAGAACAGGAACTGTCAAGACAGAACATTTTCGACATCATGCCACCTCTTCATTCCACAGTGCATCTTTCTGACAGTACTTCAGAACTCATAATATGCACATCGCCTCACAGTCTCACAAAATGCTCTTTAAACCAGAATAAGAGAACTCAAGCTACTAGATAGCAAAGCAAAATGTTTAAAGATGTCAAAGAGTATCCTGAAACTACATCCAAACCAAAAATGCTTACAAAGCCTAGCGACAAAGACTTGACTTTAAAAACAAACACAACTGAGTTCATCTTCAGGAGATTTAACTCCAGCCCATATACAAGCCAGGTCAGTGAAGTATTTACCTCTCACCTTCCAGGTGATCTAACACCCGTATGTCTGTGCCGTGTAAGCAAGAAAAAGTAACATGCTACATAATATGTAACATTTTCCACAGTTTTTTTGTGAAGACATTTGGATTTCTATTAGCGAGTTAATTTTGTCCACTGCCAGACAGCTAGAACAGTACTTGGATGTAAAAGACAATATGCCTGTCAAAGTTAATGAATTACTCCAGCTATTCTTTCATTAATCACACAGAAATTAACGAGGCAGAGAAAAGATTCTCTAAGAGAGGGGAGATTTTTCAGAAACTTTAAAGGCAAGTTCAAGTGGTCTTCATCAGTCCTGCAAATCCATTCCCTGGCACTTCTTCCTCAGTAATGAAATAATTGAGATTAACGTGCCAAAAGACTTAATCAGAGCAGGATTTCCTCACATCCTGTTTCTGATAACCAAGTGATGGCAGTGGTAACTGACGAGGGAAACAGGGGGACAGTGATACCTACATGTGTTTTAACCCAAAACCTGCACTAGGACTTCCCAGTTCACCATTCTCGGGTAAAACTCATGGAGAAAAGATTTATCAGATCTATTAATATTCCACATTACCCTTAGAACAAGTGTTTGCACAGCAAATTCATCACCACAGTTCTGCTAGAGACAAATCAACTGAACACTAAAAAGCAACAAGGAGAAAAAAATCCATGTAGTGGACATATTAGAAATACTGTGAAGAAAGAGGGGAAAATAGAACTCCACTCAATGTGACAACTTCTTAGATCAAAACGGTTTCAGCCCATTTAGTTTCCTTTTCTTTCACTGGCTCTTGGGAAACTCTGCATTTTGGAAAGAACTACCTTCCTTCTCAAACGAAAAGACAGTTTAAGTACATACATACACATACATGTATAACATGTTAAAAAGTGTAACCATTCTACTTACAAGAAAGAAAATCGAGTTTAAATCTTAATTTCCTGCAAAGATGGTTTCAGAACACAATTTATATACTTTTAACATTGAGCACATACCAAGGACCAGGAACACACGGCAATTTCAATTAAAAATAATACCTTAACACGAGAATAGTCTATATAATGGGAAAATACATGAGGTTTTTGTAGAGGCTTTGATCTATTTATGTCTACTTATATTAATGCCATGGATATTCAGAAGTTCACATCACATCCTTGGACAGAAGCAGATTCTGTAAGAGCAGAGAGCCCTTTACAAAGAGATAAATGCACAAGGAGAAACCATAAGCCATCACTGGAACACACGCACCTGACAAATTAGGAGCATTTCAAGAATAACAGTGCCTGCAAAAGATGCTTGAAAGAAGAGAAGTCAGTCTGCTTATGCATTCCAGGTGATTGCCAGCAACTCCTCATGCACATGGCACTGATTCATTCAGACATGACAGTCAGAACTACAGTTCTGTCACATTTGTCACGCAGAAAAAGACACAGCTTAGATTTTACCTGACAATAGCAAACACTGAGCCCACAGTATGCCCATTAACACTAATAATTAAGATAAGTAGTGCTTCATTTAGCAAAAGGGCATCTGTACAGCAAAGCTGCAGACAGCTTCACAAAAAGAATTAGTCAGATATAATTTAGAGTTTATTTTATCAGAAGTGCGTGAGGGTACTTGGCACACAGGCACTTTTGTGCAAAGCACAACACAGAAAACTTCAGTTGTAGAAATATAATCACGTGATTTAAATAACCTCTTTGGAAAGCAAAAATCATGTATGTGAAGACTCCAACTAGAAGAAAGACACTAATGAAAATTGGAACATGCATTGGTGAAACAAATTGCTTTTTAACTCCTATCGCAAACTAAATTCATCTGTTAATCAGAGAATAAGACAACAAACACCAACAGCCAAACACATCCAAAGAAATTACAAAAAAAGGATAAAGGGAAAAAACACCATGCATATGGTCTAGCTCTGCTGCTCTGACAAAACACAGCAGACCTTGAAGCCTCTTTAACTGATCGTTAAATTAGTGAACCTGAGCCTTAAAAAGGCAGAGAAAGAACAGATTCTGCACTATATTGGTTACCACACACCTTGAAGCATCTCCTGTTACCATTCTCCACTTTTCCTACCCAAGGTTAAGCAAATTACCAGTGACTGTATGTGTGTGGGTTTTTAACATATATACACACATCAAAAAACCCTAATTAAACTTCAAAAAAAATCCACTACAATGATTCCGTGCAATGAAATGAAGGATTAAAACCTCAAGATTCAAACTGAGACTTGCACAAGTTAACATCTGGAAATGCATTTATATAGGAAAAAAAAACCAAAAACCAAACCCTGAGCTCCACCCAACGACAACATCACAAAAAAGAAATAAGTAAGTGCTCTTACAGGATTCTAAATACCAAAATACATTTTCTCATCATACATCGTGGTCTCTCATGATATGAAAGGAAGTTTAATAGGAGCCTGTCATGAGACTCTGGGACTGAAAGAAATTTTATAACCACTTACAATAATTATTTGCATTTTTAGTAAAACAATAGATGAAGTCATAGTATTATAAACTGTGATATAACAG
The DNA here is from genome assembly GCA_013390045.1 of Picathartes gymnocephalus. Taxonomy (NCBI): domain Eukaryota; kingdom Metazoa; phylum Chordata; class Aves; order Passeriformes; family Picathartidae; genus Picathartes; species Picathartes gymnocephalus. The sequence goes on from WEKY01005045.1 coordinate 9,131, forward strand.
AGCAGTGCTTGTTCAGTGGACCAGAACTCAGTCACTGAATGCAGACTGATTGGAACAACCTGAGGAACATTGTTTTTCTTTGATGACTAAGACAATACCATGGAGAAGGGGAAAAATCTATCACAAGCAACTACTAAACTTTGCATACATTTTTTGTCTTTTAAAAATTAATTGCCTACATAATATCTACATATAAAATACCAAATCAACATGAGACTGCCTGATAGATGAGACAAAACAGTGCAGAAAGTTTAATGAACCACAGGCTTAAGAAAGAACCAAGCACACACTTCAAACACACAGACTGCTGGAAAAACTAATCAAATTAATGCTTTGTTTGTTAAACATATGAATTACAATTACAGTTTTATTGCTCTATATTTGTTCAAATATACCCCAGTGTTCCTTTACACAAATCTATGCTTCAAAAAAAAATCAATGGAGTAATTAGAAATACTGTAGAGAATTAGTGCATTGAGTAACATTTCCATAGTTTTTCCTAAGAAATGATTAACAGACATTAGATACCATGAGCAGTGCTTTTGAGGGACTTAAGGATATACTCATTTGGTTTTCCAACTGAAGAAAAGAGTTCTCATTTCCAACTGGCTTCCCATCAGCCACTATGTTACTTCAAGACTTTCCAAGAATAAGGAGTATTGGTAAAAATCAAGAAATCTTACATGCTACTACAGCATCAAGTGAAAGGGTTTTGGGTTTCAGACTGATAGAAAAGGTTTCTTTTGTTATGTGGTTTTAAATTTAAATTTCAACATACGCATTAAAAAAAAAAAAAAGGACAAAAAAGCAAGAAGGTCCATTCACAGGAAAGAGCCGTAACTTCCCTCTGAGCTGAGTCTACACTGTAATTTCTGCTGACTTTACAACGTCCTTCAGGGAAATCAAATTTGACCAACAGTTTCTGTGCCAAGGCCCCTTGTTAAGAATCATGTACAGAACACATTGCTGGGATGGGCAGAATCAGCTGTGCCACCAAACACCATCCTGACACAATCAGCCTGAAATCCCATTTCCTCCTTAAGGTCTGGAAGGATCATTACACCTGAACAGAACTCTGGGTTGTTCTATCACATTCAAGTAGGCAGTTAGTGAATTCCCTGCCATATCCTCACTGCTCACTGTTGAGGGGTTTCCTGAACAACCAACATTAAAAATACTCTTCCTTCATCATCTCCCCACCCAAAACAAAGAAGCTTTGCCTCCAACTCTTCTGCCTTCCCTCACTTTGTGTGAGATGCTGCACAGGCTTCCATCTCTCATTATTTTCCATTTATTTACTTTCCATACAGAAATTGAAGGTTTTTCTGTTGTGTTAGGAGGTAATTACTTCTATCAAGCAGAAGACTGAATATTACAGAGAAGCCCAATAACCCAATATTCAGACAGCAGCAAGGGGGTCCTGCCTTTCCTTCTCAATTTCAGTTCTCTCCCCAGATGAACATGGATGGTCTGCTGGAATCCACAGCTTCCCCTTAAGCAGGGAATCCATCTGATGCAATCTCACGAGTTACCACATTGCATTCCAACAGGGAAACATCATCAAAAGGTAGGACTCCACAAGCTCTGCCCCAGAAATCAAACAGTTCAAGCAAAGAGATTAATTTAACACTTCTTGTCTCCCAACTGAACAACTGAATTTAGGAAGAGGGAACAGCTGGACTTGAAGATCTCAAACTGCAGTCTCACTGGGAAAGGGGGAAGTAATGTATTTATCATTTGCTTTCCTTCTTCCCCATATCACACAAACCTTAACACCTTTCAGAAACTTTTAATTATTTGTTGCCCCGAACATACTAACAAATATTCTCTGGTAGGTTAGACACATTTTTGCACATTCTTCCATGGATCTAGCCTGTCCCAGCTTCCAAAACTCAGACAGACTTACCAACACTTAGGGAAAACATTAGCTGATATACAGCAGCTCATTAAAGCTCCAAATCCCTCATCAAAGTTAACATACCAGTAGACATTTGTGTGTGCTTGGCATTGCTAAAAAGGAAAAAAAAAACCAACAAAACACCATTGTATTTGCTATTAAAAATAACCACAGTGCAATCTGAATGTTAGTAAGAACAGAGAACTCATCTGTCAGTTTGTTCTAAACAAATTCCTGCACTCAGAGAAACGGTACCAGGAAAAAATTTAACATCTATAATGCACAGATTGAGCCTCAATCCATCATTTGGCTCTGGCAGTGGAGGCCAGAAACAGAACAGGGAACTCAACCCTTCTCTCCCCTCTTCCAAGAGCTGTGCAGAGTCCCCCAGCAACAGGAACAGTCTGGGCACTTAAAGCCCCTGTACATGGAAAACTGAAAGGCTGATACACACACAAACCACAATGGGATAGGGCGGGATAAGGGGAAACACGGGAATGAGGGAGAAAGTGAATTATAAAGTCTTTTATCTGAACAAAAACCAGAACTTCCTTGGCATATTGCACTTGAAAAACCAGTTAAGAGTTTGAAGCAAAACCAAGGGACTCTTCAGGAGAGTATTACAATTGCAAATCACCAGTAATCTCACATAGATTAGAGCAAAAATATTCCATGAGAGCCAGTACAGATTTCTAGTCCTGATCTCTTGCTTTGTCTCCATGGTTATAAACATGGGTAGTGTTTTGGGGATAAATACATGGACTTCATGCTTTACAGCAGGATTTAAAAAGCACTTGAGAGCATTGAGGCCTCAGGTCTTCTTAGAGTACCTTAAAACTGCTGAAAAGCTCTCCCTGCCAAGCAAAGAGGTGATCTGCTCAGGTCTAAAAGAAGCCCTTCCTAGTTCTGATTTTCAGTGCAGTGTTTCCTGTGATCTGGAAGTGCAAAGAATTGAGGCCCAAGGAATGAAAAGCAGGGGAGTTCTGCATGACACACAATGTGTGGGTAATAATAACCTCTCCAAAACTGCATTTTTACCTGGATTTTGTCCTATGGGGATACATTCCTAGTAACGTAACTTCTATGGCACCTTCTCTTAAAATACAAGAGAGGATAAAATTATTGGTGACACAATGCCCAGACACTGGATATGATGAGATTTATGCTGGAAATACACTGGGAAAAGTATATTTCTGTCTGACTAAACAGTCACTAAATCTCACCTCCTTGGTAATCAGACACCACCATGCCCCAAAAATGTAACGGATACCCTGTGAAAAAACCTACATAACTTGCATTTTTCTACAGCACACATACAAGAGCAAATGTTGTTATGGGGGACTCAGTGCCTGTACCAAAAACCCACTTATTTTCCTCTTCAGGGCCCTATGTCTCAGATATAACTAAACCAAACATCATCTTTAGGCCAGTGCCTAGATATGATGATATCCAGAGTTCACAAAGGTTCTCCTGCTTTTGAAAGATCTTAAGGATACAGATGGCAGAGGCTACAGTTCTTCAGAATTGAGCCAACCTAGTAACCAGCTCTTGAAGAAGACACAGAATCTACACAGCACCCAACTGTGGCAGACAACACAACTGAAACAGCAAAGGAGACACTGTTTAATTCCTTTTTAAATTCCCCTCACCCTACCTTAAAAGTTTTCTTTCCTTTTTATCCTTAACACAAACTAGAACTTCCCTACAAGAAAAACCAGAAAAATTAGCCATAATCAGAAGTTCATCCAACTCGTTACTAGTGTTACACAGGAATGTGTTTCAGTGTATAATAGTTTTTCCTCCCTGAAGTTAGAACAGCCATAAAAAGGGGGAGGGGAGGTTGATTGCACGAGTTCTGCAGCATCTGGCTATGCAATAAGACTCTTGAAATAATTTTCTCTAGTGTAGCATATAGCCAACAAATCTGGCAAGAAGTAACTTTCAGCATGTGTTGCTGTGACAGCAATGAATTATCACCCCAGTCTGCAGCAAGATTAACACTTACAACCTTGGCATGAGGAACAGTCTGCTCAGACTCTGTGTCAGGAGTACCGTTCCATGCTTAGGCTTGAAAGGGTGGGCTCACATTAAGAAATGAGGAGCACAGAAATGTAGACGTTTGTCTAAAATGTAAACAAACAGATAATTTCTAGGGAAAGAGGCAGTGTACAGTGAGAGAAGTAGGAACACTAAGGAAAACTCATGGTATGGAAGAAGAAAGAATAAAAAACAAAGTAGCCATTGAAAACAAGGTACTGTCTGTTATAGAGAGTGTGCGCCAAAGAACAAATACAGAACAAAAACTGGGAAACAATGCACCAGATTCCTCCTGCTTAACACAAAACCACTGAAGTATCCAGTCAAACCAATATGAAATAAGTGACTCTGAAAGCTTGGTAAGATCACTGAGTCCAACTCAGGACATGACAGGGTTTGACAGATCTTGTGTGCTCTACAGCAGAACTCACCTTTACATGTGAGTTAAGGGCAGGTTCAAAACCAGCTTTGGCCTCACTGGAAGGTCAGAGAGGAAATTACATCAAAAACCATCTCTGCTAAGAAGTAGACTCCTGGTCATCCATTCCACTTTTCCAGCTAACTCAGTACAGAGAGAAGAAGCCTGGAAACAAAGCTTCTCATCACAAGTTCTTAAACCAAAAACTGCAGAGGGAAGTGAAGGACAAAGCTGAAGAAAACATAATGGAATCTCCTTCCTGCTTGAACACTCACCATACTTAGACCTTCTTTTGCTCTGCAGAATTGACAGCACTATAAAGCATGACTTCTGCTCTTTGATCTGGTTTGCTAAATTTTTTTCAATAAACAGTTTGGAGATTCCACCAATCATCAATTTCAATTCTAATGCAATCTCTTTGCTTCATGAGCCAGAAGAAAAGTACATTAATGCTGTTAAGAGTTGATTTCACATATTATGTGTTCTACTTTCAAGACTTTAACTCGAAGGAAATACTTTAAGAAGTTAAGCAGTGTGAGTTGAAACATATGAATTGGTGAGGTTAAGGGATTCAGCACTGAGGAAGAGCAGGACAAAAGGATTTCATGTCTTGAAAGAAAACTAATTCACTAACTATTAGTAGTGGCTGGATATAGAACTATGTAAAGCGACAGGAACAGTTTTGCAGGCATCACACTCAGCAAGGGTTTACATATAACAGAGCTTTCTGCATGAAAAAAGGAAAATTTCACAATTTCCTTGAAAAGCTTTATTTCAGATACCTTTAAGTAGATAAAACACACTTGCAAAGAGAGAATTAAGAGAACAGTATGTGTTGAGACTTTTGTAAGGAAGCTATTACAAGTCCTTTACTACTTTGCTAGGAAATTACCTCAAATTCCCTGAGATTTCAAGCTTCTCCAAGTAAAAAGATAGCAAAAATATTGTGCAGCAAAGAGGAACACACACTGAGTAGAAACAGTTCCTGCAACTGAAGGTCACTTTGGAAAAATCTACTTTGTAAAGAAACTAGGGAAATGCATCTAAAGCCTTTAAGTTATTTCCCATAATACATTTCTTCCCACTGCTTCATTACTTCAAGCTGGTGTGTCCTTCACGATAGACTCAGCCTCAAATCACTTGCCTTGCTAATACAAGAGTGAATGATCACTCCCAAACCTATGTCATGCCCTTAGAGATGACAAAAACACCATCATTCTCTCTTCAAGAGCAGAGATAAATACTATTTAGGCAGGAATATGGTAACTACCACTTTCTGTGGTCCATTCTCCTTGTAGTTCACTCCTCTAGCACAATCATCAGGGCAAGGGAGCTACAAGGCACATTCTTCCTTGCCTATTCCCACTCATATCTAACAGTTCTGGAGACTGACAGGGAGAGTTGTCTCAAAATATACTGTTCTTCCAATAAATCCTTCATACATACTATCAAGTTGAGTTTAATACCTTATTTAAATCAAATACTTGAAATATCTGCCCAAAATAGTCTCATGTGCCTCAGCTCGGGGGGTTTTTCAGCTGCAATTCTGCATGTTGGGTTATACCAACTACCTGTGCAGCAAATGCCACCACAGTAAAATCCAGGCTTGGCAGCTATTTTGGGCTGCTGGATTAGAAGTGTGAGCTGCATTAATGGGTCAGTAAGAACAAAGCCTTCTGGGTCAAGAGAGTAAAGAAACACTGGGTAAGTTGGTGTGTATCAGCTCCTCTACAAAACAAATATCTGATTGAGCAGCCATCAGGGAATTTGATTCTTCAAAGAGTTTCACCCATTTACTGTCCTCATCTCCAAAAGATGGGAATATTCAAACACATGGGTTTTGTGGGGTACATCTTGGGCAGATGAGGTTATTCTACTCTGACTAAGGTTGTTCTGGAATACAGGACAAGCCACAGGGTTGAATACAATGCAGTAACACCAACAACTGATTTCAATGGTATTCTAAGAAATAGATTTTTTTCAGTAAAAGCAATAAAGTCAACTAGGCAAATGAAGGGATTAAAACATCTGCTTTTATTTTTGAGCATATCTGAAGTTGTCATTTCAGACAGTGGAATGAAGGGTTTGGGGTTTTGTTTCATTTTAATGAAAAAACTAAAAATATCAGCATTAACAAGCCTCTTTTAGTCTGAGTATCTTATGGATAACAGCATTTTTTGGTAGCCAGGAAAAAAACAGGACAACATATCAGGAACCACCACACTTAACCAAATTGAAAAAATCTGTCTCAATACTGAGCATCTGTACATGCTACAGAACTGAACATTTCACAGATACAGTACAGAAGCATAAACTAGGAAAAAGGAGATGCTAACACATTGAAAATGTTTAATATTCTATTTTGAATCCACTCCAAAAAAAAGCCTGACAGATGCCCTGGCCCAGTCCTTTCAATGGCTGCACCAGCACAGGAGTAACTGAGTCCCAGGACAGCTCTTGCCCCGGGATGCCTGGCGGGGTTGCAGAGGCTGCACCTCTCCACGACCCCGGGAAGCACGTTTGGCTTTCACTGGAGTGCTGCTGTCTCCATCTGGCACCGTGGCCCCGCAGGGCTCCAGCCAGCTGGCACCACTCGGAACAGCCTTGGGGCTGTTCTGCACTGCACAAGGGAGCGGGCCAGAGGAAAACCAGCACCATAAAGAGATAATTTACAGTCCCATTATCCCATCATCCTCAACTACATGCAGCAGGAGCATGATCTAGGCACATGCCCCATGACCACATGCTTTAAACCAACAAAACAAAGTTACATCAGCTTACTAGAGTTTGATTATAAAAGACGGAAATCTTAACTTAGAGACGGGCCTATTTAAAGAGGGACACAAGTGGCTCATAACATGATTACTTGGAAAAACACTATTCATTTCATTAAATTAAACATAATATGAAAAGTGGATTTGCTGTAATAGCTGATCACAGATTACAGGCATTCTACACTCCCTGATTCATTTATTTTTCACAAGGAAACTGGGGTAACTTATTTGCATACAGGAGAAAGTTCCAACAATTGCAGACATAAATCAAGTTTCACATACCAGGCTCAGCACACACCAGTCCATCTCCTGTGAGAACAGCAGGTACACAACTGCAGCACTAACAGAGGTTCCTTCACAGAACCTTTTGGATGAAGTCAGTATTAGAAACTCTTTACAGAAGAAGTCCCCAGCAGGACTCACACATGGTCTGTCACTGGCACAGTCCAGAGCACAGCAGCAGCTGTTACTCAAACTGCCACATGCAGCCTCCCAGTGTCACTACGCTCAGGTCGGTGAAATATCAGTAAGAGGAGGAAAAAAATAATTTTCATCTTTACCTGCTCTTTCTGGTTCATAGCACAACCACACAAACATGACACAGCAATGGTACAACAGCAAGAACGTGCAGCCCAGAGCTGCTAATTCCTTACACTGTTACGGAAAGACACTTGTACACCCACAGCTGAAGAGTTGGCTTTCATGTTCCTCACTCACCAGTCCCCATGACAATGCACAGAAAGGTCCAGATTTCACATCTCTTGCTTTCCTCTGGTAAATCAAATACTGCCTGTCCTTTACCTCAGTGGCATTCTTCTTACTCAAGCCATTTACCAATTTCATCATGTGAAATGGCTTGTGTCTCACCAGAACCCATATCTGTAACTAGTTTCCAAATTTCAATTCAAGCTTTCAAAACTTGTCAGATACGCTAACTCACCTTCTTACCATCCTTTTCACCACTGCATCAAACAACTTGTCTGCCAATTCCAATGTACTGGTACAATGTGCTTACAGTGTTAAATTCCTGTAGTAAAGTAATTCTTCAGGTCACTGCAAAGTTTGAGGTTTTTTCTACAGTCAGATTTTTGCATTACACGCCCTAAGACAGACAAAGAAAACATCTACTCCCTGAAACCTTTCAATAAGGACATAATTATTATAAAGAGATACAGAAAAGAAATTTAATTTATTGGGGCAACTCTGGAACTTGCATATCAAGAAAAGTTCTGCAGCAGAACTACTATGTGACAAGGAAATACATCATGAAGGGCAAGTAAGATAAAATTACACTAAACACAGTATAAGATAAATTTCCTTAGGGAACAGCCTCATCACGACACAGCAGATTCTTGTTCCTCTTTATGCACAGAACTGCAGGAACTCTTGAAACTATTTTCATGGCCTTTCTCATCCTGTTCTCCACATCAAGATCATCCCACAACCGAAGACACAAAAATGTAGTCATGAATGACCAAAGAACTAAGTGTTCATCCTGCAGATAAACCAATAATAATATCCAAGAATAAGCTCTCAGGAGGGGATGCTTGCTGAGACAGCATGGCAGAAGCGAGAAATGCAAAGAAGCCAATATGAACGAGAGTTTCACCCTGGTCACCAGCTGCCAACAGGACAGAGATCCAGTTAAGAGCAAAACTGGGCAGTAATATGAAAATAATGAAGCGCAGCAAAGAAAAACATAAAACCTTAAGACAAATTTTGCACTTGTCCCTGGAGGGCAGAGGGTTACAAAAGCTCACCTAACACAAACGAGGTACAGAAATCAGCCAGCTATCTCAGCTGTCTGCACTTACTGAGCCTTCATACATCTGCTGTGCAATAAATCTCACCTTTATTTACCAAGTATATTGTGACGAGGTCCCTCAAAATCTGACTTGCAATGCAATAACAAGGCTGACTACAGAGGACAGAAGCACAAATTGTAATTAGACAAACTTTGTGAAATAACATCAGGTTGTACAAAGACACAAGGAGGGAAAGATACTTTTTAAATAGAAGTTGGCAAGGGGGAGGTAGGCAAAAATAAAGCTTATAAACTGCTGCTTTCTCTCCTTGTGCTGATAAACACTGAAGTGATTCAAGTCTGTACTTGATGCAAAAACAAAAGCCCTTTAAAAACAGAAGCAAAACATACATATAAAAGCCCTGGCAGTCAATTCAGTGAGATGAATCCAAAGCCAAACCCTATTTAAAAGAGGCTACTTGGATGCATGAACTTCTGAGTGACAAGCGAGGCAAATGGAACTCGGTGCCACATGCATGTTTGATACTCCATCATCCCCATCACTAAACTACATACAAATACTGCAAGCTCTTTAATGTGTCTAAGAAAAATAAAGGGACTAATAGCTATATGATTTTTGAATATACCACTTTTTAAACTATGGATTAATACATGGATGAAAACTTGGTTTAATATACTAGGGAGCTGCAACACAGAACTCCAGATGAAGACATTAATTACAAAGAAGAGATATTCCAATCATCTCTTGAATAAGATATAGATTAATAACCTCTACATCCTAATTCTACATAAACAGAACTCACTGAATGTATGAATAGTTATATTTTCACATCTTACATGTATGTGCGGAAGAGCTCAGCTATGTGTTCAAACCAACATGGAACAAGGATAAGAGCACTTAAGTTCAGTCAAATCCCAGTTGTGTTCAGACTTACTACTAAGCAGTGTCACAGTTACTAAGCTGCCTCTCACCACTACTTTGAATATGAGGATATTTTATATATTTGTCATGTTTAATGTCAGAATTTGTGTCAGGAAATGAAAACTTGCACTAGCCTCAATACTTACATTAAAAAGACACTACATTTTAATTCGTGTTGAAAACAACTCCTGTTACCAATATCCACTTTTTTCTCTTGAGTTTCACCTTGTCTAATACCGAATTTTTTTGTTCAATGACAAATCTAGTGCACTGTAGATCTTCATAGAAATATTTCCCACCAGGGATATGCTGACATCACCAGTGGTACTATGCAAGAGGTAGACAAGAAGAGCCACGTTAATTTCAAGCTCCATTAAACACAAGATAGGAAGAATGAGAGGAGGGGGAAAAGTTCTTTACCAACTTTAGAAGTAGCAGAGATGGGCAAAACAAAAAAAAAAAAATTACAGGTTTTACATTAGCATTACATACCACTGAGAGCTTTTAAGAAAAATAAAACCAAACTTGAAGTAACATTCTTCTTAAGCAGAGAAATGGAAAATCTAAAGTAGAGTGTTAGCTGTATTCCACACACAAAAGAATGTGACAGGATAGACTGCTTGCTGCTAATCAGTTATCAACTGATAAAGCAAATCTCAGGTTACTTTGAGTCAACTGGTATCTGGTAACAGTTCACTTTGCAGATCCTCAAAAAGGTCTTGAGATAGATAAAATGATTCTGTCTCTTAAATGAGAGAGACCAGCACCATGGCAGGTGCTCCAGCACTAAAGTAAACCACAGACCATTCTGGAGCTGCTGTGCCAGTTGCATTATGTGGTCCCACTCCCTGGAAAAAAACGTGGTTTGAAGCAAACAAAACGCAGGTTAATTTTGAAAGGACTAACTCTTTACAACATCGATTCCATTACCAGCTAATGCAGCAAAGTTCTTAGCTTGAATTAAGCCAAGTGTACATAAAGGACTGCCAAATCAATATGTAAGAGGATACAACTACCAAGACAGAGCTTTCACCCAGTCAGAACAGATCTATCAGCTTCTAGAACTGTTTCTGCTAAGGAAAGGTTCCCAATTCAGGCCTCTCAGATAACACATGGCTCTCCCTATGCTCCAACACCGCTAGCTGACAACACAGTCCAGGATAACAGAATAAACTGTAATGTCATTATAGCATTTCACTCACTTGCTCCATTGTCCATAGGTTAACAAGAGACTGGAGATAGCAGCTCTAGGCAGCTCTTCCTGTCCAAGTCTAGAGAGGTTCTAACAATGGCTCTTTGCATGGTGGGGAAACAAAAAATTAAATAATGTTTTTAACAGGCCAGTGAAATGCATATGACTCACCTTCAGACTGCCTTTCTCCTGATGCCACTATACCTGATGTATAATAAGAGGACACGTGTATCTCCTCACCTCGGATGCTGCTGCGGGCTACAGACACATTACAAATACTTGGAGAACCACGGGAATATAAGTAATAAAAAACCCAAACACACAGTTTAAAAGTAGCTGTCAGTCAAGTGAAACAAAGGTGTGGCTGATAAAAAAAAAAGCCCTATATCTACTAGGAAAAAGACAACAAGAAACTATAGTTTCTCCACAAGAATTCATAGTTCATAAGAATTCACAGATCTGCACACGAACAGGAAAAACTGCGGGTACTTGGTTTAACGTGGGAAACACAAGGTTTTTAACCAACTTAATCACTCCCTGGTTTAAAACAAATCAGCCACCACTGGGAATCAAACTAACAGTTGCAAGAGATTTTGTTAGGAAGAAGGATCCCCAGAGTCCATCCCAAAGGAAAACATTTTTTTGCTCAAGGAGCAGTAAATCAGGAGAAGGGGATTCAGCAATCCACAAGCAGAAAACTTCCACTATCAGTCAGTAACATTTGCCTCTAGATTCGTTACCCCAGTTACTGAAACAGAAAATCCGCAAATGAAAGAAGGAGAGTAGAAGGTTTGCAAGCAATTTGCAGCTCTGGTTTCACCTTAATGCTACAGATTAAGGCTTGAAACAAAAATGAGGCTATCACCTAACCTTTGTTTGGGGTTTAAAGCTTTGATGGCTTAAAATAAAGCTCAACAGACAGTCCAGCAAATCAAACAAAGCCATTCCACCCTGCTCACCTTCATACTACTTGCTGTCATTTCAGTTTAAATACTTTCAGCATTAAGCAAATAAAATCCTCGACTGCAGACAAAATTAAAGAGATGCTACAACTGCTCTGACAAATAGCTCAGCTATGAGCAAACCTTGACTGCTGATAAGACAGTCAGTTACAGAAAAAAAGAAAGAAGCCTTCTTGTCCAGCATATCCCTATTTTTCCCTTCATCAGCTTGTGCAGATCCATCTTCTTGCTCTACAACAGGGAACAAACACATGTAGGGAGAAAACTGCATTTACTGTCTCTCCCACCCATGTAAAAAAATAGAGAAGTCCTGATGGTTCAGATCCCACAACTCAAGAACTGCCATTCACCACTTTCAAGTTCACGGCACAAGACTAATTCCTGACCTTTGGCCCAGAAACCAACAAGTGATTTAAAAAAAAACACGGTACAGGAGACAAAATAGGGATTAGCACCACTATCAAGACGAAGGTCTCATATGTTCTTCAGCACCACAGACATAAGGTCAGCGGAGCATTCTCAATCTGGCATGTCCCACGTACACAAGGCTCCACTGGGTACAGAGCTAAAATCTCATGTCTGGGTATCTATCTCTCACACCAAAGGTCATGTCTTCACACCAAGAGGAAAGAGAACATTACCTTCAGCAGGTCTAAGGACTTTTTGAATCCTTAGTGGTTAAGAAATAAGGGAGATTGCTCAGGTATGAAACTGGAGACCTCCTGAACAATGAAGTTTGCAGTTGACTTTGACACTTCTCATGAGCTTTCAGGGAGAAGGCAGTTCCCACAGCACATGGTAAAGAAGAACATCCCTCCTGAGTCAATCAGACAGTTCACTTAGGCAGCCAAAGCAGAGTATGCAGCTGAAAAAGAGACAGGATGCTTCTTGAATCCTGGACTCCTCTTTCAAATGCTCCACAGGATTTGTAATCCAGAAGTTTGGTGCACACGTTAAAAACATTAAAGAGAAACAAACTAACATTTCCTTATTAATTTAAGCAATCCAAACACCAAGCCTGTGAAGGTGGCACAGCCTGGTGAGGTTCCTGGCCCATCTGTTACAGTACAAAGCAAATCACCTAAGCAACACCTCCCTGTTCCTGGACAGGTACATGGGGCAAGGCCCTTGGGGAGCAAACGTGCCTTAACAGGCATGAGATGAGAAGTTCCACCAGTAGCTTACCCTGAAGACTGCAAGGTCACTTTAGCAAGAACATGACACACTGATTTAGACTGTGAACCACAATACTTGCCACTGAAAACATAACATGGCAGTTATTTGCTAAGTTATTTTAAGCTTTTTCTACTTTGAAAGTTAGGAAATGCACCAAAGTAATTTCAGGTTTAAGTCTAAGAATTGATTATCTGTCAAAATACTACAAGGAACCGCCCTGAAGTCACAAGTTCATGGGGAGAATGATACCTGACAAAAAGTCATCACCTATAAAAGCAAATGTTTCTTCATATCTGAAAGGATCAATTGGTCTGTAGGACCCATGTAAAGAGAGAATAATGGGAAAAACAAGAGAAGCTCTCAGGCAGAAATATGCCAGAACGCAGCCACTGTCAGTGAGAGTGCACAGCCCCTGACAGGCAATTATTCTTTGATCTATTGGCTGAAGCACTGAACAAACACTCTGAAATTCCACACGGAACCTTGTGCATATCACGACTGTGGTCACAATGACCAGTTTACTTTTATCATCAAGAGCCTTTTCAGGGCAGTGATAGTAAGAACCATTCAGAATGAGACAGTTTTCCTCCAAGGTGTATAGTCCAGGAAGAGGGAATTTAATCATAAATTCAGTTACCTTTCCAGCACTGAAACCATTACTTACCAACTCCTGGACGCAAAGATGCATCTACATGTGTAATTGCTCACTGATGGAGACAAAAGCTACATTCAGCACTGCAAAACAGACTTTTCTCATCTGTAATTCTAAAGGAATAAGCCAAGTGTTTCAAGTGTGACCCTACAGAAAAATGGAAAAAGCTGACATGAAGGTCTGGCACAAGGCTCTTCAGCATCCTCCGTCTGCTCCATAATTCCTGAATGGGGAGTAGTGGTGACAAATTTAAGGACGCCTTCTAGAGTGTTACTTAATTAAGTGTGAGGTAATTTTCATATCAAAATATTCAAGGTAAAGTCCATGACCTACAGAAACACAAGCTTTGCCATCAGGTTATTAAACAGATTCTAACTATGGCAAATTAAAAATCAAGAGTTACAAGTCAAAGTCCCAACGAGACAATCCATTCTAATTTTGTGTCACTTTAACACATAACTTGAGCCCTAAAACCTAGCTCCAACTTTTAATCACAATAACTACAATTTCAAGAGTCAGTCTTCGGATTTCTCCCTCTCCCTCTTCTCCCGTTCCACTCTCCAGCGTGACAGTTTGGTCTTTGCTTAGGCTTCACCACCAGCAACACAATTACACCACAGCAAACCCTGTGCCTAGAACAGCTTGTACGAGTGCTGCACTTGAGTTTGGCCAAGATGCAGTGAGATGAGGCAAGTCACAGCCTCACTCCTCCGTGTGGATACAACAATGCACCGTGATGACAGCTCAAATCCTGGCATAGCCAACGCTTGGGGAGCAAACACACTCTGAAAATCTTCACCAGACACCCAGTGCCTACACAGATACATACATAATTACCTCTTGGTTCTGACTGAGGATTGAAATACATGTTCAGGAGACAGCTTTCCCACTATAAACCAGGCTTTAGAGCCATTCTGCTCAAAGCACTGGCTGTAAAGCAAACTGAACTGCGAGCTGGAGCTCGTAAAAGCTTATTCACAGAAAAGGTGCGTATTAAAACCGAATGGCACAGCACTAAAATGGTCTGCCAAGGCAGAACGCAGTGTAGGTACAGAAGGAGAATGGACCCTTTCTGCCCCCTGCAGTTCCCACTGCTCCCTGGATTTTTAAGACAGGCTTAGGAGGGATGGTAGTTAGAATTCTAGAACCAGAACCATTTACATCTTGGCTCTCACCAAGAGCCAAGGCATTTTTACATCTACGTTCATCTAACTGACAGTTAAATTGCCCAGTGCCTTCCATAAAGATCAATTATACATATATGGAATGTTTCCTGTGATAAACATATAATGTGACTGTCCTTGATCACGCAATAAAAAGCATATCACCTGCTAATAAACCTTTAATTTAGCCTCATCATTTTGATGATGAGGATTAAGAACAATCTTCACCAATAAATAGGTGCTCTTAAGCAGTCTCAGCTTGCTCCTAGAACATATATACACATATACATAATATATGTGTATGTAAACTATTAAAGGACAAAGGATTGTTCTCCAGTTATATGGACTATGGGAATTTTATTTCTAGTTATTAGACTATAAATATGCAACCAAACAGAAAACACCATTTTTCTAATTTTACATGTAAAACTGTAAGGCATACATACAGACAGGGAATTTCAGTGGATTAAAAATCCATGGAAGAAGGTCTCATGTACCATAACTGTCATTTATAGACATGCTTCAATCCTTATGAACATAGACAGGGAATTGAATCTCAGTTTAGCTACCCAAAATGTTCCCCTATATGTGACCATGTACACCCACATATTTCAGGTGGGCCGGATTCAGAAACCCAACTGTTTTCATACTGGCAACCTGCTTAAAAAAAAAAAAAAAAAAAAAAAAAAAAAAAAA
>WEKY01005045.1:27310-56551 GCA_013390045.1 Picathartes gymnocephalus
GGGATAGACCAACGGGGAAGGTGCGGGAGGAGCGCCCCCTCTGCCCCGCCGCCCGTGAGGGAGGGAGCGGCGGGGGGAAGGAACGCGGCGATTGGTCCGCCTACCTGTCAATCAACCCATCTCTAGCGTCTCATTGGTTCGTTTCCCTTTCTTCTCTCCCCCTCCACCCTTCCTACCTAGCACTTCCCCCGCCGGAAGGAGGCGGGACGTCCGGAACGATTGACAGGATACCTGACCAATTGAGATAAGAGGCGGTGTCGAACTGGTGGGAGCGGCGGTATGATTGGCTGTGTGGACGTCAGTCACGATGCAAGCGGAGAGCTGACTGGCGGGAGCCGCGAGGGGAGGTCCCTCCCAGAGCAGCCTGCGCTGCTGTCACATCCGCTGGTCCCGATCTCGCTGTTCCCTCAGTGGTTTCCTGAGGGGAGAGCGATCGCCGGGCTCCCGGGAGAAGCCGGGCTCCCATGCCACGCTCCGACCGGCTTCCAGGACCATATATGGTCCCTCCATACCGCCGGCCTGCATCCTGGTGTTTCCATAGGGAAGAAACAAAAGCGGTGTATAACCAGAACCGGTGTTACTTCAGCTTTTTCCTATACAAGGAAATGGGAAGACAGTGAAAAATGTTGGAATCTGTACATAGTTTTCAGCTTTTATGCCACACACACTATAGGGTTACACAACGGAGTGAGGCAAGAGGGAAAGGATGGGAATTTTGCCTGGTTTCTGAAGAGAGAGACCAGAGGCTTTGCAGAGGCTTCTTAGACAACCACTGCAAACACTGTGCAACAAGAAAATAAGTCGTGAAGTGCCACCACATTATTTCACCAATCCCATTTTTCAGTGCATGCTAATCACATTCCTCGGGAGCTGTAACCTTGAAATCTTACCTTGCAGATTTTCGTCCAGTGTCCAGTTTCCTGACCTGCTGCTGCAGCTTACAAGAAATAAAACATAAAAATTTGTGACGATCACCTGAGGACTTTACATTTCCTCCAGAGGTGCTGCTGTTTTAAAAAGAAAGCAAGGTAGGTAGTAGGAGACTTAGTTTATTATTTGTATATAAGTAGAAGGTTTAGTGGCAAAGTAGGGCTAAGAAAAGAGCTGGGTTTGTGCCCCCAGGCTGAGGCAGGAGCAGGACACGCTGTCCTGCTTGGGACACCTGTAGTTGTTCCATCTCCTGGCTCACACTGCTTGTTAGCCTCTCCCAGAAATCCCTCTTCCATGCAGTCAGGGGATTACACTCCAGCCATAAACCTGGAATTGCCCCACAGGTGAAAAAAAGATGCCAAGAGCCAGGAGAGGGCCCGATTATCCCGCTGTGTACACAAATTGCACTGAATGTTTCAGAAGATTACCAGTGGAATGTGGAGGAAGGCTGTACCCTCTCTTTGACCCTATGTAATCATTAGACCTATTAAGTCATCACAGTGCAGCCTACACCTCTTGGAAAGGGAACAGGAATTGGTGCTGCACATCCTTCCTGTGTTAACCCAGCTTTCCCAGGAGAATTAACCAGTTTTCAAAAGCAGGAGTCACAGAGAGGCAGCCCCTTCCCTGTGAAAGGCACCTAAACATCCCTCAGAAAAGAGGGAAATTAAGGATTGCCAGCTCAAGATGCATAGAAGGGAATGGAATGGGTGATTAATTATTCTCTATTTCCAATTAAACAAAACCCCCAATATTGCTACAATCCAAATACAAGCAGAAATTTATTCTTATTCTGCACCAACCTACTGTTACTAATCTGGGGCTTTTCTCCATGGCTACCACATCAAAACAGGAGATAAAGATAAAAGAGAGAGTTTCTGCCAATGAAATTTAAGTCCATCTCGCTGAAAAAACAGGATACCAAAGAGACGATACATATGTTCAGTGTCCTGCAGACTCTGAAATTTTCACAGAGATTTCTGTGCCACTCTGTCTTGCAGAGTCCCTGTGTTTACTCCCTGATAGGGTGTGGTGTCTTAGGCAGAAATAACAAGAATTGTGAGTTTAAACGCAATGGTTTTAAGTGACACCTACATTTTTTAGTGATTCCCTCTCAGAGACCGATTTCCTTTGGAAAAATACTGATTTTTCTCTCTGGCTATTTCCAGAACAATTAGCACAGTTAACTACTCCTGTCCTGGAGGTTTCTGCCCATCACTTGAAGCCGTGCTGAGGATGTGAGGAGCATCCTCTGAGCCACAAAGAACCCACATGCAGGACACCCATCCTGGACCACTCCTGGTGAGACCCACTGTCACTTCCCAAAGGCAGCAATGTAGAAATTTAAAGATCAACTCTAAGGGGACATTTCCAAAGTATGGGCATTACCTTTCAAACAAAGTTCCCCCAAGGTTTTCTTGGCAACTTATTCTCCATAAAAAGGGGTTTATTTAAGCTAGAAATTCAACTTGACATTCTTGTGGTAAATTGGAACCAGAGTAAAAATCCACTTTGGAACAGTGTAGAAAACAGTGGCTTTAGAGGTTTTTTTGAGGCCAGCTCCTGACTTGGGGAGTTTGAGGCAAAACTCTACAGATGTCATTAAACTCCTTGCTTTCTGTCCTGTGAAGATACCAGAATCTTTCCTATGAAGTATAAAAACTTCCACCTCTACAAACACTTCTTGATTGTTGCAGCCCACACTAAAGGTGACACAACAGCACAGAGCAGCAGCCAAAACAAAACAGGAGGAGGAGGAAAATAGTGACAACATTTTGTCAGGTAGTAATTATCAAATGAGGGCCTGCTTGCTGCACACATGCACACATACACACACACACACATATGAGTTTACAAATTCGCTGTGCTTTAATTTACTCCTGGGCATAGCTTGGGAATGTTTCTAGAATAAAACCTTTTGGTGCAGCAGATAGCTTGGGAAAGGATTTGCCTCTGGGGGAAGGAAACAGTTTCAATCCCTCCTGTGTCTCTTGGAAGAATTTTTAATTTTAAAGCATTGATGATTATGCTAATTAGTGCTTACCCTCAAATGCCAGTGGAATATAAATGTTGATAGTAGCTAAAACACACTGCAAATGTGCAGCAGAGTCTTTCTCCAGAGAGTCATCTGTGTTCCATGGTAGCTCATCTGAAGAAGCAGCATTCTTCACACGGAAGAGCAAAGTAACTTCCCTTTCTATCCATGTCATCCCAAGATGGCACTTCTAGATTGCTCTGGATAGCCATGAATCCACTGTTATCTCATCACTTGGGCATGCTTTGCCATGATATGTGGTAAAATGTCCAATTTAGTTCTCAGGTAAAGAGGAACCTTTCCCTTCAATCAGGAGTGTGAGCAACATCAAGGATTTGGTCGGATTCCTCCCATAGCCCTGGATTACAAGTGAAGCTGACCTAAGTTTGGACCTGCAAGGGGCTGAAGCTCCTGGCTGCACAAGTGGATTTGAAGAGGGATGTTCAGGAGCTTTGTTCCTGAGAGCACAAGGGGTCTCCACGCTGATAACCAATACAGGATACGTGAAGATTCCTCAGTACCTCTCCTGCATTTCTTCAGGCACTCTAAAAAATACAAGTTCTTCCACATTCTAAAAGGAAAGAACTTACAGAACAACTCTGCTTACCGAAACACACACAGAAGAATGTTTTAAAGCCTAAAAATAACACTTTTAACTCTTAAAAATTACCCTATTTTTAATCTTCAGTGATTTTATTTTCCCTGAGCTCAAGCCTTTTGTCATCCAAGCATTATATACTTCCAGCCAAGTAGTACTGCCATTGCTCAGTCCAAAGGCTTGCAGGGCTCAAAGCCTTTCCTTGTTCAATCCCTGGCTGCAGGGCTTAAAGCTCTGGAGATATCACAGGCAGAATCCATGGTGTGTTTCTGCCTGAAGCTGATTGCTTCTGATTCCCTGCAAAGTTCAGCTGAGTTACCTCAGACACCTGAAGGTCTGTAGGGAAACACTGGTACCTGTCATTTATCTTGGGGATGGAGTACTGACCTTGCTACAAAACCAAATGGGTTGCGAAGCTACACCAAGTTCTCTAAAAAGCCTTATTTTCATCCCAATCAGTTGGTAATGGCACCTGGTAGGTGTCAGAGCAGAGATTTCCACGTGGCTCAGTCTTAGCATAGGAGACAGAGCAGCTTCTTGAATCCACAACATTCCATGATAAGGGATGGTCCAGCTGTGCAAATCCAGCCAGAATGATGATTGTCAGTCCAAGGACTGCACAGATAGGTGGATTTCAGTGGATCAAGATGACTCTGAACTTGGTAATCAGCTCCTGACATTCTCCTTCGGAATCATCTAGCCCTCTATAGCAAATTTAAAGGTATTGACAGGAAAATTCCTTGTATTTGAGATCTTTTGCAGACCTCTTCAAAGCAGTGCACAGGACTCCAAGGATTCATGGCCCATGGATTGAAAATAGTCCTAAAAAAACACAATGCCTGTGCTTATTTTTCTGAAGATCACTCGTTAGATTTCCCGTCAGCACTGTCAGAGGATGAAATCTTGGCCCCAGCTGAACTCAACAGGAATTTTGCCACTGACTTGAATGGAGCTAAAATGTCACTCCTGCTATTTGTCAAGCCAATTACATCCAGACAATACTTTAACATCTGGCTTCAACTGAACACACAGAGCAGTTCACTCCCCCGGTCTCTGAAGACAACACAGGACATTGGCTATCTCCATAAAAAATGAAACATTTGTTCTTGGCAAGCTGCTTGTAATGAAGAGGGGATCCATCCAGTGACATCCAGGAACCAAGTCCCTGTTCCATAGCCTATAGTTATTGGAAATAGCATCAATAGGTTTTCTGTCACTTTCTGGGAAGAATGTCAAAAGCACCCATCTACTGTTGCAAGTCATTCTGTTGTAAAAACTTTGTTTAGAACAGCAGATCTGGCCTCATCTGTGGTTTCTCACAGACGAGGGGGGTTTTCACCCAGTTCATCTTCTGTTTCCCAAGACACTGGAAGGTCCCCTGTGAGGTAAGGGAGCAGCATTTCAATCTAGACTCTTCTCTGGGTATGGTGATCAAAGGTAAGGCTGGAGGAGAACTGATTATAGGAGAACAAATGGTGTGAGCTCATTTCCCTTTCTAAAAACCCACCTGAGACAAGGCAATATTGATTTATTGCAAAATATAAAGGTTAGGTCAACCTCGAGTGGGGCACACCTTTTCCTGGTGGAAAAAATAAAACTCTAGAGTTAGTTGATCAGTGGTGATTAAAAAATCTATTTGAATGGGCAGACTTACAGGATCACAGAATGGTTTTGGTTGGAAGAGACATTGAAGATTATCCAGTTCCAACCCCCTGCCATGGGCAGGGATGTTTTCTACTAGACCAGGTTGCTTCAAGCCCCATCCAACCTGGCCTTGAACTCTTCCAGAGATGGGGCATTCAAACTTCTCTGGGCATTACGGGGCATCCACAACTTCTCTGAGTCATTGGATGATGTCTGGAAGAACAGAGATGTACAAAGAGAGGGGCTTTTATGCATCAGGTAGAGAGGGATCTGTTCCCAGCTCTAGTACAGGTGAGTACCTGTGCAAAACCAGCTTCCCTTGGTCTCCTTCCATCCCCTGGGATGCAAAACCAAACCCAGTCACCAGCATCTGATGAGCCTTAATTCCCAGAACTTAAATAATTAGCTTCTCAAATGTACGAAAACAGCTCTCATTTTCTGGATTAATGAAGGGAGCTGGGCTCCACTGAGCACAGCTATTATGGGGCTGCTAATGCAGTGTTTGATTCCATGGCTGCCACTGAGCACAGAGCAATCCAGGCTCCTGGGAGAGCAGGAGCACAGGGAGAGCAACGCTGCAGGGTTAAAGTGGAAGCCAGCTGGGGAAACCCTGGCAGTGCTTTGTGGGTTTATGCAGAGGGAGGGATGGTTTTATTTCTGTGTCTGCCGAGTCTCATCTGGGTTTATGATGGTGCCACACAACCCAGAAGGCTGAAGCTCAGGGAGATCGTGAGGGTGGGTAGTTTGCTTTAATCACAGGCCAGGTAGAGGCAGTATCTGAAGCAGGGTGACAAAAATGTGGCAGAAACCTAAAGCTTAGGTAGTCACACAGCAGCTTCTGCCCAGTTTCTGTAGCCAGAGCAGTAGAGAATGGCAAGGAGCTGGAAGGCTACAGTGGAACTGGAATATTCTTGTCCTCTGTGTTCATTTGGCTGAGGAGTTGGTAGGAAACTGGTTTGCAAAAAGTCAATCTTGCCTCATTTTGGCAGGTACAGGCATCTAAACTCTTCAAAACAAACTTCTGTTCTTTCTTTGGGATGTTGCCACAGAGCTGGCAAGTTTGTTTTTCCCAACTGGAAGGAGAGGGGACTGAGGAAATGTCAGCCTGCAAAGGCTGCTTTGGTCTGCCCTGGGAGGTTTAGACTGAGGCCATTTTACAGGGACAACTCAACACTGTTGGGACTGTTCCCTTCCTCTCTCTGCATCGCTGCTTCCCTGCCTTGTACATGGAATAAGGAGAAGAGAATAATTAGGAAATCAGGGAATTTGAGATGTAACTGCAGCCACTCAACAAAGTCATGCAGCTTCTCAGAGAACTGGAGATGAAAAGGCCTGGAGTGTTGATTTCCTCAGATTCTTCAGCCACCAAAGACCCCTTCAGTACATGTCATTCTCCCCTACCCATTAGTACATCCAAATTAGTGGTCCTGCAGCCCTGGATGTGGATTTGGGGCTAAACATCTTCTCACACTGAAGTTCTCCTCCAACAATATGACCTTGAACACATAACATCTGTCACATCTGCAAACCAAACCAAACCAAAACTTCTGACCTTTTTAGGAAAAGTCTGCAATTGCAATGGAAGCCCTGGGTTAATCAAGAACCTTGGTGTAGACATAGCAGGAGTTGAGAGGTTAACACAGAATTCCATGGAACTATGATGGTTTATGCAGCAAAGTTTGTGCTTCATTCAGTGCCAGGCACCAGGGACACCAGGGACCTGCAGGTGCTCAAGAACCTCAACACCTTCCCAAATCAGGAGCACTTCCTGAGAGGTGGCCATTCAAAATAAAACATCTTTGAAAATGCAGGGATGCTGCTTCTCATGGCAGGGCTTGTTGGGCCGCTGACTTCAGAGGAGTCATTTAGCTGAAGCAATCAGGAAATAATTATTACAGTGGAGAGTTAAAAGACAGTAATTAAACTGTATAAATAAATAACTGAAGTGACAAAAAAGTCCACCCAAAGCCTACTTTTGGAGCACTATTTAATGTAAATGAATCACTTAGTGGACAATACAACAATCATCTGTTCAGCTTCTATTCATTATCAAAAACAATACAGAAGGATTGGCAGGGAATAGCCGTGTGCCAGAGGGAGCCCTTTAGGAAATACCACAGAATCTGGACTGGCTTTTGTCTGTTCTTCTATTGTGTTCTGACAATGCTTTGCTAATGAATGTCCAACGTCATTTCAGTTGTCTTTTTCTTTTTTTTTCCCCCAAACCAGATCAGTGGTAATCTTGGCCTTCCAGGGTTGCTTGTTCCTGTTGGGAAGACTTTTCACACATTATGGATCAGTTTAGCCAAGATCCAAGAGGCTGAGGATGTGTTGTCTCAGGCCCCCTGGGAAATCCCACTGTAGGTGATGAGACAAAATCCTTTGATTTGGGCAAAAATCCATCAAGTTTTAAAGAAATCGTCACAAATCTTTGAAACACGCAGTACTTCAGTGAGTTGTATACTCAGTAAATTTGTCTTTTGTTACTCTATTTGAAAGGACAATAACCTCATTCTGAGAAATAAGCTGCTTTTCCATAGGGAGTATTTACACTGATCATTCCCAGCATTATCATGGGAGTTATCTGAAGGAAAATGCAGGCTAAAGGGAATCCCCATCAGGAATCTGGGGAGCTGAACCTACCAGGCAGGCACCTATGCTAAAACAAACAGGTAAGACAATATCAAGCACTAAAATGCTGTCATTATGCCTCAGAATTGATGATCCACTGACATTCCCATCTCTTAGGAGTTACTGGTTTGGAACAGCTCCAAGTTCACACCTGAAGGTGTAGCAGGTACCCAGAGGGGTTCCCTTTTCTTACCTGGCTCCGTGGCTCACTCCTACGTTGCTGCTGCAACTTTCAGCTCCTGCAGCGTTGCTGGTTGGACTCTGTGGAGCCCTGCAGTGCAAAATCACTGTGGCAGTCTGAGTTAAGAAAAAAGAGCAACAGTGATACACTTAAGAGAATAAACAGGCTTTTCTGCTGAGAAAATGCACGTGGAATTGCACCCGGATTTGACTTTTCAAGGCTGTCTCTGAGCTTGCTTTATTTTGTATTAAAGAAAATCTGAGGCTCTGCAGCAAATTGCTGCAGCCAGGGATGATTTCTGTCAAATCCAGTGGCAATGGAGGATGTGGGTTTCTAGTTAACACTGTCTAGAATTTGAGATGGAAATGCACACTTCATAAAATCTTGCTCCGAGCTCAGTCTTCCAAATAAACCAGACAGAGATGGCATCAAACCCTCCAGGGCTTATGCTTGCAAAATCCCCACCAAGTTCGCTGCAAGCTTGGTGAGCAATTTGGGAGTTTTACTCACAGCATGAACTCAGAATGCCACTGAAGGTGGGACTCGAGGGCTGACAGCCCCTCTGGGGGCTATTTCTGATATTCCTATTTCCAGCTTCTCCCTGTCCTTCAGCTGGAGATCATTCCTGCAGAAACAGGGGCTGCAGGATGGGTGGCACATCTTCTCCTCTCCTTGTCACCACAGTGCTCGGAATAGCAATGGAGCCTGAAATAATTGCTGGGTTAGATGAATGCTCTGGGCTGTGTGTGGGGATGCACAGCCCAGCTGCCACCTCGGGGGCAGGACTGAGACCTGTGACAGTGAGCTGGGGCATCAACAGCCAAAATCCATTCTCCTGGAACTGCTACAGCTCTTTGGGAGGCACCATTAGCATTACAGCTACCTCCAGATACACCGTTCTGGTACCTGCAAGGTCAAGCTGCCAGGCAGAGTGGTGAAAATGGGTGGTTATAGCACCCTAAAACTGCAGTCCTGAATGCTGCCGTTTCACTAAAAAAATCTGTCACTGGGCTTGGGCAGGGAGGGAAAACTACTGAGCTTCTGATGAACATTTTGTTTCATTTAATTTTGCAAGATCATTGCCACCATTTGCACTAACTGACACTTTTTTATAGTAATCTCTGTTAAAAGACAGAATTTCTCAAGCATCCTTTTGGTAGGAAAAGAAAAGCTGAATATGTTAACACTCAGTATATTAAAGTCATCCTAATTTTGGGAGAAAGAAGAACCAAACTAATTACCCTCCTTTGTTTAATAAACTTCCCCTAAAATATCCCAAAAAATTTATTCAGTGAAGTTCTGTTCCTCCCTGGTCTGATAAAGAATTCTTTTTGTTAGTCCCTCGAGTGGATGCTGAAGTCAGGTCTTGGTGTAATTACACACCTCGCAGCAGTGCGGGAGACTTAATTAACAGAGTCACTGTAGGTGTGGTGTGAGACGGATACAACCCCGTGCTGCTGGAGGAGACACCAGCATCCAGCTGCAGTGGGCATGTTGGGGAAGAAAATTCAAGTTTGCAGAGGATTTTGAGATCCTCCTGCAAAAAGCAGCGTGGACACACCCAGCAGCCTCTGTTGAAAGCCCCTCAACTCCATCATCAGGGAGCCTGTGGTTTTAAAAATCTCTCTGTACTCACCAGGAGACGCTCTGCCACACGGCAGGATTTCAGATTCTCTCCTCCCCTCCTCCCAAAAGTGTGACTCACCAGTTTCAAATGGTGACATTTCATTCCCAAACTATTCCGGGAGCAGCTGGCTCCACAGCACATGGGGATGTGGGGAGAGGGGAGGAGGGAAGGAAGAGCCAGCTTGCACAGTGAAAACCACTCATTCTCTCCCCCACACAGGTATGTTGCTTTTAAATTTCAGAACCACATAATTTGGGACACGCTGGCAAATTCCATCAGAGGAAAACAATAAAACAAGCACATATCAGGGGGAAAACAAAAAAAAAATCTGCATGCGCCAGTGATGCCAGGAGGAACTGGGAGAGGGGTTTGCTCTCCAGATGGAATAGATGTGAGGAAATGCCCTGTCGCCACTTCTCAATTCTCTGTACAAGTCCGAACCCCGCAGTTCTGGGTTAATTTCTGCGTGATGCAGGGTCAGGGTTTAGTCAGCATCAGTGTCTTACTAATAATGAACAAATGCATGTGCAGTGAGACAGCTGACAACAGGGGAATGACAGAGAAATCCGTGTCAGCTCCCGGTCCCGAGAGGAGTTCTGTGTCACTCTGCAGTCCGGTATCGCTGTGTCCCTGCTGTGGGGACATCGCTGCCGTGAGCACGACATCCTGCATGTGAGCAGCGGGATGCTGCGGGCACCGGCCTCGCCAGCACACACGTGCAGGCACAGAATCCCAGGATATTCTGAGCTGGGAGGGACCCACAAGGATCACCGAGCCCAACTCAGACGCGAGTGGGCCCATCCGGGGATGGAACCCGCGACCTCGGCGTTGGCAGCAGTGGCTGGGGCGGTGCCGGGGACAGGAGCGAGGTCTCGGGCTGTCACTGTGAGCGTGGCTGCGGGGTCAGAGCAGCCACCCAGCCCCAGCCCCATTCACTGATGTTCGCCAAAGCGCACGGGGAGGGAGCTGTGCGCGATGGAGCCCAGCGGGCACGGGCACAGCAGCCTGGCACCGAGGCACTGGGGACACCAGGATGCAGGGACCGTCCCCAGGGAGGCGACAGCCTCGGGGAGACGTGGCGGGGGCCCAGCCCGTGGTTCTCGCTGTGTGTGCCGGATTGGAGTGCCGGGAACAGGCTGTCACAGCCCAGCCCAGCCCCGTGCATGTCTGCACAGGAAATGTTTGATTACAGCTTCATTCATCTCCTCTGCTGCCGTTGGAAAAGGGGACGCTGTTCCTGTGGCTTTCTCTGCTCGGCAGCAGCTTGGGACCTTGCGCTGGCCAGATCCGAGCCTAATTCCCATTTTTTCCTTGGGGGAGCCCCACTGAAAGCAGTGATCATTCAAAAAAAGGATGATGGCTCGCTGCTCGATCCTGGCATGCAGCTGTAACGACCTTGGCTAGGTAACCATCTCCTGAATACAAAGATGGATATAAAAGCAGCAATCCCCTTTTTAAAAAACACTCAGTCTCCTGCTAAGGTAGGGAAAGGCAGTGGTTTGTTAAATAAATGCGTCTGTCAGGGCTGGATTTTTTTCCCAGCTTCCCTAAATGCCCTTCACCAGCAGAGAGGGGGAGGGGACCTGCTCTTTGAAGCCTTTTCCTTATGGGAATAGAAAACACGGAAAGAATTCAATTCTCTGCCACAGCCCAGCAGCACTGATCCACACTTCAAACCCCAAAGCCCGGGAGCCCGGCGGGCTGGTGGGTGCTTGGAGCCTGCAGTAGCACAGATTAGCCTTGTTCGATATCCAGCATCATGAAGTGCCCCCCGTGGTGTTAAAGCACAGAAAGAGGGGCAGGAATGGAGACTGGGGAAGAAAAATTAGGAAATTCTGTGCAGAAAGAACTGCGGTTATCCAAATCTTTGATCAAAGCACCATCTAGTGAAGAACAGGCTCCTTGCAGCTGGCAGCGCTCTAGGCAGCTGCACCAACATTTGCCTTTCACCACAGGTTTGCTGCTAAAAACCCGAAAAATCACCCAAATATGCACAGTCCGTGTTGGACCTGAACGAACAGGAACATGCCCCCAAAACTGCTGCCCTTTCCTTAAATCTTTCCCAGTGGAAACGCGTTCCTCTCCTCCCCTCATCTCCCATCAGAGAACCTCAACCCCCCTGAAACCCGCAGGGAAGGAGGCACCACAGGAAGAGAAGGATTTCCATGTTGTAGTTTGGGAGCTGAGGAAAAGAAAAGGTAAGTGAGCGGTCCAAGGTCGTGCAGGAAGCCAGAGGCAGATCCGGGAATAGAGATCAGCCACCCTGGACCTAGGGATGCCTGAACAATAGCACAGCCTCTCCCTCTTTTGTCATTTAACTCCTTCCTGACCCACCAAAACTCAGCAGAAGGGTGGGCTCTCCACTCCTCTGCAGATGTGCCTGCGGCTTTACAGCTCTTGGGGCCCAGCCCTCAGCCCTTCCCTGCTCTTCCCACTCCAAACCAAGGAGGGAGGGCAGCAGGGAAGGACAGGGTTGGATATCCTTGTCAGCAGTGAAGCTGCAGGTAGGAAATATTTCTGTTCAGTGGGCCTGAGCTGTCCTCTCAGCAATTAAAACAACCACAATTAGCATATTTTTATGGAAATGGTGCTTCAGCTTTACCATTTCTGTGTGTGACAAAACATCACTCTCTCCCCTGGAAGCATTCAGCTCCATTAAAATGATTGGGGAGTGTAGGGATCTTTAGCTGCAGGAGGAGAGGATATTGCTCCCTCTCCCTCTTCCCCAGCTTTTGGGATATCTGCAAGGATTGGGGATTTGCAGCACGATCACACATCAGAAATGCAGTTTCACTAAGTCTACACTGTTCTCACACTGAGCTTGGAAATACTGCAGTGCAGGCTCTGGAGGAAACAGTAATTACAAACAAACCTTATAGAAAATAGCTGGAAAAGAAAAATAATACTCAGGTGGTGGAAAAAACCTGAACTGCAATGAACTGAACCTGCAGCAAAATTCTCCCAGAGACAAGAGCTGAGAAAAATAGTGACCAAGTATCCAGAAAGAGTTCTCTGAAAGGAGTTTGATGTCCTTGAGTCAGAGCCCAGTTCCAAACCAGAACTATAACTGGGGCAAAAGTTAAGACCATCTTCTTGGGTCACTGTCTGGAAGGGACACAGACAAATCTGCAAACAGCTGCAGGGGCAAAGAACTGGAAGAGCCCTGAGAAGCCCTTATTTTTCTGTTTTCCATCCTAGGTCTGTTTTTTCCCCCCTACCACCCTAGAATGTTTTCATTCACTCCTATAAACCCAATTATGGGAGCAGGGAGGGGAGGAGGAGAGTCTGCACCCCTGTATGAGAGGCTGAGACCAGAAAATCTTTAATCCTTCCACAGCCCTTTGAACATTTCCATTTTCCAGCCAAAGGGGCTGTGAAACTGGGAGCTCTCAGTTCAAAGTAGTTCAAGGATGTTTTCCCTGGGGAAGGGTTTTGTTACCCGGTGGGGATTTCTGCCCAGATCTTTGCTCTCAGGGTAAGCAACCAAAGCTTTTCTTACAGAAAGAAGCTAAATCTTATACTTCTTGGAAACAAAAAGGTGACAAATAAGAGCCCACAAGAACTAGGGCACAAAATTGCTGCCCTAGAGACTGGGGTTGAAAGGCTGCAGATCTGCACTTGGTGATTGCAGCAAAGCAGATGTCACCAAACACCACTGCATACTCAAATCCTTGAGTCTGGAGATTTTTTCTTTTCTGCCCCTCAAAAAAGAGCTCCTGCACTGCAAGAGCACAGTGATAGAACAGCAGGATGTTTGTCAAGGAAGTGTTAACATGCTAAAAGGATTCCAGCCCTTTGAAGTTGTGGCCTGACAAAATGAGAAAGAAAAGAGGAGAGATTTGAGTGCTAATAAAAAGAATAAGCATAGTTTTAGATTATTCCAACATTTACCAGTTGGGGCTTGCACAGTCTCCAAAACCAGTCCCAGATTCGGGGTAGATTCTCCACTAATGGTTCTGAGAACAAAGACATGTTGACATGAGTAAATCATCTAATCCCCATCCAGTGTGTGACGTGTCAACGACCGGGTTTAAATCAGAGGTGAATTTGTTGCTAATTACAGTAGATTAACCTTAGAACATGGAATCCCAATCAAAGCAGTAAAGTCAAACTTTACTTCCCTGACATTCCCTCGCCAATTGCAGCTCCAGTCTGACCCTTTGCTGTGTGACTCGCTGGGCACTGGGTTTCAATCAGCTCTGCCAACACCTGCCAGTCTGGGGACAGAGTATTCCTGTTAAAATAAACACCTGGGAGACACCAGGTAAATGAGCAGAGCAGCTTGGGCAGAGCTCTCAGGTAACTGCTGTCCTGTGCATTGGGCTGCAGCTCTTCCTGTCCTGCTTGGGTGAGAAAGAAAGACTGAAATGGCTTTTTCCAGCTCTGTTTTTCAGGACACTGAACCAACTACAGCTCCCAGCAAGGCTGCCATGACGTAAACGACCTTCTTTTGGGTTTTATTTTTTGATTTCATTTGTGTAAATAAAATTATTGATTCTTCTATTTCATTCCATATTGTCCCTGAAGTCAAAAAAGTGCATTATCATCCTTCCTTTCAGAAGGAAGGAAGATTTTGAATTATTTTCTCCTTCTTTTTCCCTGAAATATTGATCTCTTACTAATGGTGAAGCAGTGCTCAAGCTTTGAATTAATTTCAGTGTTTTACTTCTTAGAAGAGAGGAGCAGAAAAACGTTACCATAAAAATTTATGATAAAACCCTCTTTCAAAGAGCTGCTGCAAAAAGCTGTCCTTTATCCCGCTGCTGTTCACAGGGAAAGACATCTGGGATTAACTGCCCTTGGAAAACACTGAAGTATCTCTGACTGCCTCTGTAAATGTGCCTTCTGCTCACAAACACCTCCACAAAGAGGTGGAGGAGCTCCCTGTGCCTTTCCTTCCTCAGGGCAAGAGTTCTCTCACATTTGGACTTTGGGATCTCTGGAGTCAGGTTTGTGCCACAGCCTGGCAACGCTCTGTGGCTCTTATCAGCACCTGAGCCAGGGGATTTGAAGTTACACAACCTGCAGCACATTCGGGCCCCATTTCTGCACAGAGCTCATGGAAAAGCAGAGAAATCAGGTTTTCCCCCACCATGGATTTGAAAGAGGCTCTGCAGAAACGCCTCTTTTCTCCTACAGTATTTACTGTTCCTCACAGTCACACCTTGCACAGAGCCCTGTCCTGTGCCAATGTCATTCCCAGGCACAGGGTGGGATTTTGGGGTGTCCTGTGCAGGCCCAGGAGTTGGCCTCAGTGACTTCTGTAGGTCCCTTCCAACTGAGCTTATTCTGAGATTGTTTCTGCATCTTCAGTTTTCATGTGGAGATATCAAAGAGGACAGGATTTAGGTCGGGGTGATCAGCAATGAGCACGTAGATCAGTGAGCACTGCAGATGGGAATTCAGGATGTGCAGGGAGGGGTCAGAGATGGACCAGGATCTGCTCCGTGGGGCCCAGCAATGGCACAAGAGGAATGGACACAAACGGATGCCCAGGAAGTTCCACCTGGACATGAGAAAAACCTTCCCTGTGCAGTGCTCGAGCCCTGAACAGAGAGCAGAGAGGCTGTGGACTCTCCCTCACTGGGGATACTGCAGAGCTGCCTGGATGCAATCCTGTGCCGTGCTCTGGGATGGGCCTGCTGCGCCGGGCGGCTGAACCAGATGCCCTACAGTGGTCCCTTCCAGCCTGATCCCTTTGGGATTTTGGGATTCTGGGACCCAGGGCAATGCCCACCCAGGGGGGAACCCCGAGAGTGCGGAACCCTGGTTGTCAGCACCGTTTCCCGGCCGGGCCGCACAGGCGGTGGGGACAGGTGAGGGCGGCTGCTCTGGGGCAGCGACTTCCGGTTGGCGTCACGGCGGAGCGGGCCCGGGCGGAAGTGCCCCGGCCGCCACTTCCGGCGGTGGCCATGGTGACGGTGGCGGCCAGGTGAGGACAGAGGGGACTGGAGGGGACAGGGGACACCCGGGATGGGCCGGGGGGCTGCGGGTGCGGCCCTGAGAGGGGCGAGGGTCTGGGAAATGCGGGGGAGATTGGGGGAAGGCGGCGCTGGTGCGCGCAGGGACACCGAGCGCTCTCCGGGACAGAGTTCACCGCTGGTACCGACGTTAAATACCTAATTATAGATAAATCAGGGAGACAGCCGGCTGTCGTGTTCTCGCGGAGGTTTAAGTGGTTCTTGATTTGGTAAATGTCTGAAGAATGCTGTCTTTAGAACAACAAATGTTTCAGTTTTCCAGTCATGCCACCTTTGTTTCTGTCCCAAACACCAATAGAGGATTTCCGCGTGGGAGAGTGGAATTACAGTTTGTAACTGGGTAAAAGTGGCAGGAGAGTTAATGAGAAGACGATTTAGTAGAATCCTAGGCTGGTTTGGGTTGAAAGGGCCTTAAATTCCATCTCATTCTACATCCTGCCATGGACAGGGACACTTTCCACCAGAGCAGGGCCCAGAGCAGGTGGAAGACCAGATAATTTCTCAAGTCCAGGCTGGTTTTTGGGTGTAAATAAACATATTTATTCCCCTCTTGCTGCACCACGGGTTGAGGTTGTAGTTTTGCATTACAGTTATGGCAGAACTTAGGGAAGATCCACTGAATGACTGCTGAGGTACAACAAAGGGTTCCCTTAGGTGATGCTTCAGGTATTGCCTGGGTGGCAAATTTCTTTTGAGAATTCCAGCTGAATTGTTGTTTTCCTTCTCCTGTTTCCTGTTTGGAATGAGGAGCTCTGCCCAGTTGCTGCATTCCTCCTTAGGAGTTTTACTGGTTTCAGAAGTTTGAGTTCCCTTCCATCTTTCCAGTCTGGGGGTTAAATTCTCCCCTCCACTGGAAAGGTCAGAGCCTGTATTCCCAAGGTTTGTTTTTAGAGGCAGCCCTTGGCTGAGCTGGCATTGGACATTTGCTTGGATTGCTGCCATTTCCAAATTTAAGTCGGGGCTGTCCTGCTCCAGGAGCGAGGGAGCTCCAGCCCAGAGTCCCTGCAAGTGAGCCCTGTTCTCAGGTAGGACCTTGAGCTTTCTTCAGACTAAAGTCCTTACTCAGGCCTAGAGGGGCTGTGTTTTTTTCCTTAGGAAAACCAGGTTTTTCCCTTTAATCTTTTATCCCCTCAACCACTGGATTTGGGAATGCAGCTTCCCAGTTGCTGCCACTCGCCACGGAAAGGACAGTGTGGATCTGGGAGCCTGAAGCTGCAGAATCTGTGATATTTGGGGAAGCTTCCAGGGTTGTTTAGGACCTGGTCTCATCTTTGCTGCCATAATGCACCCTTGACCTTATAATTAATATCTTTGCTCCTTCAGAAACCATTGTCCTGGCTTTTATAGGATAATGTCCAGTTTTGTTTCAAGAGGAAGGTTCTGGGTTTATTTTTAATTGGATAAATGTGATTTATTCTATTGGAAACTTCAGAAAGTTTCCAATCACATGTATTTGCTCACATTATCAGTGCTCTTATTTCTGCTCTCTGATAGCCTGCATGTTCCAATCCTGCCTTTTGGGATGGAGAATTGGGAATTACAGGACTTGATTTGAACCAGTTAATGAGCAGTGGCTTCTCCCATTCTGAAAACCTGCTGTTATAAACATTACCTGTTGATAACAGGGGGTTTTTTTCAGTGTAAATACCCAAATTATTGAAAAACAGTGATAGTGGGGTCCCAGACCTTTGAGCAGGAAGCCTGAGATTGTCAGTTCATCTCAGGTTAAGTGTGGAAGCCACGTGTTCCCCACCCTCACCCCCATTTTTAATGTGGCACAGCATTACCCGCTCTGGGGTGTCTTTGGCTACTTCAGTGTTATCTAAAGTTGGGGTTGTGATAGAAGCCAGTCATGAAATCAAAGCAAAGCTTGTTGCTGTAGGTCTGAAGTGCTCCAGAAGCTCTTCTGTCCCAAATAATTCATTCAGCTGGGTCGTCCTCTCTCTCTAGTCTGACTGAACTGAGAATTTCTTTGTATTGGGGTATTTTAAGAGGCCATTTGAGTACCTTGGAACAAGGCCCTGCATCTGCATGCCCCAGTATAAAGGGATTTACATCTCTGATTGGCAAATCCTTCTCTGTCTTGCTCCTCTCCCTCCTCTTCCCCATCCCGTATTCCCCCTCCCCAGAGGAGTTACCTGTTGGTTCAGACTCCAGCCTGGAAGCTGCCAGAGCAGGTTGTTGCTCCTGCCTGGGTTCTTGGCTTGCTGCAGCCCTCAGGCAGAGATGGACAACCTGCCCAATCCTGTGTATAACATGGAGAAAAAGGAGAGAAAAACAATAAAAGACTTGGAAATATTGTTCAGATCTTAGTGTGCTTTAGTTAGGAGAGGTGTCAGGGAAGCCCCTTCTTCCCAGTTACCTTTTCAGCTGCATTTCACTGAAACCAGAACCACAGCAGGGCCAGATTTTTCCAGTGCCTCATGAAAGGAAGTGCCACTGCACCTGTCAGCTCCCACTTTGGAAATAATGAAAGGGCCTTAACGTGGGCTGAAGGGTTTTTTGATTCCAGAATGTCCTGTGAGCCCAATGTCAGCACAGCACCTGTTGTCCCTGCCCACACCTCGCGTTCTGAATCTCAAGGGACCTTTGAGAGAGCAAAAAAGTGGAATCATAAAGAAGGCAGCTGCTTTCAATGGCCAGCTGAGCATGAACCAGTCAGGAGAACCTTCTCATCCAGCCTGAAGAGGCCAATGGCCTCCTGTCAACACAGCTCTTTCCCAGGAATTAATTTAGGGAATATCCATTCTCTTATGTCAAATGAACTGTACCAGTCCCTGGCTGCAAAGCAGCACAAAACACACCCTGTGTGCACTCCCCCAGCACAGGGCTGCAGGAATAAGATGCTTTGCCTGAGCCGAATCTCCTTCTGGGTTTCTGCTGTCCCACTCTGGGCACGCTCCCTGTGCCCAAGGGGCCCCCTGTTCTGATGTCTCCCTGCATTATCCACAGTGGATCACACCAGGAAGGACTTCAGACACACAGGAGGTAGTTTGGCAATGGGAAGCTCCAAAGGACCCCAAGAAGAGTTGTGTTCTGACTTGATGGTTTTGTTTTTAGACCTTGCCAAGTTTATTTGGAGCTGTCTTTATGTGTTATTTTATTGTGTTCCAGCTGTACCCCCAGAAATACTTATTTTATTCAGTTTACTACTATTTCAGCAAGCTCTTCACTGAGCAGCTATTTGAGGAATTCTCTCCAAGCCCCTGATGGATATCTGGAAGAGCCTGACATTTTCCACATTAGCTCTGTTCCGTGGCATGCAGAGCCTCTGCCGTCCCCTCAGTTCCACACAAGCTCAGCCCTACTCAGTGACACTGAATTCTGCCCTAGCATTGCAGTTACCTCTTGTTTTCTGCTTCTCATTCTGTCCTTTTGTTTGAAGGAGCACAAATTGTGTGCCCAGAATTTCCCAGTATCTTCCCAGTAAAGGCCTGTCTTGCAGTTCAGACTGCAAGAGTTCAAACTTTGCCTGCACAAGGAAGAAGGGAAGGGAAAATGATGTTTGGTTTTGACTTTATGTGTGACCCAGAAGATTTCAGGAAGGGGTTGTAATTAACTTTACTCTTACACTGAGCTTTAATAAAAGCTCAGGGATTTACAGAGGGAAAATTAGTGGCCTTTTCACAGAAGTCCCACTTGCTCTTTGGCCCTGTAGTAAGCTGTCACATAAACTACTCCCTTGAAGGAGTGGCTTAGCAAGGAGATTAGGGCTATGCCTTGGTATCAGAATCCAATTCCAGGATGAGATTTCAGTGTGTTAAGCAAATAACTGGCTCAGAGAGAAAACCTGGAGCCTCCAAAAGACAGACTGGCTTATATCCATCTGGGATAATAGACAGTAACTGATCTCTGGCTTGTAGGTACTGTGGTACTGGCTGTTCTAGAGATATCTGGGCAGTTTTATACAATCAGAAGAATGTGGAGAAATATCCCAGCCCTGAGGAACTTCCACACAAGAGGGTGAATTCAGGGCAAAACACGGGAACAGCATCCCTGAACCCAAGTTTGTTATGTGACAGCTGACAGGATGCAATGCCAAGTGTCCTGCTGGGATGTTCACATTACTATTTAAATACTTAAAATTGGGTACTGATGTGAACTTTCCAAAGCCTAAATGAAGGGATGAGAAAATGTGCTGAAGATACAGAGCTATCTTGGTGGTTTATCAGTGGTCTAAGGCAGGTTTAAGAAAAATAACTTCAAAATAGTTTTCAAGCCTTTGCTCATTTTCTTCGTGGTGAAATGATCTCTTTCCTTTCATCCTGTGGCTGTAGGAAGACAGCTCAGAAAGGAAAGCTCATGGATTTCACGAGCACAGTCATCGTCCCACTGCTCTTTGGCAGCCTGGGGATCTTCGCGCTGTTCCGGCTGCTGCAGTGGGCGCGGATGCGAGCCTACCTGCAGGAAGCTGTGGTGGTGATCACAGGGGCCACCTCCGGCCTGGGGAAAGGTATGGACCCTCTGCAGGGCACCAAGGGCAGGACAAGCAGGGGGCTGTGCCAGGAGCAGCTCTTGGAACAAAGCAGCAATGAGCTGGAAGTTCCTGTTGATCTGAGTTTTGAGAGACGCGGCTCCCACCTGAGTTAGAACCGCAGCCAGTGCAGATTTGGATGTAAGAAAGTCTCAACATTTGTTGCAGAAAATTTTAACCTTCTTGTATAAACGGGAGCTCATCAAAGCAAGGAATTAGAGGCTGTTCTTGTGCTGTCAGGGGTCTTCTCCCTAAATCCTGAAAAAGCCAGGAAGGCAAATTGTTTCTTCAAAACCTCCCAGAACTGTTATTCTGCACTCATGTTTGTTGTGCTTCCAGCTGCTCTGCCAAACTTTCCACTCCTTCTCCCTGTCCCTCACCCTCAAGTTAAGGTACCTTTCCTCTCATGGTACAAATCCATCCAGTCTAAATTCAAACTCTTGGCATTATTAACACTAGGGAGTATTTTTTTTTCCAACTAATACTTATGTTTTGCTTCAGTGGCTACATTCTCTAATTCTGGTTTCTATAATTGCTTTAAAAGCTGCTTGAAGAGAAGACAAGGTGCTCTCTGCTATCAAGGCCTTTCATTAGGATGAGTACATTTATAGAACAAATAGAGCTTTAATTGATGCTGCCTTTGCATGTGAGTTTGTCCCTAAGGACAGGGGTGTTCAGGAACTGGCCAAAGGAGATGAACTGGTTCTCTCTGCCTGCCACAACCAAAGAGTGGGAGTGGTAAAGGATCTTATACTTCTCATCAAGAAGAGAGGAAATTAGTATTCCAGGAGAGACCTTCCAGTTGGAGCTCTCTGTGCTGTGGGGTGTAGAGACTTCCACCATTGTACAGTAAAGTTTCCTCCCTTACTGACTCTTTTGCAAGATCTTTTACAACTCCCCTCAGTCATTAATACACCAGACCACCTCTAATTACTGAGAGTTCATTGCCATCCACTGTCATCCCTTGTGCAAACAAGCAGTTTGTCCCTCTGGCTCCCAGAAGGGACAGGACCATGCAATTAGGAGGACAATAGCCTGGCATCCCTTCTCCAGCCTTTTCCCAATGAAGAGAATCACCTTGATGAACCCATTAAATCCCAGGCTTCCAGCACTGCTGAAGGTGTTCATTAAAACTGAAACTCCTAAGCCCTGTGTTAGATGACATACACAAGGTAACTGTGGTCCCTCTTAAGAAGGGCATAAAGTCAAAAATGAAGAGGCACAGGCAAATTTGACCACCTAAGGAGGAGGATGTGTTAACAGCACAGTAACTGTCTAACCAGCACAGTATCTGTGAGCACAGCAGCTGCCTCACCACTGTCATGTGCCTGTCACAGTCCCAGGAGAGTGGAAACGTGGCTGTGAGCTCGCTGTAAATCAGCCTGGCCATCACACAGCAGCACTAAAGCCACCTCAAACCCTGCCAGCAAACAGCAGTGTTAGCTGTCACCAGGTTTGATGTGGATCTGTCCTTTGTTTGGTATTCACATGGCTACTTTTCTCTGTTCCTTGCTCCCTCCACAGAATGTGCCAAAGCTTTCCATGCAGCTGGCTCCAAGCTGGTGCTCTGTGGCAGAGACAGTGGGAAGCTCAAAGAGCTGGTGCAAGAGCTTTGTGCTGTGAAGAATCACCGCAAAAACGTGAGTATGGGACAAGGCCTGTGGGCTCACATGGCCTGGATTTCTGCTTGGGTTGTGCAGAAGTTACAGAATTGCCTGTGGGGTGTTCTCTTGAGCAATAGGAAAATGCAACACCGTGGTTAGGGATGGATGTTGATATCAGAGTACATGGAGCTGCCATGTCGTTGCTTGTAAAAACCCCATGAAAATAAGCCAACTTTGCTAGAAATGAAAGTGAAAGCACACAAGGTCAGAGTGCCCAGACCTCTCACACCTGCACTTCTTACACTGAATCTGGAAAGGTGACTTTCCTTCTGTTGGCTTTTATTTTTTCTGTCTATGCCTGCTGACAGTGTCTAAGAAAGGTATTGCTGGTTTCTGCAAAAACACGTGGGTTATGTTTTGCCTTTTTCAGATGCACTTCCTTTAATATGACAACAGTAAACTTTAGTACTTGAGGAAGATCTCCCTTGTCCTTCTCCTAGGCTCAGGTAAAAGGAACAGGCTACAGGAGCAGAGAAAGACGAGCACAATCTGCTTCTGTCATGAATTCCTGCCACATGGAACTGCTGCACTGTAGTTGCACAGGGTCTGGATGGCCCTGCCCCTGTGCTGCCAGAGCTGGGCAATCCCATCGTGAGCTGGCACATCCAGCACTGAACTGTATTTTGCTAACTTTAGTTTATTCACAGACACATGAACCTCACACTGTGGTGTTTGACCTCTCGGACACCAAAACTGTGGTAAATGCTGCTGAGGAGATCCTGAAGGCCTTGGGTCACGTGGACATCCTGATCAACAATGCTGGCATCAGCTTCCGAGGCACAATTGTGGACACAGGACTGGATGTGGATAAGAAAGTGATGGAAACAAATTATTTTGGACCTATAGCCCTCACCAAAGGTACCTGTGATCCACAGGATTTGGCTGATGCCTCTGCAGACCAGCACAACTGAGCACAGCTTCAGTTGTGTTTGTGATTGTACCTGGTACACAGCACAGGCTGAGAGGGGAGGTTTGGGGTTATGGGCAGGCCTGAGGAGGTCCTTGGGCATGACTGTGTGGGAAATACCCCACTGGAGATGATCCCTGGTTCCATCTCCTGACTCTGGCCTGGCAGGGACTCGGGAAGAGGTCCAGTTATCCTGTCTGCACTGACAGGACACTGCAGAATGTGGTGGGGGTTCCAGTGGAGCTGCAGCTTTCCCAGGGAGCTTTGGTTACATAAAAGCTCAGCCCAGAGCGTGTCAGCTGCAGGAAATGGGAAGATGTTCTGGTGGCAGGAAAAGCAAGTCCTGCTGCCCACCCTGTGGGAGATCAGAGCCACCACAGCAGCCCTTTGTGCAGCCTCTGGCACAAGGAGTCTCCTCACAGGTGAATGTCCCAGCCAGACTCAGAGGCATCCCAAGCACTGCCCCGACCCCTGCACTGAACAGGGATCTTTTAATTCCCTTCAGCATCTCTGAGTGCTCTGAAAGCTTTGATTCTGGACAGCAGCAGTGGCAGGACTGTTGTCTGAATGGGTCTTTTCTGTCCTTTTAGCACTTCTCCCCTCCATGATCAAGAGGAGACAAGGCCACATTGTGGCCATCAGCAGCGTGCAAGGCAAAATAAGCATTCCTTTCAGATCTGCATGTAAGTACCTCCACAGAAGATGGGAAAGACATATTTGGGGCACCAGGCTGAATAAATTCTTGGCTCCTGCTTCCACATTTAGCTCTCCATGGAACTGGCTGCGTGCAGGGAAGGCAGAGCTGTGCATCACCCTCAGTGTGGTCATAAACCACTGGCAGCACTCTCAAATACAAAATCTGAGCCCTGTCCTAAAGTTTTAAGGGATGGAGAAGGAGAATATGTTTTGAAAACAGCTTGATAGTCCTATCTTAACCCTTGAGACTGTCTGTAATTCCAAAATTTATATTTTATCTATGTCATTTGTCTGTATTATCTCCTCTAAGAAAGCAGGAATTTTTTGTTTTAATAACTTATGAAGTGCCATAGGACAAACAATGCCAAACCAAAAGCCTAAACAATCTTGATCCAGCAAACTCTTAATGCTAAATCAGTTATGAGAAGAAATATTGGTGGGATTACTGAAAAAAAGCCCTTTAAAAGATGGATGAACTAAGAGGAGAACATTTGACACACAAGCATCTGTAAATCACTTAAAATAAACACCAGAAGTAGAGTGGTGATGGCATATGGTGGGTCAGGAATGATGCTGAGTGGAGGAGAGCCTGGCATGTCTGAGCCACGGGGTTTTGCAGGTGATGTGGGTCCAGTTGCTCCAGGAAGTGTGTTCTGAGGAGCTCCCAGAGCACTTGCACAGGGGCCAGAGCCAGGTGGATCTGGCAGCAGGAGCTCAGCCCTTTCCTGGGTCCTCACAGGGTGTGCAGCCTGTGCTGAGCTGGCTCTGGTGCTGCTGGCGTGGTGGTGGCAGTCACAGGCAGTGACCAAACAAAAGGAGTCACTCAGCCATTTCATGGGGGAAAATCCTGCCCTAGGCCACACTTCCCTGCTCTGCCTGTGTGATCTGGTGTTGCCTTGTGTGCAGCCAAGCCCTGAACCTGCTCTGCAAGTCCCCAGTGCTCAGCACATGCAGGGCAGCCAGCTCTGCCTTCCAAAGGCTTTGGGTCTCCTTTATCAGGAGTAGGAGGCAGCTTGGGTTCACTCTGGAGTGCTTTGGCAGGGCTGTGATTTTAAGCTCAGGATCCCAGCCAGTTTTCAACTTGAGTTTACATTTTGTCTTCCTAAATTGCCTCTCACTCCCACTACCTGTTGCTGCCATTCACTAAAGAACAAATGTAAAGGCTGGAGAACAGCTCTTGGGTTCTTGCTGAGAAGTGGCTGCATTGCAGTGAGAAACCCATTCAGAAACTGAAAATTCCTTCAGCCCTGCTCCTTCTCCTTTGTGCACAGTCCTTTTCCTGTTTTCCAGATGCTGCCTCTAAGCATGCTACCCAGGCCTTCTTTGACTGTCTGCGAGCAGAGGTGGAGCAGTATGACATTGAGGTGACAGTGGTGAGCCCTGGATACATCCAGACAAACCTGTCCCTCAATGCTGTCACAGCAGATGGATCTCGCTATGGAGGTGAGAGACCACACAGTGCCCTATTGCTAAAGCATCTCCATGTTATTCTGAGGTGTGTTTGCAACACATGGCCTCTGGTGGGGACACAGGTTAGGCCTGAAGGGTCAAAAACCAACTTTGGATGCAGGGTAGGAATGGTAAACCCCAAAAAAGCAACTCTTGCCTTCTGGGCCAACCATGAAGAACACCTGCCTGTGCTCCCATATACAACTGGAGTAAAAACCAAAGCAAGCAGCCATGTGCAGTTAGAGCATTCCTAGGGAAGGGGAAAGGTACCTTAGTGAGGTTTTACCTGCTGGTGCTCACTCAGCTTTCCCTTGGCAGTTATGGACAAGAGCACGGCAGAGGGACAGACGGCGGCCGAGGTGGCTCAGGTGGTTCTCAGTGCAGTGGGACAGAAGAAGAAGGAAGTGCTTGTGGCTGGCCTGACCCCCTGCATGGCTGTCTACCTGAGGAACCTCTGCCCCAGGCTCTTCTTCACCTTAATGGCATCTAGAGCAAAAAAGGAGAGAAAAGCAAAGCGCTCTTAGAGCTCAGCTCACCTGAGCAGCGAGAGGTTGAGCCCCTGCAGCCAGCTGGGACATCACTGGAGGTGCTCCTGCAGGAAAATCCTTCCTCAACATGTTGTTCACCATTGCATGGAGACTGGGAAGTGGTTTCCCCCACATTGCTGGAAGACAGCACCTGAACCTCAGCTGGAGAAGGAAGGGTGCTTGGACCATGGGGGAGAGCTGAGGCTGCAGGGGAGGGGGTCAGGGGAACTCTCTGCAGCCAGGGAGACCCCCGTGCTGGAACACTCCTCACGTCACTCCAGGCATGCTCAGCTTTACTGGCCTGCTACAAATAAAACCTGCCTGTTCTGCCTTCACACGAGCAGACCTTGGCTTTCCCCACCCCTGTGAAATGCAGTCCTCAGCTGGGAGCTCTTGCGATCAGTGTCTCCTTCCCTCTCCTTCCAGCCTGATCCAGGACACGCTGCTTGCAGTGGGAAACGTCAGAGCCTCTTCCTGCTAATGTGCCCAGTCATCTGATAAATTAAGCTCAATCCAGTGCCACTTTTAAAGAAATAACTGATGTACAATTTGAGTGTATTTGGCCATCATTTTAACTGTCTGAACCATGCCCTACTGATGTCCTGGGACAGTTAATTCTGCAGTGACAGCTCTCTGAATCCCAGCCCAAGGAGTGCAGGGAAGCACTGAACAGGTAGAACAGCACAGCAAGGCAGCTGCTGCCTGGACACACTGCACAGGTGACAGCAGCACACCTGGGCCACCTGCAGCACAGAGCAGGTATGATCCTGTGGATGCCAGGCACTCTCTGGCACTCAGGGAAGAATCCATGTGTGTAGGGTGCAGAGTGTAACAGACAGACCCCTTGTTCTCATCTGCTTTAAATCAATCAGGGATGCTAATTAGGATCATATCCAGTGGGGAATGATACCTGTCTGTTCACCTATCACTTCAGGGATCCTGACAGCCTGAAGGGGTGCCATGTTCCATTCCTCACCCCTTCTCATGTGAGGGGTACCAGCACCACTAGGAAAAAGGAATTGCTGCACAGAGACATGACAGAAATAATCTTAAAATTGAAATAAACTCTACTAGTAGGAATCAAGGTCCAGACCCCTCCTGCCACCTCCATGCCCTTGCCTGCATTTTCCATGTGTCCTTCCTCATATGTCCTGCCTGGGAGTGCACATCTGATGACAAATAAATTACATTACTATGAAATTAATCCCATGGTCTACTCCAGCTCCTCACAGCAGGTAACAAGAGGAAGGGAAAACAGGAGGGTTTTGTTTTTCTTACAACCCTGCAAGGTGCTGTTGTACCAGTAGTAGCTGCAGCAGTTTATCCCAGCCCTCTTTATGGGACCTGTTAGCTTAGACAGTGCGAATCTGTCTAAACTAACAGAGGATTAGGCACACAAACTCTGATAGGGGTGTGCAGGCTCAGCAGGACCTTCTCCTTCCAAAAGCCTTTTCTTAAACACTACAGATATATAAATTATCTCTGAGAACCAGCATGTGTTTAATCATCACAATGCTGCTGCTCTGTCAGGACATCCATCCTCTGCCACCTTTCCTGTGGCTGAAGCTGCAGCTCTGTCACAGAAAGGCCTGGGGTTGGATTGACAAGCTGAAGCTTTCAGGTGTGTTTCACCTTTTTTCCTGTTAAGATAGGAAAGCAAGGCATTACCTTGTCTCCCTCTGCACGAGGGGAGTGTTGGTGTTAGTTGTGCTTTTCCTTTTGTGTTCTTCATGCTCAGATCCTCAGTTTCTTGGTGAAATGCAGTGCTCCTGCCAGGCTTGTTCAGCTGCTCCATGTTGTGGTGTTTCAGGTCGTGGCTACTCAGGAAGAACTGAGGGGCTGCTTTGCATTTCTGTGCTCCCATCCAGGGCACTGAGGGTGAAACACATCAGGCCTGAGGGAGAATTATGTGTGGGGAGTTACTGTAGTTACTGTGGGAACTACAGCTCCAAGGCAGAGGTTGCTGAGAGTGCACCCAATCCCTTTGGAAGTAAATTCCCTCTGTGACAAGGGGAATGTTGCACACTCCAGAGCATGTCCACAGGGTGGGCAGCAAAGTCTGGGGGCTTCTGAAGGGAGGTTTGTCCCCAGCTACTGCTGATTCCCAGCTGCTGCCACAGGGGACAGCAGATACAGCACCACTCCACACAGATGAAAATTTTTGGAAGTTGTTTTACCATTTCACCGTGCACTAAAATACCCCTCCAGACCCCTCTCATTCTCCCAGGTCACCTTGCACAGTTACAGCCCTGACTGACTAACAACCAGAATACTGAAAAGCATTTTAGCTACGTTATCACTGAGATTCCTTGGAAAACAAGCTCCTCTGGCCCTCCACCTCAGAATGGAGTAACAGGTGTGTTTTTCAATCAGACCTACTCATTGTGACAGCTAAGCTGACTTTTCA
Source organism: Picathartes gymnocephalus (assembly GCA_013390045.1). Classification (NCBI taxonomy): domain Eukaryota; kingdom Metazoa; phylum Chordata; class Aves; order Passeriformes; family Picathartidae; genus Picathartes; species Picathartes gymnocephalus. The sequence goes on from WEKY01005045.1 coordinate 55,062, forward strand.
CCTTTCCTCCTGCAATAAGAGACCCCAGGGAACTTGCTAATTTTTAACTGAAGTCTCTCATGCCGGCCATGCAGTTAGGGAACCTGCCACAGTGATCATTCCAGACCAGGGGAAGCCTAACACAAAAAAGTACCAGGACCCCAGAGGCTTGGTGCAGGAAAGGAACTAACAGCCCTGAGAATTATTCTGCATTGAGTAAAAAAAGAGCAGGAACGCCTTTGGTGTGGCCAGCACAAAGCTATTTCAGGGCCTTCTGCAGCAATAAGCAGTATTAGCTATGGCAGATGTGCCACTGGCTTCAATTCCATCCAGCAGGGACTTTGGAAACAGGTCAGGGTGGAAGGCAGCCTGCCCAGCCTGGCCTAACCACTGAAAGATGAAGTAGTTGCATTTCTTTGGCTCCTCTCTGCCAAGGGAACTGTACGTTGTTGCTATAAATAGATGCTCTGGATCCCAGCTTCTTTTAACCTTGAAGGGAGAGAGCTCAGCCACTGTACAAAGGGCTGCTGCCACCCAGAAATGTCTCACTGCCACTGGAGTTCCTCCAGCCCACTCAGCTACTGGTGCTAAGGGCTAGGAACACCCAGCAAACCCAGTCTGCCCAGCACACACACAGTGGTCTGCGTGTCCTGCTCACAGAAAATCTGCCCCTGCAGAGAAGCACAAGTCAGGACCGTGGTCAGAACAGTCCATGGCGGCGAGGATACGGGCAGTCCTTGGTCCCTGCTGTGGCAGTTTGGAGAGGTAAAGACAGAAAGGCAGAATTTGAGTTCTGACCCCTGTCAAGGTCAATGTTTCAGCCGTGAAGGTCAGGCTGCAGCTCCCACTGGAGCAGGGAGCACACAGTGCACAGGCAGCTCTCACTGCAGGCCTTTGCTCTCCTATTCCAAATGTAAAACCTGGAGCTGTGCCAAGATGGCCCTGCCAACACCAGCCACACCTATTCTCCATGTGGTGGGAGGAGATTACAGACAGCAAGCCCCTATCTTTTAAAAATAAGCAGCAGATCTCGCAGAACAGTAAATGCTTCCCATTCTAAGAACAAGATTTTGAGTTTAGAGCTAAAAAATGAATTAATGCACAGGACTGAATTCTAAAATTTTAGGTAACACAGTTACAAGATGCAGTCACGTGAATGCCTTGCAGCAGGAGCAGGCAGCTCCTGTGTTCCAGGCAAAAGCAGTGGAATTGTGTGGTCAGGGCACAGCACAAAGGTAGGACAGGTGGACTCCCACCTTGGCAGCCCCCAGCCCTGCACGTGGCTCAAGACATTTCAGAGGAGATGTATCCACCTTAGGAAGATCTTCTACAAGAATTGAGCAGAATGTGTTTGTATCTGGACACTTACAGTGATATCACTATGATAACAGTGACAAGAGAGCAAGAGCATTTGAAATTCTCATCCTTTAATGGTCAATGATAATTTCTGGCTGGTTCTGTGTAATACAATTAAACAATATACTTAAATGTTTCCCAAAAAAAAAAAAAAA
>WEKY01005045.1:65246-77929 GCA_013390045.1 Picathartes gymnocephalus
GGGTCGCGGGGCTGCCGCGTGGGGTGCAGCCCCGCAGCCCCAGCCGTTTCTCGCCCCGGCTCGGCCGCTCCTCACCTGTCCCGGCCGCCGCCGCTGTTGGTGCCGCCGGGGCCCGCGCGCCTCCTTCCCCACGCCGCCATCTTGGACACACTCGCCTCGCAAATGTCTCCGCCGGCGGCCCGCGGGCGCGCCGCGGTGCCCGACGGAAGATGTAGTGCGCGGGGGCGGCACGGCCGCGGCTCGGGGTGGGGCTGAGCCACCAAAGAACTACAAGTCCCACAGTACCCCGCAGAGCCGCACGGCCGAGGGGGACTCTGGGGCGTGTAGTCCCTTGGACGAGGACGGCGGGACCAGGTGGGCACCGCGGTGAGACCCCGGTGGGACCCTCGGCCACAGTCCTGTCACCGATGGCGGCGCAGCCCCGCGGAGCTCGGCTCGACTCGCCCCCGCCGCCCGGGATCTTCCACCCGGTGGGAGGAGCGCGGCGGCGAGTCCCGGCCTGCCCCGCGGCCCCGCCATGAGGGGATGCGGCTGCCGAGAGTGGGCACAGCTGGGCGGCCTCAGCATCGCGTCGTGTTCCTGATCCAAAAAGCCCAGGAGGTTCCTTCCCTGCAGGGGATTAGAGATAGAGGATCCCCTCGTGCAGCACCTTCCTGGGGGGAAAGGCTGGGCGGTTTTGGGGTGAATTTCGCCCCCTTAATCAATCTCGAATGAGGGGCAGTAAATGAGGAGGCTCCCTTGCTGCATCTCTGAGGAGGAATAAATCACAGAATCACTTAGGAAAGACCTCAAGATCATCAAGTCAATATAAAGTTTATAAACAAATGCTTCTCTAGAATTGCAACGTAGGCTTGCCAGAGGTTTCCCAGCTCCTGTGGATCCAACAGAAGGTTTTGTGGGCGACCTGTGCCGGAGTGCTTGGATGGTTGTCTTCAGGATCCTTGAGCCTCTGCAGGGCTCCCCCTCTTGTTCCCGGTCTCATTCCTCCCAGAAGAGGAGCCTTTTTCTCAGGAATTTTAAGATTTCCCTTATTAAACAGCAGCTCCCTGCTCCTGGAGCCCTCCTGCAGCCTGACAGCGCTGTCAGGAGAGAGCGGCGCTGGCTCTGCATCTCCCGTTCCTAGAAAAACCCTCTTTTTGACAACATTATTCCCAAGTGATGTAATGTGACTGAAGAGAACAAACCCCTGGTTGCCTCCACCTTCCCAGGCATCCCGAGGCTGCTCTTCCAGCCTACAGGGCCCTCCCACACCGCTGCTCTCTCAGCTGTATTTTGGGGGGCAGCTGTTTCGGGGGAGGTAAACGCTGCATTTGCAGGAACAAGGAGGTGTTTGGGAAGCGTGCCCAGCCCGGCAGAACGTGCAGCAGTGCTGGGACAGGCCGGAGCATGGACTGTCTGGAATGTGGAATGTAAACAAGAGTGTGTTACCAGCAACAGCCCAGCTACAGATCCCAACCGCCCGTGCTGTCCCCCAGGAGCAGCAAACCCCACGCTCCCGCTGCAGCCCAGGAGCTGCTTGTCACACTGGATCAAATCATGACTGCTCTCCACACTGCCCTTCCCAGCAGTCTGAGTTATGCAAACTCCAGCCTCAGCCTCTGTAGCCTTCACACAGCATTGGGAAGTGACACAAATACCCCACTAGGATCCTGAGTGCTGAGTGCTGTGCTCCCAGGCCTGAGGAGTGCTGGCTCCAGAAGGGAAGTGCCCTGTGTCCCCCTGAGTCACCTGCCTGCCCACTTTGCTCTGCACAAGCACAGCAGCTGGATATTTAAATATTTTCATGCCCATCTTGAAACTGGACATAAACACTGAGTATCTGCTCATTTGCAGGACAACTCCCAAAGACTGGCCTGAAATCCCAAGGAGGAAGGATGAAGGTGGATCAGTTGGCAAAGTAGAGGAACCAGTTGTGATCCTGCTCATTCTGAGCTCTGCACAGTCATCATGAGGTCAGCCAGCCCTGTGACCTCAAATAAAACACAATAATTTCACCCCTTACCTACTGGTCACTTGCAGTGGGAGCATGTGGTCCCCCCAGCGCGGCACAGCCACTGCAGCTCAGTTAAGCCACACTTTTATTGTATTGTATTTCATGCATTATGTTCATGTTTTATAGTATGACAGAGGGAGGGATCAAGATAAATGTTAAACATAAACAAGAGCAGAAAGGTCGTTTGTAACAGGTCCTGAGAAGGAAAGGCACATCGTAACCACCAAATCCAACAGAACAGAAACCTTGGACAGAGGAAGACAATGCTGGAGAGCAGACGAGGGAGGGGGTGTTTCAAGTTGGGGGCTGTGGAAGCAGGTTTGACAGCCACCTGCATTCCCCCACTCACCAAAGGTCTGTAGTTCAAATGGGTTTGGAGAGCTCAGTATTCAACCAAACCACTTCCACACTCCTGTTGCCCAGGGAGAATCCAAGATCCCAAACTCCTCCAGGTTTAATCAGCACCAAGGGGCAGCACAGGACTCAAAGCTCCTTTTTGCAGAGACCAGCTGGGAAAAAGCAGCTGGTGGGGAGGCAGGGAAGGGCTACCCAGCACCGAGGGACCCCGAGCCGGGTCCCACCCAGCTGTGCAGGGTCACAGGAGCACCGTGGACTGTGGCATCGCTGTGGGTATTGCTATTCACTGGCATCGAGGAGGAGGGAAGGCTGGGACAGAGCACGGGCAGAGAAGTGGTTGGCACAGACACGGGCACACGTCTCTGTCAGGTCAGAAGCCAGGGGGGTTGTAGCACCTCGAAGGGAAGCAGCAGCAAAACCGTGTGCTGTGCCTGATTTAAGGCAGCGATCGCCGCGGGTGATCCAGCGCCGGGAAGCACGAGGGTCCTGCCAAAGCAGCACGAGGGGCTCCAGAGCCAGGCTGGACACTGGGACACTGCCCAGACAGTGAGCACAGCACACCCTCCAGCGAGATGTCACAACAAGGAGTTGCTGGAGGCTGCACACAGTGGAAATGAGCACAAAACAGGGACAGAGGCTGGCAGCACTGGGCTCAAACATCACTCCTGAGCACCCAGCCCTGCTGTGGCACAGACACAAGTGTCTTATCTTGGGTTCCAGGGGAGAAAACGGTTCAGCTTCACCTTGGAATCAAGAGAAGGGATGGTTTGGTCGTCACAGCAGTACCAGAGCCAGCCTTGCTCCTGTAACTATGTGTTGAAGTGTGTTTTGCATGTTAAACGAGGAACATTTAGCAGCCCACATTTCTTCTTGAGCCCCTTTAGTTTGTTACCTGCAACCCTTTCCCAGTCCCTCGAAGCCACCCTAAAGATCACAGCCTGGGTGAAATAAGCAGCAGGAGGGCAGAAATGAAGCAGAGGCAGGGCTGAGCTCGAGGCCTTTCCTGAGCAGCACAAGGCAGAGGTGGCTCTGCCCCCTGGCACAGGTGGTGGGCACAGGTAGGGGTCTCACAGCCTGCAGTGTGCAGGGCAGGGATGGAGTTTGGGAGGTTTGGAAGCCTGAGAGGGCTGCTGGTGATGGGCAGCCCAAAAGCACGGGCAGGCAGCAAGGGTTCCCCTCGAGCTGACGGCCAGGGACAGCTCAGGCTGAAATCCTGGCACAACGTCTCCATCTCTGGCCATCCCAACCAGGAGAGAACATTGTAGGAGTTTTTGCCTTTGCCACCATGGACTTTGTGCTGGGCTCTGGGAGAGGGCTGAGCTGCCTCTCAGCTGGGGCTTCAGTCACTCCGTGGCACAGATTGTAAACTTTAGTCCCCGCTAAGCTACGCAAGGTCTGGATTTGGCCTCCAGGTGAGAGGCTCTCCATCTCCTTCTGCCTGGCTGCAGCCTCCAGCAGCTGCACAGGGCTCAGGGTGTTGAAAACATCATCTCCTCACCACAGCCCTGCCCTGGGACACTACAAAATCCTGAGAGCTCAGGGTGAGATGCTCTGGGGTGTAGCTCAGGCCCTGGAAAACCCAGGCAAGGCAGGACAGGCAGCAAGCTGGAAGCTGGCAGTGCCCTGCCATCATGGTGTTACCTCTACGTCTGAGTGTGGCAATGCTGGGTTGTGCTACAGAATCATCATCCACGGAGGTAAGAGCACGAAATGAGGATGTTCCTGCTGCTGGCCAAGGTCCCCACAATGCTGCCAGTGCCCTGAGCTTGGAGCTGTGAGGAGGCCACTGAGCAGCCAGGTAATGCCATGAGCCAGGGCTTCCTTCCAAAGGCTGTAGGGAGAAGCCATCAGAATCCACATGGACACAGGTGCCTCTAGCACTGAACCCTGGAGATGGGCCAGGAGCAAGTCCTGGAGGCCTTACCCTGCTGCTCTCAGGATGCAATGATGGGGCTGATCTGGGGCACTGACGGAGGTGGAGAAGAGGGAGATGTGGGGAGCCTTCCTCTTCAGCTGCAGGAAACCACCCTGGTGCCCCGGGATGTCCCCTCATCGCTTGGGTCAGGGCTGGCTGTGGGGCTGGTCTCTTCTTCTGAGCAGGCTGTGTCCACACCAAGGGCAGGAAAACAGGAATGACAGTCCATGACCCTGTGGGATGCCACTTTAGGGCTGTGTGCAGAAGCTGGCATCTCCAGGGAGCAGCATCTGCGACTCAGCCATGTTCCTTCCTCTGCACAGACTCTGCCACGACCTCTGCAGTCCAAGTCTGCTCCTCACACAGCTCTTGTCTCTAGGCTCAAAGGTGTCACCATCCCAGTGTCTCCACAGCCAGTGCAGCAAAGCCCCCGAGGTGCCACCATGGTCCACATGTTCTTGTATGCACTGCACGTGCCCAACAGGTGCTGCAGGGGATGAACCTGACACAGGGCTGGGGCTCCTCCAGCACCTCCCTCTATCCCACAAAGGTGAATCCACAGCATCTCCCCAGCTGCCAGGAGGAAAGGGAGGCTGGTACCCCACGACCACCCCTAACCAACATCCCCCAGTAAGTTCACAGCTGTCGCCAAGCAGAGGGGAGAGGATGAGCTGCAGAGCAAGTCATCCCCTGGCCTTGCGATGGAGTTTGGTGGAGAAATCACCCTCTTCTATCCCCTGGCTTGGGAAAAGCACTGGGGGGCACCATGTGTGCCCAGAGGCAGCCTGGCCCAGGGGCTGTAGCCGTGCTCACACGTGGGCAGAGAGGAGATCGTGCCCACACTCACGCACGGCATGGACACGCTTAAAAAAACGGGAATTGCGAGTGTGGGAAGGGGTTTCCTGAGACTGCAGAGAAGCCAAGGCCGCGTTGAACAGTCAGGGACAGGTGTGCTGGTGTGGGAGCAGTCCTGCCTTAAGGCTGCAAGTGTTCCAGGTACTGCGGCAGCGGGTTCTCCTTGACGTATTTCTGAATGTACCAGCACGTCAGGTGGGCCTTCAGGTCCTCCTCCACCACGAAGTCCAGGGCTGCCTGCAACCAATGGAGATCAGATGGGTCACAACCAACACACCCAGCCTCTGCTCCCCTCTGAAGCCTTGAGAAACTCCTGTACCCCTCACCCAGGTGGGGGAAGCAGCAGGTTGCCCTCAAGTACCCCCTGTGCAAGGCAGGTGAAGGGAGAGGCTTGAGGGGAGAGCATAGCCGTCCTGCCACAGCCAGCACCTCACCACACAGTCCCCACTTTAACCCTCAACACGTCCAGCCCTGTGGATGCTGCGCTGCCAGTGACCCAGCCCATCCTGTGAAGGCCACCTTCATCATCCCTTTGTCCCTGCCTACAGGGCCAGGGAGCAGCTGTACCCCAAAGCATCACCCCACAGTCCCCCCACCACTGTGCTCATCGCTCCTCAGCTCTCCCTGCACAGCCCAAGGCAGGCAAAGGGCTCACAAGGGCAGTGAAGGTTTGAGAGGAGAGGTCCAGCTTGAGGTGAGGTGATCCACCAACCCCTGCACAAGGGCTTTTTGCTGAGAGGAGGGATGGGCCAAGCCTGGGCAAGTGGCTGGATTTACTGACACTTACCCAGCTCCTCTTGCCACAAGAGACAGGGACGTCTGACCCCAGATCTCCATCTGCACCAACAGCCACCCCATCTCCCATCAGAGCAGGATTCCCACAGGGCACACACGCAATTCCAACGTGATGGGGCCTGGCTTCACCCACGATCTCTAGCCACAGCTGGGATGGCAACAGCTCTTGCCCTCCTGGGTGGCTGGGGTCGTACCTTTGCCAGGTGCTTGGCTATTCCTCTCCCTCGGTAGGCATCTGGCACTTCCGTGTGCTGCAAGTCCACGATCCGCTTCCCCACGTACTCATAGAGCAGCACAGCCTTGTCGTGGCAACCTGAGCGGGGGGGAGAGAGGGGTGAGGGTTGGGATGTCCCCAGAGAGCCCACAGCAGCAGATGGACAGGTTTGGGACTGCTGCAGCATCCCTTGTGCCCATGGGAATGGCTCTGGTGCTGGGTCGAGACTTTGATTTCAGTGACACCTGGATGTCCTCACTGGTGCCCCTGAGGTGTGAGCAGAGCAAGGTCTGCTCGGCCTTTCCAAGTCCCTGGAGCAGGAGCAAGGTTTTGACCCAGCCCTGAATCACTGATGACAACAAAACATGTTTAGGGCAGGAAAGCAGCTGTGGGGAGGGAGGAGATGTGTTGATGGTGGGGGAGAGCAAAAAGAAGAGGGGGAAAAGCAACAAAGCTGACCCAAGTAACAGCCAATTAATTTCTCCTCCAGCACAGGGTTTTTTGTTGTGGGACATAAACCAGGACAAGACTCCTTGGTCTGGTTGTTGTAGCACTGTCTAGACACGTTTTGGGGAAGATGCTGGGGAGGTGAATGCCACAAACACACAGGAAAGCACACACAGGTGTGCAAGGGGGGTTGTGCACACAAATTTACATGTACACACACACAGGCTTCCTGTTTAGACACACTGACCTTTCTCACAGCAGCTCAGTTACAGGAAAAAAGAAGTTTCAGCTCATGTATAAATCAGAGGAGAGTCAGAACATCCCTCTGGTTTCATCCACAGAACCTGAGCTTCTGCCTTCAGTGCAAAAGCACATGTTTCATATCTAGAAGGTTTCTGCACTTAAAAGTGAGTTTCAGAAATGCAAGATCCCAAAGAGACAAGTTCAATTAAAATAATGGAAACTTTCCCTTCCCTCCACTGTTTTTTTAAGGCCGAAGGGCCACAGAGTTCACCTGCATTTGGGATCTGCTTTAGCTGAGCTCAGTACACTCTATTTCACTGCATTTCAGCTGACAACTCCAGCCCAGTTTGCCTCATCCCTGTATTCAAGAGAAACTAGAAATGAGCCCATTGGAATTTTGTGTTTCAAGAGAAGCAGCTCAGGCTTTTATTCCTGCTCCTTTTATGCAGACACTCAATTCTCCTGCACTGGATGGAAACCTTCGCATTTCCAGCCCGAGTTTATTCCTGCTGGTTTCTGCCCACTCGTTCTTGTGCCAACATTGTTCTTGGGTGGATGTAAATAATTTCCCTCCCTGCCGTTCCCCCAAGTATTTATAGGCTTCAGTCCTGCCCCTCTCAGCCTCTGGTTCACCAAAAAGCCAAGCTCTTTGAGTTTCCCTCAGACAGAAAAGAGGGAGAATTCCAGTGTTTCTCTATGTGGCTCCAGGCACCCCAAAGAAGCCAAGGGAGCAGGTGAAGCCCTTCCCCAGCAGCACAGACCTGTCCTGCTGGAGGGAAACCTGCCCAGGCTGGGGCATGAGGTGCCCTCACCCTCACGGAGCATTTGGTGGCAGCTCTCAGGGGTGGCAAGGACAGAGTTGGCAGCACCAAAGGCTGTAAAATGATCTTATAACAGCAGCTTTCACTCGCTCCAGTCCTTCCACCCCACTCTCCTCCCAGGCCAAAACTTTCCATAGCCTCTGCCTGAAGCTTTGAGAAGCTTGAAACTAAATTGACAGCAGAACAAAAGATCTTTTTTCTTTAAATACACTTTTAAAATATATGATCTGTTTAGAAGTATCACAGACACAAATGCATTTTAAAGCACAAGGTGGTGCAGAAGTGTTTGGAAGATGTCAGACACATCCTGGACAGGCTTTTCCTCGATATTTCCTGTAGCACAGCAGCACCACAAACCCCCAGCCAGGACAGGAGCTGCAGGGTGCCACCAGGGCACAGATGAACACACACAGAGACCAAAGGATTTTACAACCAGCCTGATTTTACAACAGAGAGTCAGTGCTGCTGGAAACTGGGCCCAGTTCAGAAAAACATCCCAGCTGAGCCAAGTGCATGATCACATCCACACACGCTCCCATCAGTGACACAGCACATGAAACCAGGGCCACTCGTGCCACAGGTGTGGTGTGGGCCCTGCAGGTCACAGCCATGCCTTGGAATAAGCCAGCCCTGGTGCTGTGTGGCACCCTGGACATGGGGGGCTCCTCCCAGGAAAGCTGGGGGAGCTGGAAGCACTGCTGACCCTTCCTGGGAGTACCCAGCCCAGGTTTGGTGCAATCCTCCCCAAAGAGAGGGGGCACAAGCAGAAACGCCACCAAAACATGGCATAAAAGACACCTCCTGCCCGTGCCACCCCCCTGGGCTTTGGGACAGGCGTTTATCAGCCTGCACAGACAGAGCTTGGCACAGCAGGCCCAGGCCTCAGCCAGCAGAGCCTGACCCCGGTGTTTGACTCACTGACAGTCCCCTCGAGGCCAGCGAGCGAGGAAGTGGAGTCGATGCAAATCAGCACAGCCAGAGAGGAGTGGGATGGCAGCAATGGCAGCACAGCTGGTGCCCTGCTCGCCCTCTGTCCCTCCCTCCACTCACAGGGGGCACAGGCAAAGGGAGGCTTTGCCAGGAGCTCGGCAAGGGACCAGGTGTAAATTTGCTCTCTGTGGAGGCTTTCCACCGGGATCAATGGTGGGCTCAACCAGACACAAGTGCCCAGGCTGGGTGGCTCAGGAGCCTGGGGGAACAAGCAAAGAGCCCAGTCCCAGCCCAGCTGAGGAAGGGACACATCAGGCATCTGGGAAGACACAGGCACCCCACTCCAGCCCATCCTTCACTGACCCCTCTCCTCACATACACGAAGTACCTGCCCAGGGAAGGGATGCTGCAGCACTGCAGGACTATCCCTTGTCCCTTCTCCCTGTCCCCCTGCACCAGCCCCAGCCCACGATACCCCTCTGTGTGCCCAGGAGCAGGGCAGGGCCCTGGCTGCTGCCTGCAAGGCCGATTCCTGCACTCCACCCTTTGGAGCACCCCTGAGCTCCAGCCTCCTTAGGACACTGCTGCAAAGCCATTCCCCGGGAGCAGGGGGAGGGAACAAATGCCAGCCCCATCTCCCAGGAGCAGGGGGCAGGAGGCAGCTCAAGCCTTTTCCTGCTGAGCCAAACAGTGGGGGAAAAAAAGCAAAAGCTGCGTCTGGGGTGAGCCGAGAGGAGGACGAGACGTCCCGAGGAGCTCGTTCATCCCAGGCCAGAGCTCGCTGCCTGCCATGGGCTGGCCTTGCTCCCCAGGGAGCTACTGGCACGTTACTACGGAGAGAAAACACAACAGAGCACAACAGCCAGAGTGGAGACAGCACAGCCCTCGTGGAGGGGCCTCACTCACAGGAGTGGCAGCGGGGAGGGCTCTGGTTTGGAGCAGTTTCCTGTTTAGGAGCTCTCCGGAGGTGCCTGTGGCACAGAGGAGTGGGGATGTCTTTGATGCAGTGCCTGGTGACAGATCCCTTGGTCCCTGCTGCAAACTCAGCACCTTCCCCCTCCTGGAAAGCATCTGCTGCCCCATCAGGGAGGAAAGCTCCAAGGCATGACCTGCTCCAGTTTTCCCAATAAACCTGAGCCTGGGCTCCTGGAGAAGGAGACTCACATCAGCAGTGGGCAAAGCAGGAGCTTCCAGCCAAAATCCTGCCCAAACGCAGCTGGGGAGGAGCGGGAGGTTTGGGAAGTGTGGCGTGCAGCACCCAAGTGTTGGATGAATGGGAGCTGGAATGTGCGAGGAGCTCGCGCATCCCTGAGGAACTGGAGCTGCTCCGTGCACGTGGGGAGCCTGTCTCCTGACTGGAGAGTCTGATGGCTGGGATGGGCATCAAGAAGTCACAGCAGCTGCTACTAAAAGCTGTTCCCCTGCCCCAAACATCTGTGCCAGCAGCTGGACCAACCAGCTGACTGCTTTGGGGTCGGGGATCCCTTTGAGTTTCTTATTTTGACCTGGAATTTAATCTCAGATCCAAAAAAACACCCAACTATTCCTGACAAAGCCAGCCCGTATGATTCCCATGGAAGCTTTTAGCTTTGACAAATTGATGTTTTCCAAGAGAGTCTCTGCACAGGGAGGTTTCTGGCTGGCTCAGGCTGTTAGTCACATCCTAACCCATTACAGATCCAGTTGGGTTTCTTTCTGGCCTCCTCTCGAGGGATAACGAGGCTCAGCGAGGTCTGGTTATAATCAGCTTTACTTTCAGCTTCTAAATGCTCCTTCATTTGGGATGCAAGGGAAAAGGGAACGTGTTCAAGTGAAGCAGCTGTTCCCATCAGAGTTTTAGGAGCTACCGCAGCATTGAGGGGAGAGAGGGGAACAAGGAGCAGAGAAAGGAAAGACAAGACAAGCCCTAAAAAACCGAGTGCAATTGATCTTCCTTCTGCACAAGGAGGAAGTCCTGACACGAGGTCACACAGGGGCACAGAGGCAAACCCAGGATGATGCTGAAAACAAACACTTTCACAACTAGTTCACAGCTTTCACTGCCTCAGGCCTCGTGCTCCAGGGATATCCAGAAATTCATCACCATGAAAAGTTTTCTACCCAACATCACACCACCATAAACCACCAGCTGTCAAAGTCTGAATGCTTGGTCTACATGCCTGGCGCATCCATGTTTTCCCAGGGTATCATCCACACTTGATATTTAGCAGAAATTAGGACACTGCAGGAAAGCTGACCCTGGAGCCCACAAACTGCTCTTCATCTCTGCCACAGTGCAGTGACATGGGACAAAAGTGCTCTCTGAGGGACACGGGGGTCACACTGATCCCAAAATCTGTGTCTGACCCATTTCTTGTCATTCCCTGCATGCAGCAGGGAAAACCTCCTGGAGCATTCCACACCACTGATGCTCATCGTGCCAGGAGCGGGAGCGACAAAGAGCAGTGCAGGAAATAAACACCCTGCCACGCACTCCCACAGAGATGTTATCTCCTGACCATCTTCCAGGGCTTGGCTGCTACCAGCAAGTGCCTAACAAGGAGGGGGAGAGATGGATCACCCACTGCACATGGATGTTAGTCAGCCCAGCAGTGTGGGCACTGTCACACCAGGACGCTGCTCAGCTCAGCTGCCTTGCGTGGCCAGTGCTGAACTCACAAAAAAGGGCCCAGACTCCCCAAACTCCCAGAAAAAACACAACCTTGATGATGGGGATTCACATGGGTGAGGCCACGGCCAGGTAGGATGGGCTTGGAGCAACCTGGTCCATGTCTGGACACATGGGAGGTGTCCCTGCCCATGGCTGGAAAGAGATGAGCTTTAGGCTCCTTCCAACCCAAACCATTCCGGGACTCTGTGATTCCACGACCCCCTCCTGAATCAGGAGGTTCTGTGCTGATTCACACATGACTCCCACAGCTGATTCTCTCCCTCTCAGAGTTCACCCTCTCCAGTCACGACTCATCCCTGCTCAGCCACCAAACCCATGGTGTGGCTGGCAGAGCTTTTATCCAAAAACCACGATAAAAGATTATATTTCCCTAATAATTGTTGGCCCTTGCCTGGGCTGTCCCCTCGATTTCCTGCACACACTAACTTCACCGACTGGGACAATGCTCTGGTGGTGGGGACCCAGCACCTGGGACCTTGTTTGATCTCAGTCTGAAATAAGCGGTTGGTGAAATTGTTTTCTCCGCACCCGTCTCCTCCTTCCTCGCTCCACCGCTGCTGAGCCTCCAGCCTGCACTTTGTAATTAGTGGTTGAAATGAAATGGGGTGGGGGGGGGAGGAAGAGAAGTCTAAAATAAAATCCAGACTATTCCTGTTGTTTTATCGACAAAGCCTCCTGCTCTCCCTATGATTTCTGAACTACACATTTTATTTATTTTTTTTAAAAAAGGCAGCTACCCTGCAATTTCTGCAGGGTAGCGAGGCAGCCTGTTTTACCCAGAGTAGTTCTCAGCATGACAAATGGATGGGGAAGAGATGCTGGGATCACTGAATATCTGGAATTAACCATTAAGATGAAGGCTGGGAAAGAATCAGTGCATCACAGAGAAATTTTAGTGGCACCTACTATTTTTTTCTTTGTTCACTCTGCCCACTATGTGACAGAGCTGTTTGGGGGTCACTGTGTCACCAGAGCTCCACAGCCCTGGTCCCACAGGTGGCTGTGGCAGCTTGGATCCGTGTTGTTGATTTTACAGAACCGTGGCACCCACCGTGCTGGACTCCCGAGGGGCTTCCCTGAAGGAGTTACCGCAGAGGGGCCCCTGTTCCCTGCACCTCCACATCACTCAAAAGCACCTGGGGGGGCCAAGGCAGTGCCCCCAAACCTGCCCGTGCCCCCATCGGGCTGCACACACCGACCCCAACCAAGGGAGCCGGGAGATCCCCAGATCTCCCGGGAGAAGATTTTGGGGTGCAGGAAGGGGAGAAGGGGGGGGCACCAGCAGCAATCGGGGGCGCTGGGGGGGCTCTGAAGAGTATGGGGTGACATGGGAGGGTCACACCGCGGCAGGGCGGAGAGTACAGGGGAAAGTGCTGTGGGACACAGCGGCAGGCGAGGAGGAGGGATCGGGGGAAATGGGTATGAACAGGAAAAAAAGGGGG
>WEKY01005045.1:82309-94877 GCA_013390045.1 Picathartes gymnocephalus
TGCCCAGAGGTACGAGCGGGGCCTGCCGAAGGGGAAGGGGCGGCCGCGGGTGAGGGGTGACGCCGGGGCCGGGGGCTGTTGCCCAACCTACCGGGCGTGGGCTCCCCGCCGCTTCCTCCGCGCGGGCCCCGGTGATTCCGCAGCCCGGCGTCGTCGCTGGGGCCGGAGCCGGGTGCTGCGATCTCTGGGCTGCAGAGCCCTTGGTGGGGATGTGCTGGGGGGCAGCGGGGAGTGGGGTGGAGGGGACGGGGCGAAGCTGCGGTTGGCGTGGGGAGAGCGATAAAAACAGGCGGGTTTTGTTCGCTGCTGCTGCTGGAGGCTTTCCCTGTCTTGAGTTTCCTCTCCTCGAGAATCCTGGGCTCGGAGCCCTCGCCGTGGCTCTGCCAGGTGGGAAGGAGCGGGATGGGATTGCGGGCGTGTCGCCTCGTGTCGGTGTTGGGGCACGGCCAGGACCCGATGCCGCCGTGTGCCGGGAGTGCCGCGCTGGTTTCCCGCTGTCCCCGGCCGGAGAACGTGACCGTGTGTCACAGGTGTTATGTACGGAGCGTGGCCGTGACTCAGGTGGCCTGTCCCCATCACAAGGTGAGCACCGGCCGGCAGGTATCGGCCTGGCATGGATGGGGACAGAGAAGTGGCTTTGCCGGTGTCCCGGCGCTCCCCGGAGCCGGCTCCATCCCTGCCGGCAGCGCGGGCCGGACGGAGGAGGGAGCGCACGGGTGAGGCTGCTGCTTCTCTCGTATCAGCGGAATAAAATTTGAGGGGTTTTCCCTGTGCGGGAGTGATGCGCTGGAAACTTGAAGTCAGGAGCCATGTGAGCAGATGAACGCACCTCCCGTGACTTTTTTTTTTTTCTCCCCTCCCCGCTTTTAAACGATCCATGTCTTATCCGGAGGGAATGTGGACCTGAGTTTCCTGTTTGCTGTGTAAGCAGGGGGTGAATCAGCAGCGATTTACGGAGCTGCTGAGCGGAGCTGCTGACTCACAGGTAGGAGCACATGCCTCCAGCCATCCAGCCTTGGAAGGGAGCATCCAGGCTTCTTAAAAGGCTGGGACACCTGAGCCCAGACCTTTCCTCGGCTGCCCGTGCCGGACCGGTGGATGTGTGGATGGAGGGACGAGGTGAGCCTGGCCTAGGGATCACTTGTGCCCCACAGGAGATGAAGCCCGAGCTGGGCCTGGAGGATTTTGGGGGAAGCAGCGTGGCTGACAGCAAGAGGTGATGCCTGGAGGAGCACCTGAGAGCGTGCTGCTGTCCTCAGAGGAGGTTTGGAACTGCTCTGTGCCTGCAGGTTTCTGTTGGTTGTGACAAAGTGGTTCATTCGTGCAGTGAACCCTGGTGTCCTGTGTTGGAGGTGTCACACTCACCCTGGTGCTGAGTGTGCCCAGTCTCTGCTGGCACCAGCAGCTCCTGTCTGACCTGAGCTCCTTTACTTCCATCAGGGCAGCAGCTGCACTCAGCAGATCCTGAGTGTGTGTAGCACATCTCCTTCCTCACAGTCCTCTCCTCTTGTCCTGCCTGTCCTTGGCTTGCAGCTGCCTCCAAGCAGGTTTTCCCAGGGATGCTCACAGGGCTGAGTGTGTGCACCTGCTGCTCATGGCAGCTACTTCTTCTCTCTCTTTCAGGCAGTCTGAATTTAAGCTAAATTTTCCTAATTTTCCTTAGGGAATTTCAGCGAGCAATCTCAGGTTTCCTGTGCTGGTTCTCCTTGGGCTTGTGTTGTTCAGGGTTGTAAACAGAGACCGCTGTGTTGAAGTTCTTGGTTGGCTCTTTCTGTGACAGATGCCTTCCAAAACTCACCTGCTGTCACTTTGGCTTAGTCACAGGGTTGTCTCCTGCCTCGGGAGATTTTTGGGATGTGTGGCTGGCCGTGACACTGGTGATAGGAATGGTGCTGGGCCGGGGCTTTGCTCTGCACTAAACATAGCTTGGGAGATAAACACCTTCTGGGGATTGTGTGCAGCTTAGGGAGGATTTCAGCTTTCTGTCTTCCTCTTCCCATTGCTCCTGTCTGCTTGATCCAAGTTATCTCGCAGGATCTTGTACGTGGGACAATGCCTCTTGTGTTATCTTGCACTGTCGAGGCTGATGTTTACTCGTATATGCAAAAACTCCCTGTTTTCTCAGGTCACCCAAGTTCCCTCGAGCTGTGTCTCATGGAATGGGTGGCAATGTAGGAATGGGTGGCACTGTAGGAAGGAATTGGGAGCAAAGCTCTGGAGCTGTCCCTGTGTCCTCTTTACAGAGCTTTGCAAGGGACACAGCCTCTGGCTGCAGCCTACAACATCTGGCTGGGCCTGGGTGTGATTTCCCAGCAAGGTCTGCACCTTTTTCAGTGAATGGATGCTGGGCAGCGAGGGTGTTGAATCCCAGAGATTAAAGCAGGAGGGGATGAAGCCTCAGGGAATTTGCAACCTTTGGATGGGCACAGAAACACAGTGGAGGGTGCAAGGTTTGATACTCTGGAGGTACAATTCCAGGTTTTTTGCCTTTTCCCTGGGCCTCAAGGTGTATCTTCTGCCTGCCCTGCAGTGAAAATCCCTGTGCCCATCACTGGGGCTGTTGGCCGTGACTTGAGTGGCCCCTGATGCCTGGGGAGCCCCTCTTGGAGGGACAGGCAGGAGCCTGCAGGTGGGGAAACAGTTGTTCTCCAAAATCGTGGAGTTTGCTGTGGGGAGGGAAGGAGGGTGGGTGCATGGATGGGATCTGGAGGGTGAGGACCTGCCTGGGCTCCCCTGGCTCACCCAGCACTGATGCCTGAGTAAGTCAGAAACAAGTGTTTTTCCTTAGCAGGGAGATTGTCCTTTGGGAATAGAGGTGCTGTTGGGGAGAGGGATCAGGATCTGTCTGGAGCCAGGCTGTGCCTCTGGGGAGGCAGCTCTCCTTTGCCACAGAGGCTTGGAAAAACCAGCAGTGAGAAATGCTGGAGCCTGGGGATGAACTGGTGCTTGTTCTCGGGGCACGTCTATTCCGGGTGGGTAAATAAGCGGTGGGGACGTGTCCCTGCCATGCCCTGGCCGTGCCCTCCATGGGAGCACACCACTGTTATGCAATTCAGTCTGTGAATCCAGCACTGTCTCGTCTGCCAGTCACACTTTTCCTGCTGCCATTCCCAAAAAAAACGGCAGCTCTGCCAAAAATACACGTGTGGGTCGTGACCTGCAGAAGCAGGACTTTGGCTTTGGGCTCCCTTCGTGTCCAGGCAGAGCAGCCACCAGCCTGGTGTTCCCAGGGTGTGAATGGTTGGAGAGGTGGGAGCTCTGATCCCATGGAGCCATTATTTAATTCTAGTTGAAGCATCACGGAGCTCGAATCCAATTAATTCTAATGATCCTAGAGAAAACACAGCACTTTGTTCCTGCCTTCCTTCTCTGCTGGCATAACAGTGGGTGCCTGGAAAATATCGTGCTGGATGTGATAAATATTTAGCTGTGCCTCAGCAATCCATTTCCCTCCCTGGAGGGATGCTTCTCTCCTTTTCTTTTAGTAGATAATGAATCTTGCTGAAGGCTGATCCCTTTATTTTCCAGCTCTGAGCAATGGTCCAGGGCTGAGCTGGAGTTTGTTTGCAAAGGTGGTTGTTGCTGGAGGAAACTCATCTGTGCTTTGTAGAAGTTCCCCTTGGGAGCAGTTTTCTGGTACTGGTGATTTTGTGGCCCAAAATGACACCTCTGCAGACGTGGGGCTCTGTGGGTTTTTGGGCAGAAGATGGTTTTTGCTTGTGTTGGTGAATAAGGCACAGCCTGGGCTGGCTGTTTGCTGGGGAAAGAGCTGGGAGAGGAACTTGTATTGGCTGGGGAGGTGATTTTACTCTATCAACACAAAGTTTCGGGGTTTACTGGCGTGACTCAGGATGGCTTGTGGGTACATACAGAGCTGGATCTACCCGCTGCCTCTTGCTGACAAACCTCTGTAGCACAGGTCAGGTGTTAGTCAGGGATTTGGAGTGGGGGAAAGGGCAGAGAGGATTTTTTTAATGATGGAAACTGGAAGTTTCTGTTGGTTTTTTCCACCTGGGAGATATTCCATCTCCCCACAGCCCCATATCTGTGTGGGGGCAATGCTGCCGTGGTGCTGTGGCAGCACTGAGTCCCAGTGTTCATTATCCCAGGGAACACTGGAATTACTGGGCACAACTGCAGTGATCTCAGATGTCACAGTGCTGCCTCGTGGGCCTCAGTTTGCAGTGGATCTGAGTCTGCTCCCCTTTTTGGAGCTGGGACAGGGCTGCCTCTGTGCTCATTTCTCTTGCAGCCATTTCTCTGCCCAGCAAAAGGCTGGAGCAGAGATGCTGCTTGTGTGGGATGTGGTGGGTTATAGTGTGGCCAAGAGCAGGATTTGGAGGTCCCAGTGGGTAGGGGAGGAAGGAAATCATTGCCTTGTGCTGGGGACCTGCAGTGGGGTGAAGGTGAGGATGAGGTGGACCCTCTCCTGCACCCACTGAGCTGCTACAGCCTCTGTCCTCTTGCCTGCACTGTGCCCAGGGAGGGGCACTGCTCAGTTAATCTCTCCTGTGCTCTAAGTCTTAATTTCATCATTTCAACTGAAATGGTTTAAAAAAAATTTTTTTTAAAGATAAATTTCCACTAAAAACATAACTTGAGTGTGAGAGGAGGCAGGATGAGGAGGAGACAACACTTACCAGAAGTTGTTTGTGGAGCATTCACCCTTCCTCCCCCCTGACCACCACCAAAGACAAATCTGGGTTTGGAAAGGAAGAAATCTCCAGAGTGCTCGATACAAGTAATTTCCCATCAGAGGCTGCTAACCTTAGCTGTGGTTTGGCACAGGCATCAGCCAAGCTGCTTGTGTCTGATGGAGCTCCTTGGGAATGGCTTGGACCCTTTTCTCCCTGGGATCTGCCTGTTGAGCACCAAGTGCCCCTTGTCACCAGTGTTCATCCCTGCTGCCTCGTTTCCTGCCGTGATAGTGGCTTCTAGGAAATGTAAAAGCAGCTTTTAAGGCTTATATTTAATTCATAAAGGTCTCAGAGGTTTCCCATAAGGAATGCATAAATCCCTGCAGCTGGGATGGGGTCCTGCCAGCATCTCTTTGGTGGTGCCAGGAGTCACATCCTCCCTCAGCATCCATGGGTGATGGATGTGGAGGGGACCAGCAGTGCAGGGCAGAGGGACAGGGGGGGAAGAAGTTGTCCTGCAGGGCCTGGCAGGTGACAGTCATGTGTCTGACAGATCATAAACACGCAGGGCTGGTTACGTGGACGGGCTGGAGGTGCTTTAGGGGAGGATGACGGGGTTATCTAGGGTGTGTCAGCTTGTCTGGGCTTGCAGGCCAGTTAGAAACTGCTTTGTGGTGTGTGTGTGTGTGTGCGTGAATTCCCTCCTAGCCGGGGTCTCATGGGGACAGCTGACGCAGCAGCCTGGCTGTGCTGCAGGGGTTGGCTGCACTGGGCTGCCTGCTGGGGATGTCTTCACTGGGGTGTGTGAACAGCAGCTTGGAGATGGCAGCATCCTGGCCCTGCTGGCTGGAGGGAGTTGGGCACAGCTGGAGCAGATGTTCCCTCTTGCTGCACTCATCTCCCTGCAGGAGACTTTCCTGTTCAAGGTGGCGAAGGGCAAACGCGCTGCACAATGCAGGAATTTCTCGCTGCAGCACGAAGATCTTGGTTTGCTTGGTGTGGGAGTGGGAAAGCTGAGCCTTGAGAGGGAGATGATGGAGCAGCAAAGTGTGCAGCCCTTGGGATGGCCCCTCTGAATCAGCCCTGAGCGCTGTGGGCATGGCTGCAGGGGTGTGTTGTGCTGCACACACGAGGATGTCTTTGCAGCTCGTCACTAAAAATGACGTGGCTCTTCTGCTGAGGGCCAGATGTGCTCACGGTCAGGGCTTTTGAGGAAAGCTGCTCTGCATAGTTCAAAATCCCCTGCTGCTCTGGCCCGCTTGGTTTCTCTCCTGACCTGCTGCCAAGTTGCACCCCAGCCAAAGCCGAGATGATCTCGTGCTGATACGTGGCTTTGGCTGCTCTTTGTCATCTTCCAAACACCTCTGAAAGGTGCTTGGGGGTAAGTGACAGGCCCAGCCCCACGTGCCTGTTTGTAAAACCCCCAGAAAATCCCTGCTGGCACAGGCAGGGCAGTGTGAGACACCTTTGTGTGTGTGCACGTGTGCTCAGCTGACTTCTGAGGTTTCCCTGGTCTCCCCAGAACTAAAATTCTCCTCCCTGTGCCAAATGCTCACCTGTTTCACTCGTGGTGGTGACTGCCACCCCTGTGGGGGTCAGGGAAAAAAATAAAAAAGATGTAATTGTGCAGAAAGAGGGCTGAAGGTGGTGGTGATGCTGCTGGAGGACCAGCCTGGACCTGACCAGCCCCTGTGTCAAGCTCTGTCTCTTCGGCAGCACCTGTTTTCCTTAAGTCTGGAAGCAGATCCACACTGCTTTAAGACTGCTAAAAAAGAGGGATGTGGTGGGTGTTTCAGATGATCTGCTTGTACAGCTCCCCGTGTTCACTCTCTGTTAGCATCTGCAGCTCATTTCCCTCAGGTTTTTGGTTGATTCCTGCAGTTGTTTGGCTCTGAGCATCATCCCTGAGCATCAGAGGTGAGCACCAGGTGCCAGAGGATGGCTGGTGCCAGCCAGGGCTGGGGTTCTCCTCGGAGCCCCGGATATCTGCAGGGCTGTGCTGTGCTGGGGCTGCCTCTTGTGCTCTGCAGACGCTGCTTTCTTACCCAAGAGCAGCTTTTTGCAGGTATTAATTACACCTGGCCCCACCTGGTTTCTTGAAGGGTGGTGAGAGCGAAGCGGGGGGCTGGAGGAGGTGCCTCCAGAAATAACCAAGCAGAAATTGTGGGTGAATTTCTAATTCTTATCAGCCTTGTGTATGCTGTGCTAAGGTGCTCGAAAACCACTCAGCTTTTCCTCCAGCAGCTCCCCTGTAGGTGTGATTTCTTCGTGTACATTCCAGGTAGCTGCGAGAGTTTACCCTCAATTTTGGATCCACAAAGGGTTTTGTGTTCAGTAACTGTGGGTTTCCCCATGGGGCTTTACGGCCTCAGTTCAAGGAGGGAAACTGTGTGTAACCATCCCAGGGACAGGAGCCATGGTGTGTTTCCCTTGATCTCAGACAGGTTTGATGTTTCACACATCTCCTTCCAGCTCCTCTCCACGTCACCCTGCAGAGAGAGCACTGCTCCTTTCCCCAGAACACGGATGTGAGGCTCGCTCTTCTGGGAGAAAGGGGATTCTTAAAAATTGATTCTCTCTTATTCAAATGGAAATGGTTCTTGGAAGCCCCAAGACAGCTGCTGGCTGAGTTGCACTGAGTCACTGCGAGCTCTTGAGCTGGGACCAGCCCGGCTGTGGAGACCTCTGGCTTCCTGGGATGGAGAGGCAGCTCTTTAATCTGCCTTTACTGGGAAAAACCTGCAACTCTCACTTCCCTGAACACTGGAAAAAGTGCAGTGTGGTAGGTGGATATGAGAGAGTGACAGAAGGAGGGAAAAGAAGATCAATCCTACCCAGAGGAGCAGCTGTGCCTGTCCTGCTGGTGCCACGTGGGACCGTGGTGGCAAAACACCACAGAGCTGTGGGCACGTTTCCCGTGGAGCCCCTGCTTTTCCCTGTCATGAATCAAAGCTGCCCTGTGGATACTGGGCAAATCCAGCACAAAATAAGTGTTTTGCCCACACAGAGCTGGCACAGCCTTTGATAAGAGCCTGTGGAGAGCAGACAGTGCAGGGTGATGCTGGGCGGTGTGCTGGTGGTCCAGCCTTTAACGGGGGGCATTATTTAAGCTTTGCAGCAGGGAGCGTGAAGGAACAAAAGAGAGAAATATTTGCAGGTCATTTCTCATGGACCAGCTGGACATGGGATTTGTTCTGGGAAGGTGGATGTAGTCTGTCCTCTGGGGCACAGGAGCAGTGGTGTGAGCCATAAGGATGGTGTGGTTAATGCCAGGAAAAGAGGCTGCAGGTCCAGCTTGTTGGGGCTGAGCTCTCCCCTTGTATTTGTGCCTCCTGCCTGGTTCCCTGTAGCAGAGAAGGGATGGGTGAGAGAGGCAGGGAAGAGGGAGTGGCACTGAATATGCATCAAAACAAGCAAAGAATTGGTGTGGGACCCTGCTCCAAAGGAAATAACCCAAGATTTTCTCTGCTCCTGCACCTCAGAGATGTGGTGCTGGGGGTCAGAAGTTTCCATCTGAAGATGCACAGGCTTTGTCCACCCTTTGGTGGCACCCTTGGAGTGGGGAAGCATTCCAGGTCCCCGGGGAATAATGTCACTGTGAACCCTCTGAGCAGCTGCTTGGCCTGTCCCCTGTGCAGGTGCTGCTATTTAAAGTCCTGCCTGAAGTCTGTGGGCCAGGGAAGCACCTGGGTCAGTCTCTTTTTTCTGCCCCTCTCCCAGAGCAGGCAGCTGTGAACATGAAGGGGTTTTTCCCCTCCATAAATTCCATTTTCGTTGCAGGTTCCTGCTCTCTTACATCATTTGCAGAGATGACATCGCTCTATCCCCTCCCAAAGCAAATTGGAGGGAGGGTGGAGGGGAAATAATTTTTCCCTTTTTTTTTTTTTTTTTTTCTTTTTTCTGAAGAAGCAGAGAGGGGAATACTTTGGTCTCTTGATAAGTTTACAAGGTTTTGGGGAGGACACCTGGAAGTACTTGAATGATGCCAGTTTGGATAGAAAAAGCGTCTGCTGACTCTGGAGTTGTGTTACTGCTGACAGTTACAATGGCAAACTACTCCCTTTCCCACTGTGCCTCCTGTCAAGCTGATCTATTCCAAGGACAGTTTGAGTTTTCTCTCCCATCAGGAAACTGTCACATCAATTCCAAACAGATTTTATTTTTTCATGGCTTAGCCTATGGAATGCGAAATCAAAGGAAGGAGTGATGCTGGTGAGGACATGGGCACAGGTGATGATGCTTCTGCCTCTTCCTTCTATTTTTTTTATTTCTAGCATGTTCTTTGCTTTTCTCTAAGCATTGTCTCCTTTGCCTTCTCCTGACAATCCCAGGGCATGAAGGCTGGAATTCCTTTCAGACCTTTGTCTCGTGACAAAGCTGAGCTTT
The DNA here is from genome assembly GCA_013390045.1 of Picathartes gymnocephalus. NCBI lineage: Eukaryota > Metazoa > Chordata > Aves > Passeriformes > Picathartidae > Picathartes > Picathartes gymnocephalus. The sequence goes on from WEKY01005045.1 coordinate 91,333, forward strand.
GAAGAGGTGCAGCCTCAGCTGCTGCTTTTTTCGGAGGGAAAATCCAGTTGGAGTGATGGATGCAAAGGAGGCAGTGTCCATCCCAGGGGTTGCTCTGCCTGCACCCCAGCTCAGTGCCTGCTCCAAATGGTGCCCCTGTGACTGTCACCACCTTTGCACAGGGGTTTTGCACAAGTTCTGGTGCAAAGCACCACAACTCTGGGCACGTACATGGCGTGTCCTGTAATGTCACCGTGTGAGTGTCAGCCAGACAGGGCTTTTCAGCTTCCTGAGGGGAGTCTGGCCTCTGCTCCCGTGTGGGTTCTCAGAGTGGAGCCCGTGTGTTCCATTGTCACGGGGCTGGGTGGGAGCAGGCTGACACATGGGGACAAAACCAATCGTTTTTTCCAGCCCTCGAGGTTGTGCAGGTAACCTAAAAATACAGCTGGAATGTGGCTGGGCGGTGACATCCTCCCGGGGCTGCCGCGGTGTTATCTGGCCCTGCAGGAGCCCGGGTGTGGCTGTGAGCCCCACAGGTGGCCGTGCCAATGCCTCTGCTTGTCAGAGACTTTGGCTGAAGTGCCCGTCCCCAAATTCCTCGTTGGGCACCGGGAGGTCACATCCTTCTCCCCTGCACAGAGCTGGTGGCACTGTGGGTGTGACATCCTGCTCTGCTCGAGTCCTGTGTGCTGCAATGATTGATTGTCCCCAACCGTGGATGATCCCATGACCCATCCAAGGGGATGAGAAAGATAACGCTGTTCCCTTTCCAACTGGATTCAGTTCAAAGGCTCTATTTTAAAACAGAGTTTCCAGGCTGTGTGTCCCGTGCATGGCTCAGGCACATGGGGCTTTCCCGTGGGATGTGTCCCTTGTGTGTGGAAAGGCAGTGGCCGCACTGCAGCCTTGACCAGGGAACCTTCTGCAGTTCCTGGCGAGATGTGGGGGGCATCGGGCACTGTGGTGCTGGGATGGGGCAGCCAGCTGGTGCATGGGCTTGTCTCTGATCAGAGGGAATGAAATATTCCGTGAAAATCACCCTGGCCCTGTGGTTAGACAGCAGCTCTTCTTACAGGACAGGTGAAGTCATTAATTTGTGGTCTATCCCAAACACGCCTATAAAAAGCTCCTTTCCAACCCCAAATGGGACACTTCTGCTGCTCATGGCAAAGCAGCTCGTCCCCATCTCCACTCCCTGGCTGTGGTGGTGACCCAGCCTTAACTGAAGTGGCCTCGGGAGGGGCTGTGTGTCCACAGGGGAAGGGTGGGGAGAGGGGCCTGGTGTTGGCAGGGCACTGTTTGAGCTCATTGCTGTTTTTGAGGGTGTGCTCTTCCCTTTATTCAAGCCAGCCCCCTGGCAGGACGCTGCAGGGAGGGATGGGGCCATCCCTGTCCCTGGCTCTGCCCTGGCATACCCGACCCTGTGCTAGAGCCTGAATTCTCGCCAGGATTTGCTCTCCCAGCATCCCTCACCTGTTATGGGGTGACATCCCTCGTGGAGAGGCTTTGTTAACACCAGTGAAACACCTGATGCCTTTTGTTCCTCTGGGATTACCTGTGCCCTGTAAAGGACTGGATCATTTATGGCAAACGCTGCACACCTTTCCAGGCCTGGCTGTTCCTACTGCACCAGCAAACTTTTGAAAGAGCTGCCAATTGTGAGACTTGAAAGGATGGTTTGGTTTGGTTTCTTTTTTTCTTTTTTCCTTGTTTGTTTGTTTTTTAAGATGCTTTTGAGATGTCGGGAAGCTCTGCTTTACACCACCCCTGGTCCTCGGGCCATGAAACCCAATGGGCCTAATTCAAAGGAAATCTTGTTTCCCATCTCACCTGCTGAGTTAGGGACTTTCTGTTCCAAAGCTGCTCTGACTCTGTGGGTGTCTGTAAAGATCCTTGGAGTGTCTGTGTCTGGGTGAGAGGGAATCAGCTGTTGGTGGAGTCAGTGATGGGAGGGCAGCACAGCGCTGCTCTCCCCAGGAGTGCTGGGGACTCTCAGTGGCTCTGGTGGCTCTCAGTGCCATCTGCAAGAGCAGCTCCTGCGTCAGCATCCTTTATGTGCTGATGATCTGTGCCTGAAACTATACCCTGGGAGTGGAAATGAGCCTGAGAAAATACCTTCCGCAGTCCTTCTGGGGCTTACATAAACACTATTTAAAATTAGAGCCACTCATTATGTTGGTATGTGCGTTTACCTTGACCTCTGACTTTTCAGCCTGTAAATGTGCCTGGTCCAGCACAGCCTGGAGTTGGGAGAGAGCTCAGGAGCAAAGCACTGGTTGATTTTCTGTAATTACTTTAAGGTAAAGAAGCTGGTACAGTATCTCCCCTCCAGGCTGACAGGGAGATGGAAAACAAAACTGCAGCCTGTCAGACTGAGCCTGGCTTTGATCAGGAACATCAGCCTTGGCTTCTGCTGGAGGGGTTTTGAGGGAAAGGGGAAGAGCAGCAATACTCGGCCACGGCTTTTCTTGCACGTGCTTGCAGAGAAACGAATGCTTTTATTTTCCCACTCTCCCTTGCTATTTCCCAGCCAAATGCATGCAGCAATGCATATTTTGCTACCAGAGATGCCATCTCGGTTGTCACCCTGGAATAGCTGCTGAGCTCCGTGCCGGCATTGTCATGGAACAATATTCCTACTATTTGTTGTGGTGATAGTTGTTAGTGGCAAAGCAATTAACGTGTCACCTGCAGCACAACGAAACGTGACCTCTTTCCATCTCAGCACCCCTTTGGTGCCCAAACCAGCGAGCCTGGGCTCCCATTGGCTCTGCTGGTCAGTGCCAGGGCTGTCCTGGAGCAAGGATCTCTCCGGTGGGATGCCTGGGCTTGCAGGCTGGCTTGGAATGGTTGAATTTGTGGGAAGAGGACATGTCCCACCGGGATGCACCGTAGCAGTCCAGCGCTTCAGCAGCTCCCGGAGCTGGAGTTGGCTCCCCACCAGTTTCCTGTTGACGTCACCTGCTATTTCTCTGCTGCAGTTTTTACAACTGTTGAGCTTTCAAGGGTAATTGGAGCTGAGTCCGGCCAACCTCGGCAGCTGCCGATGAGGGAACGCGGCTCTACCTTCCCCAATTCCCCCCGCTTGCCTCCACTGCTGCTCCCAGCCTTGGGGACCCCCAGGATCCGGGGACACTGGGTGGGGAAGGCTCTGTGAAGCCAGCGGGTGCTTCGAGCCATGCATTCCCACTGAAAAGAATCATCGGTGCTTGCAAGAAGTGCCGTGCGCTGGATCCTGCGGGAATTTTTTTCCCCTCCCTCCTCCAGTCCGCCCCCATCCCTCTCTTCTGCCAGGCGTGCCGGCGCTGCTCTTCATTTCTGGGAAACCATGGACAAGAAGCAAGGTAGATGTTGCAATTTCCAAAACACATGGTGGGGGAGAGCAAAGGGCTGGTTTTGGTGCTAGAAGGGGCCGTGTAACTTTCTGGGGTCAATCCACGGGGTTTTGTTTCTCCTGGCTTGGGCAGGGGGTCTTTGCAGCTGGGGATCTATTTTTAAAGCACTGGAAAAGTTGCATGTTCTGTGGGGTTAAAACTCGGGCGTCTTAATTGTAAAAAAAAAAAAAA
>WEKY01005045.1:94907-108440 GCA_013390045.1 Picathartes gymnocephalus
AAAAAAAAAAATCAAATCCAGCATGTCTGAAGGAAAATATGCAGAGGGTAAAGCTGGCTTCTGGCTCCGGTTTGAGTTGCATTCCTGGGACTCAGGGCTTTCCAGCAGCTCCTCGTGGTTGTCCCCTGCCTGTTGCATGGGAAAGGTGGGTGCCCACGCCCACAGCAGTCGGGAGCTCTGATTCAGCACAGGCTGCGAGGCTGTTTTGGGGCTGCAAGGGGCTTTTTGTGCAGCGTGGTTTTTTCCTGCTGCTCGCTGGCAGTTTTGCAGAAGTGAGGAGCGCTCTGACCCGCGGGAGCCCCTCTGCAGCAGGACCTCGGCGGGACGATGAGTGATGGCTCTCGGCAGGTTGAGAGCCCTTTTTCCACTTCCATGGATAGCTTTTTCCACTCCCAGCAGTGGAAAACAGCACAAAGTGTGCCTGTGTGGAGCTGGCTCCCATGACCAAGCACCCAAATTCCCCTCTCTGCTCTGCACCCTGCCTCCAGTTTATTTATTTTTTTTGTTGTTGTTGTTTTTCCTTGATGCATTTTTGTGCCAGCTCTTTCTTTGCTGCAGGGCTGGGATCCACCCTCCAGCCTTCTGCCCTATCCGTGGCATTTGACTCCCCTCCCTGGATCGAGGAGAACCTGGATGCATCCAAAACATTTCCCCCAGCTCTAACAAAGCAGTGCAGCTCTCGGAGCAGCCTCCCGTGCCCAGGACTTCACCTGGGGCTGCAACCAGAGCCCCGGGGAGGCAGTGGTGAGGTTTAATTTCAAAGGTCGACTCAGGCAAATAGTTTTATTTGCAGTTCTTTAGATTGTCCTGTTCATTTCTCTCTCCGCCCACGCCAGCGGAGTGGGAAGGAAGAACCTCCCGCGGAGAGGTGCAGCTTAATAGGGCTGAAGTTGGTGGTGGCAAAAATGAGGATTCCGGTGTTGAATTAGGCAGTTCCAGGAAATGTCTGGCGGTTCTTAACTGGTGGTGGTTATAGCATGAGAAAAAATCTCGTTGGGTTTTTTTTTTTTTTCTCTAGGAGGAAATGGTTCCTTTCTTAGCATAAAGGATGCAGTTACGTGCCTGCAGCATCACGTGGGTTGCAATTTCATCCGCACCAGGAACTTCTGTCAGCTAATTTTCCCCTGCCTGGGTGCAGGGCACTGTGCTGTGTGTGTCCGTGGCTGGCAGCTCTTTCCTGTGCCCAGAATGGTGCCCTGCCATCCCGTGGGCTCAGGGCTGGCAGCAGAGCCCTGCAGCTTGCAGGGATAACCAGGACATGTCCCCAAATCGCCTTGTCTTGCTGCTGCCTTTTGGCCTTTGCAGAAGGATCTCTTGAGGGGAACTTGTGCCTGCAGACACCCCTCTTGCAAGAGCCCCCTGCCCTGGGAAACGGGAATGTTTCCAGGATTTTGCAGGTGACATAAGCAGCTGTGCACATTCTAGCAATTCCTCCTGCACCGACCCTCCCGGGCTCCCAAATGTGGGAGGGATTGTGCTGAGTCCCGAGTGTAGGAGAGACAGTGCCAGGGACTCTCCAGTGGGAAGGAAGGAGCTGACAGCAGCTGCCTGCGGGGGCTGAAGGCAAAAACTGCCCTGCAGCTGAAGGGTTTGAACTGCAGGGTCATGTCATGCCCATCCCACTGCCTTTCTGTTTCTCTCTTTTTTCCCTTTTTTTTTTTTATCATTCTCTTCCCTAGTTTTTCCTGCACTCTCATTCACCCCAAACAGGGCATGGGTCCTCTGCTTGGGGAGCGGCACTGGTGCCACAAGCAGTGGGAGAAGCTTGCAGTGAGGAATAGTTCACGCCAGCCTTTGGGAGCTGGAGATCTCATGGCAAATTTCAGGAGAGCTGCAACAAACGAATCCAACCTCTGTCTCAGCTCCCCGGCTGCAGGGCAGCATCCTGGGTGATTCTATTCCTGCAGGCATGGGCTGAGCTGGGTTTTCTGCCCAATGTCGGTGGCCCAGGCAGAGCCTGGGCATGGTGGTGTAACACTTCTGGTTTAATCGATGCCTTTTCAGGTTGGAGGTAGGAAATGCTGTTTGGGGCTTAGCAGGACAGACTGGGAAGGGGTTGGTTGCCGACTCCAACACTGGAACGTCAAGGGTGGTAGTTAGGGAGTACAGGGAAGTGTGCAGGGTGCCTGTGACAGCAGAAGTCGTGGCCAGTGCACATCAAAAGGCTCCTGTGTGGAGCAGGGGGTTTGGAACAGGGAATCTCCATGTCCTTTGCTGCCCTGCTATCCCGTGCTGCAAATCCTGCCTGCAAAGCTTGGGCTCCACTGGACAACGCACCCCCTGATTCCCAACCCTGACCTGGGTGCTCCCAGCTCCCTCCAGCCTCAGTCCTGCAGCCAGAAGGGCTGAGGCCATCCTGCAGGAGGCCTGGCCTGTGGACCCTGCTCCTGCCCTGTGAGTCACAGCTGCGGTGCCAGGGGAGCTGCGGGTGGCACAGAAGGCGCTTTGTGCCGGCTCTGCGGGGTTACTATGGCAATTGGGGAGAGGGAGAGCAAACAGATGGAGCAGAATCCCAGCCAGCACGGGGGGATTTCAGGGCTCTGTGTAGAGGTCTGGCTGGTGACTGCTGCAGGGGCTGTGTGTGGAGCAGAGAGCACTCTGAGTTTTGGAGCAGGTCCTGGGGGTGAAATGCTCAGCACAGAGCTAAATCCATCCCCTGGGATGGGATGGGTGCCCACAGCAAGCTCCCCAACTTGCCTGAGTGCAGAAGGACTCAGGGGACCCCAGTTTCTGTTCTTGGCCTCCCACACTGAGGAGTGAGGGGCTGGGAGGGGAAGGGGAGGCATTTCTGAACCCATGGACAACGTCTTTGCTTTGGCTCCATTTTGCGTTCTCTGCCGTCGTTACTCAACTGGGTATTTTGCAAAGTGCCGTCAGTGGGTGTGTGGGGCTGTCCATAGTGCCCCTTCCAGCCCTGCTGGGTGGGCGATGGGGAAGGGAAACTCTGCAGGCTCACAAATTAGAACCTGTGATTGCTCTGACATGGTCAGGTGGTTTCCATCCAAGCGAGATTGGTTTGGGGTGGAGTGGCTCATTGGCTGGTTTCACTGAGCTGGAAGTTCACATCATGGAAACTCTGCTGGTCTTGGAGCTTATGGCTCAGCTCTGATGCAGGAAAAGTGGCAGATCAGCTTGGGGTGTGGGCTGATCCGTGCTGATTCCCCCAGCAGGCAGGGATGCTGCTGGTCCTGCAGTTGGGACCTTTGCAGTGTGTTGCAGACCAGCTTTAACCCGCAACCTCAGTGAGGTTTGCATTTGGGGAAGGACAAGGCAGGAAGAGTGAGTTCCAGGCACCTGTTTTATCTTAGAGCTGGCAGGGCACAGGGATGGGGGCTGTCAGTGCTGGGGACATGTTGGCCATGTGTCACCCCTGTGTCCTGCTGCAGCTGCAGGAGCTCTCGCACCGTGCTGTGTCTCCTGCTGAAATTCCAGCTCCTCGCCTCTCCCCTCCCTTCCCTGGCAGCCTTTGGAGTGCTGGACTTTGTCCACACGCCTGCTCCCGGCAGCCAGGCAGGTAGGAGCTGTTTTGGAAGGCTGTCCAAGGCCACACTGAGCTGTCTGCTCCCTGGAGCACACCTTGATATTCCTGCTTTCTAATGGATCTTCCAGCTCTGTGCAGCCAGAAGCGCCTTTAGCTGCAAAGTGCAGCTGCCCCTTGTCTCTCCTGGGGGAATCAGGACCTCGATGCTCTCAGCTGCAGCACTTCAGCCCCTTGGGGTCAGTTTATTTTCCCAGGGAGCTGGGGTGGAATTTTCACCTGCAGGTTTCTGGCCTGTCCTGGCCCTGCCTGAGCCCCGTTTCCCTCTGCAGCAGTGGGTGTTGTTATCTCAGGGCTGTTTGGAGTTGGGAGGATGGGGACAAGAGCGTCCTTTTGCCAGTCACTCCCGGTGCCTTGTCCTGGTGCCTCAGGCTGTGCAAGCCTGGATTTGTGAGGGGTTCACTGCTGGCTGACAGTCAGCTCGTGTCTGGTTTTTCCCTGTTTTCCATTTGTTGTGGATGGGGTGTCCCCTCTCCTGCTGGGACTAACCCCTTACTGGATGTCTGCTGGTCATTGCCTTCCATGCCAGATCCAACTCTGGCTCTTCCCAGGAAGGCCAGGCTGGGACTGGGGCCCTGGGGGCCAAGGAGCCTCTGGGCAGGGAGTGTTTTTGGGAGCCCTGCACATCATTAATGGCGTGGGGACCTCTTGTGGCTGGAGAAATGGGGATCAGGCCAGGCTTGGCTGCGCTCCCAAAGCCCAGCTGCCTCCTTCTCCTGGAGCTCTCCTGGGCCCATGAGCCATGAGGGATACAGGGCTGCTGTCTGCTTTGGATGGAGCATGAAGGCTGAGCTGGTGTCTCATTTCTCTCTTTCAGATTCCAAAGGATCCTTGGAGCCACACAAACCAGGTAGGTGCCCAGAAGGAGTTGCAGCTTTGACCCCAGAAAGGGTTGAAATCCCAAAGAGAGGGGACTGTTAATGGCCATGAAGGGTAAAGAGCACTTTTGGGGTACAGTGCTTGGCTGCAAGATGTGGAAAATGGTCTGTTAGTGCACCCTTGGCTGTTTCTACAGTGAAATGCTCAACAGTGTCTTTGAGACCCACTTGTGCTTCTGGCTCTTGCCTGAAATTTTGGGCAAGTGGCCACTGTGGCTTTCATGGCATTTTGCTGACCACAGTGAGGGGTCCAAGCCCTGCATTCCCTGCCTAGTAGCTGCTGGGAAGAGGATGCTTGAAGGAAAAAAGCAAAAATCCATTTGCTCACGTGTGCATCTTCTCTTCCAGTGAAAGGCAAGAAGAAACGGGATCTGAGGATAACATGTGTCCCCATCAAACCACCTGCTGCCAACACCACGTAAGTATCTCTGCTGCTTAAAGAGGCTCTCCAGAGCTGGATTTGGCACTTCCTCGAGAGGAATGGCCTGTGAAGACTTCCCAAAATCAGCATAGTTATTCTTTTCTCTTAAGCTGTGGCTTATGGGTGATGAGAAGGAATTGCACACTTGTGTGCAGACACGTGCACCTCTCTGGGAGGTCCCTGCTTGGTTTGAAATGTCCTAAAGGCAAAGACTCAGAATCCTCTGGGGAGCTCTCTCAGTCTTTCTGCTATGGCTCTGCCAATGCCACAGGGCAAAAATGTGGTAGAGACAGTGAACCTGCCTGAGGGAGGAGGAGGAAAGAATTTTAGTGCAGGGGAAGAGAAGAGGTGATGGTAACTGGACCACGGCAGAAACCAGAGGCACAAAGGTTAGGGAGTGCTTTGCTTGATCTGAGTATCAGGATTAGTTTGAGTTGTTTGCTCAACAAAGCTCCTTACCCTGCTACAAGGAGGACACAGACATCTTGCACTGTGTTGTTTGGTGCTGGGGCCAGTGCCCAGCAGTATCTCAGGGCACTGGAATTTCTCCCTGCCCTGTTTCCTTTGAGCTGCTGATGCTTGTTATGCCATGGGGGAGAGCCCAGGGTAGCAGTGCTTGGTTTGACAAAGAGCAGATGGCTAAAATTCCACTTCCATGGTGCTCTTCCAAAACACTTCGGGCTGCATCACCACTGCTAAGCCTTGTTTGCTCCAGAAACCTGTTCTAGAGAACTCTCTAAGCTCCAGGAGAGCCATGACATCCCCAAAAGAGAAATATCACTACTGAAAACCCCAGGTAGAAAGGAGGAGGCAGGAGAGCTCTCCCACTGATGCTGTGCAGCCTCGCACAGCCCTGCCCTGCGTGTGACAACCACCTCCTTCCCCCACGGGCACATTTGTCTCTGCTCCTGCTGGAGTCTGAATTTCCCCTGGAGAAGGCCTCATGCTGGATTCTGCAGGGCTTTGCGTGCCCAGAGGCTGGTGCAAGCTGTCCACAGCTCCTTTTCTCCCTGCTTTTCAAGCTGCAGTGCAAATATTTGCGCAGTGCAAGGCTTTTGCTTGGAGCCCAAAGTACTTCCTTGAAGCCAGAAGCTGCTCTGATGGGAATTGAGACTAAAGCAGTTGGGCAATCTCTGCTGTTAGAAGCTCCCAGGAGATGGGGAGAGCCCGGAAGCGAAGCACGAGGGGCAGAAAACTCATGATGGCTCTAAAAGTACCGTGCTGCCCGGAATGGGAAGTGGGCAGCAATGAGGAAAAAAGCCATAAAGGACAACTTTCGCCCGCCTGGCGTTGTGCAAAGGGTGACAAACCAAGTGCTGCCTGCTCTGCCTGCCTGAGAACAGGCAGCAGAGTGTACACAGATGACTCACGGGGGAGGAATTACCTGTTGTTCCCTCGCGTGCGATTCGGGCTGTGTGGCTGTGCTGTTACAACACCTGCCTGTCAAAACACGACAGCTGAGCTGCTCTGCCACGGAAACGTCTCATCCCGCAGCTCCCGGCTCCTCTCCGGAGCAGGAATGGTTTCACAGCCTGGTGGTTTGGTGCATGTCTCACCTGGCTGGCTCCCCGGGCTTCTCACCGTGCCTCGTGGGTGTGGGGTGAGGTGTTCCTGGCACAATTTAAAGCATTTGTGGGTGTTTGGAGGGGGCTGGTTGGAACCCACGACGAGGCATGGTGGGGGGAAAGCAGCAGCTGAACGTGCTCAAAGGAATGTGAAACCTGGCTCTGGCCAAGAGGGTGAATGAAGCTGAGCTTTCTCCTGACTTTGTCCCTTTTCTTTCAGGCCCCCGAGGAACTTGGACTCCAGGGCATTCATTACCATCGGAGATAAAGTATGTGTCAATGGGGTTTCTTTTTTTGCTTGCTTCCCATTTTGTTTTCCCTGGACATGGAGAGCTCTGTGGATTGTGCCTTGCAACCTGTCAGATCAGGAGTGCAGCTTCATGGGATACAACTTCCTATCTAAACCATTCTCTGATGACCCAGCTCATCTGTCCTAAGTGAGGGTGGCCTCACCAAGCTCACAGACTGCCCCAAACAAAGTCCTTTTATCCTGCCTACCCACAGGTCTGTGTTGCTGCCTGAGGCTCAGAGGAAGCTGGGCACAAAGCTGCTCTCTGGTTCTCCAAAGTCTTTCCTAGTGACCTGATGAAAAACACTGCTAGAAATAGCCACTGTCTCTCTTTTATTTCGTTCTCTTGTTATGGGCTCTCTTGGGGCTGCAGAAGCTGTTTGCAAAGGAGCTAAAAATACCCTGCATTGGATCAGCCCTATATCTAGACCCTTCCAGGCTGGGAGATGGCTTGGCTGATGGGATCTGGGTCCTTTGGCCCCAGTGCAAGGATTAGGGTTGAGGAGAAGAAGCTTTGGCTGGGTCCAGGGTACAATCCTGCTGCCTGTGCTAGTTTTTGGGCCTGGTGTGGTGTGTAGCAGGAGCTCTGGGAGAGATGCTCTCTGTGACAGTCTGGGCACGGTGTGTGCAAGGGGACAGTACTGCAGCTTAGGGAAAACTCTCTAGAGTCCCTTCCTTGCCTGCTCCAGTGTTTGCAGGAAGGGTCTGCTCTGGGTATTTTGCAGTGACGTGATGGAGAAGAGGGCTTGGGCAGAAGTCCAGCTTTAGGAGTGGGGCTGTGTGGTGAGCTCGGCTCCGTGGGATCTGCACAGGCCTTGCCGTGCATCCCATTGTCCTGGAGGGAAGTGCCGGCTCCGCGGGTGCATCCATCACCTCTTGTTGCTGGGCAGGGCAGTGCTGGTTCCTGGAGTGTGCTGGGAACAGCTTCTGGGGAAGCCTCGGGGCAAATGCCAGGAAAGGAAAAACACAATAATCTGGAACAACTGCAGAACACGTGTCCGAAAAGCCCCACCAGATCCTTCCTGGAGGCTCCTGCGAGCCTGCACTGCTCCTCTGCCAGCTGCCCGGGCTGGGAGGTCAGACATGTCCCCTCAGCCCTGCTCTCCTCATTTCAGGATCTGTGTCCTGCCCAGGAAAGGGCCAGCACCTTCCTGTGCTGGGCAGAGCATAGCTCAGCGCTGGGCTCAGGCACAGCCCTCCCTCGCCACATCTGGCTGGAATCCACAGAGCCAGGGCTGGCAGGAAGGTCTGGGAAACCTGGTGGCTGCTGCCTGTACCGTGGCCGGTGCTGAGGGGCCAGTGCTGGCCAGGGGCCTCCAGCCACGTGTCCCAGCCCGGCTCCTCCAGGCCAGAGGCCCTTTCCTCTCTTCCCCGCTCAGGGTGTAGCTCGCAGGCACCGTATCCGGAGCTGTGCCCTGCTGGTTTCCCACCCTCGCTGCCTTTGTGGCCGCTGGGGCAGTTTGGCATCCTGGTATTATTTTCATTGCCTGGGACCGGAGGAAAACTGGAGGCTGGATAAATCCTGGCTAAAAGGAGGCCTGTGACTTATTAGGAGCGATGAATGCAGAGTCCAAAAATAGCCCGTGTCTCACTTGGTTCGTGCCCTGCCCAGCAGAGCCAGCAGTTACAGGGGAACGTGTCTTTAGGGAAACTTGTTTGTGGGCTGTGCAGGAGCTCGCTGGCTCCCTGCTGTGTCAGGCACTCGCTGGGGTGAGCACTGGCCATGGCTTTTTTCCCAGCTTGAAGCAATACTTATGTAGTTGTTTTCTTGGTGTTAACTCAGGTTTTACCTTGCTGGCAGCTTTTTAGTGGTGGGAGAAAGTATTGAAAGTGGGTAAAACCAGTTTGATCTCACTGATAGTTAGAAATGGAATTGCTGCGTGCATCCTGTCTAAGAGAGGCTTTGCACAGGTGTTACTAGACACACGCAGGTGTGTTTGTGACTGGTGATTTTTGGGATGTGGGGAGAGGTGAGGGATCCCTGGCTGCACACAGGGGTTTGGAGCTGTGGTGGAGGCTCCTGACTGCTGCCCATGTTGGCACAGGAGCTGTTAACAATCTTGCAAATAGTTCAGCAACTGCAGAAGTACCCTTGTGTGGGTAATCCCCAGCAGGCAGAGAGGCACCAACCTTGGGTGCCCTTTCTAGTGGCAGTGTTCCCTGGGCTCAAATGATTAAAGTCCTGATCTCCAGCTGCAGAGGGGGAATTAAATGAGCCCTGGTGAGTGTGAGGTGAGAGGGTTTGGGCTGTGATTCAACAGAGCCAAAAATACCCCCATCCTCTCAAAGTGTGATGCCTCTGGAATCCTGTAGGTACCATTGCTTGAAATGCTCTGCATCAGCGAGCTGAAAGTGTTGCTGATGTCCTTGTTGATAAATGTGGCTTGTCCCTGATGTCATTCTGTCCTCTCTCCCTAAAGAACTTCGAGGTGGAAGCTGATGACCTGGTGGCCATTTCAGAGCTGGGCCGTGGGGCCTACGGCGTGGTGGAGAAGGTCCGGCACGCACAGAGTGGCACCATCATGGCCGTGAAGGTGAGGACACCTGAGCAGGGTGGGAGCAGGAGGGGCAGCTCCAAGGGAGCAGAGGAACTGCTGAGCTCCACTGGTTGTGGCAAAATGGGGACAGGATTATCTGGGTTTGGCAGCCTCTGGTGTTCCCAGTGTGGTTTGGCTGGTGAAGGCTCTGTGCTGGTACTGGCTGGGATTGATAACAGCCTTGGAAATCCGGGATTGGTGCCTGCAGTGCAAGGCTGGGATGGCAGAGTGCCTGTCCAGGCTGCTGGCCTGGCCCTGCTGAGCGTGCCAAGGGTTTGGCATTCGTTAAGGTTCTGTCTGGCAGAGGCAATCTGGGCGTCTCCTCCTGGGTGCTGCTGGCTGCAAAAGGAGGATAAAACGTCCTGAGTCAGGCTGGGGGATGATGGTGTTACCCCACCTACACCAAACCCTTCTTCCTTCATATTTGTCTCAGAGGATTCGAGCCACTGTGAACACTCAGGAGCAGAAGAGGTTGTTGATGGACCTGGACATCTCCATGAGGACAGTTGACTGCTTCTACACAGTCACCTTCTACGGGGCCCTCTTCCGTGAGGTACTGACCTGGTGGGTGCCTGGTGGGCACCTGCGGCCATGGGATAGCACTGGAGGCACCAAACTGCCCCCAAACACCTCTGTGTTCTTCAGCCCAACTCTTTAGCTCCCTCAGATTTCCAGGGAATTCCCTCTCAGCTGCCTTCTCTCCATCCGCAGGGTGACGTGTGGATCTGCATGGAACTCATGGACACCTCCCTAGATAAATTCTACAAGAAAGTACTGGAGAAGAAGAAAACCATCCCTGAAGACATTTTGGGGAAAATGGCTGTGTCTGTGAGTGGCTCTTGGGTTCCTAGAGGGGTTTGTGCATCCCCCTGAGCCTGCTGGAGGCCTCTCCTGAGGCCTGTGGTGTGTTTGCAGTGAGAGGCTGCTGCGTGTGACTGATGGGTGCTTTTTCACTCTGTTTGTCCCCAGATTGTACGAGCTCTGGAGCACCTGCACAGTAAACTGTCTGTAATCCATAGAGGTAAATGCTGGATGGGGTTAGTGGAGTGTGGCTGGAGATCTAACCTTGAAATATGCTAGGGGAGGACTTCTTTCCAGGTGTGCTGTGTCCCTCTGGGATGCCTAAAGTGGAATCTGCTGGTTCTGAGGACTCTGGTGAACAGATCTAGGTGCTTGTTCCTGAGCTGCAGCCCTTCTTACAGGATATTGTTCGCTTCCTCCTTTCCAGATGAAGGGTTGAATGTAACAACAGAATTCCTCACTACCTGTATTTTATGAGCATCTCTGTTCCCTCTTGGAGTACAGAAGTGCGTTGAAGGCAGCTCTTGGGGACAAAAATCCCCAAATCCTCCTGGCTGGGTAGTTTTAGCAAAGTGAGGGCTGAAGGAGACCTTACAGGATCACAGATGGGAATTGTAACACCCAGGTCCTGCTCTCCGTCCTGGTACAGTCCCTTGTGTAGTTCTGGACAGGTCATGATGTGCATGGGACAAACTGTCCTGAGGATTTGGTAGAGGTGTGCTCTTGTTTATGCTGGGCACATAAATCTCTCCTGGGGAGCTGGGGATTGACTCCTCAGCATTTTATTTCAAAGTTTTGACCTGCCTGGTTGAAGAGGGGACTTGTTCTCCCTGAAGGACATGGTTGTAGTTTACCTGTGAACGACTTTTATTGAAATAAGACCAGTGGGGTTTTGTCTCCCTCCCCCTGTGTTGGGGCCTGCCTGGTCCCTCCCAGGCCTGCAGGAAATTGCCTGTCTTGTCTCAGACTCTTCAATACCCCTGCAGATGTCCAATTTGCCCTCTTGCATTTCCTCTTAGACGTGAAACCTTCCAACGTGCTGATCAACAAGGAGGGACACGTGAAGATGTGCGACTTTGGGATCAGTGGCTACCTGGTGGACTCTGTTGCCAAGACCATGGATGCTGGCTGCAAACCCTACATGGCTGTAAGTGCAGCCCTGTGCAGCCCTCAGCCCTCACTGCTTCTAAGAGGCTGCTGCTTAGAAATCAGTCTGCTCCACCTCCACCCTGAGATAAAAGCCACTCCAGAGTGCTCTGGTCTCCCTGACTCAGCAGAGCCTTCAAGGGTGGGATCACCCTCCCTATGAGCCCAGCTCTGTGTGTTAATCCCACAGCCACTCTGCCTCTGCCCCAGAAGGATACAAAACTGCCTGGTGCTGGTTGTGGTGCTTGGAAGGGCTGCTCCTTGTTGGATAGAAAGTGCTGAGGCTTTTCTTGGCAGGATCATTTCATTTCATCCTCAAGTCAGTATGAATTTCCCGTTGCCATCTGTGGCATCCATGTGGGAAGTGTGTGCTCCTGAAGGGATCGTGCCAGTCTCACTCTCCTGCAGAGAGGGAGAGTTGATGTGAATTCTGTGGAGCAAGATTTGGCTTTCATCAGAGCTAGACTTAACCTCAGACCCTGCCTCCCTGGGGACAGGAGCCAGGGAAATCCACCCAGCCTGGCCTTTGGAGCCAGAGATTTGCTCTGTGGGGTTTGCACTGGGAAAACAGGCGTGGTAATAACATCTCCCATTTTGCTGTTACAGCCAGAAAGAATAAACCCTGAGCTCAACCAGAAGGGCTACAACGTGAAGTCGGATGTCTGGAGCCTTGGGATCACAATGGTAATGCCAAGGCTGGGATCTGTGTCTGCAGCCCTGGGGTTGGGGTGGGATTTGGGCAGGTGGGGCTGTGCCCCTGCTGTGAGCACTGGCAGCCGGGTGGGTGCCCATCACACCAGACTCAATTTGAGCACAACAGCTCAGGGCTTCAGGTTAATTACCCGTGGAATTCAGGCTCCCAGCAGACAATATCAGGATGACAATGAGTATCCAAGCTGAATATCCACGAGTCTGGCTTTTAATTGCTCTGCAGTGCCCTGCGTGCTGGCTGAGGGGTGGCCAGTGGAGCAGGGTTTGCTGCAGCTGGGGCTCAGCTTTCCTGCCTCACTCCCCTCCCGTCACCAGAGCCTTGGAGGGGATTCCAGTCCTGCTGCAGTGAGAGCTGCTGTGTGCGGTTTGCAGCAAATCCTGCCTGTGGGGTAGCTCAGAGCAGCCAGCAGGAAGGGGAAATGCTTTCAGTTCCAAAATCACAGCTGCTCGGGATGGTTTATCTGCCTCCTGCAAGAAACAGATCTTGCAGAAAGCAGCTGAGATCCTCTGGCGCCAGTGGACAAAGGAAATCCCAGCTGTTGGCTCCAAGGGATGCTGCCTGAGAAACAGCTCCTGCTTTCCAGGAGACTCTCTCTCTGAGGGTAGATTATTTTCAGGAATTTTTCCTGTGCCCTCCTAGCCGTGGCCTTTGTTTTGGGTGCTGCATCCCTGGGTTTGTGTGTGCTGTGTCTTGGCAAATATTCCCCAGCGTGGTCTCATCCACTGTGCCAGACCCAAGCCCCTCTCCCTGGTGTCCCCGTGCCAGTGCAGAGCTGGGCTGGCTGGAAATGTCATCAGCTCTGAGCTGCAGGAAGCTGTGGGATGGGAGAGTCTGAGCGATGGAATATCCAAACCTTTCCAAAGCTGGAAGGGGAGAGAGGACCTTGCTGAAAGCTGGCCAGCCTGCAGCTGAATGGAGCCCCGGAATGTTTGGTTCCCTCCCGTGCCTTCCTCCTGGGCTGGCCTCCTGGGACTTTTTGTTTTGTTTTCTTTGTGAAGGGGTTGGATTGATTTTAGACCAGACAGTTTTTGGGCCATTGAGTTGCAGGGCTATTCCAGGCCTTCCTGGGCTGGTGGCTTCATTCAGTTTTCCAGCAGCAGGAACTGAGCTCCCTTGACCTGAGCCAGAGGCAGGGAGGGACACTGGGCTCTGTCCCCACTCTGTCCTTTCAGGTTTGTTACTCCTCCCATCCCATCACACCCTACCAGGCAGGTCTGGAGGTTCTGTTGTCCATTTTTTGAGACAGGAACTGATCCTTGGCATGAGGAGACTGCCCAAGAACTGTGACAGACTTTTTCCTGTTTAAGTGAGGGATGGAGCAGAGGTGACTTGTAGGAAGAATGCAGTAATTGAGGTGGTTTTGGCAAAATGATGTTCTAGCACTTAATTTTTCTTGGGTTTGTGGATTTTTTGTGTGTTTAGCTCATACAGTGCCAGCCCAAGACCCAGAGGCTGCCTTAGGGCCAGCAGAGCGCTTCGGAAGCCAGTGCAGAAACTGTGTGCTGTTATTATTATCTTTTTAAATAATCCCATTTTACATATCTTTTGTGACTTCCTGTAAATGCATTAATATGCTGAACCAGTCTCAAAAGGAAGTATTTTTGGCCTCTGGGTCTTTGTATTTAAAAAAAAAAAAAAAAAAAAAA
>WEKY01005045.1:108504-146811 GCA_013390045.1 Picathartes gymnocephalus
GCGGCATGACCCAAATTGAAAACGGTTTGTAAGGAAAGAGGGTTTTCCTTTGAATCTGAGCTGGCTGAGCATCGTGGGTTTGTGCTTGGTGTGTGCCTCACGTTGCCCTGCCTCCCTCCCCAGATTGAGCTGGCCATCCTGCGCTTCCCATACGAGTCCTGGGGGACGCCCTTCCAGCAGCTCAAGCAGGTGGTGGAGGAGCCCTCGCCCCAGCTGCCACCTGAGCGCTTCTCCAAGGAGTTCGTGGACTTCACAGCACAGTGGTGAGGCTCCAGCAGGGACTGCTGGCTCTCCCAGCCTGGCTGAGGAGGAGCCCTGATCCACAGGGGTTGGAGTGGAGCACGGGGCTGTCCTTTGGGAGCCTTTTTTGTCCCCTCCTCGCTGTACCTGGTGCTCAGCAGGGCAGGAAGTGCTGCCCAGGCTGGTTTTGTTCTCAGCCTGACTCACCCAGGCTGGCTGGAAGGGGCAGAGGTTTCTCTTCCCTTTTTCCTGTCACTGCTGCTGAAGTGTTGGTGTTTTCTGGCAAAGTGGCAGTGAAACCAGACCAAAGCCCTGGCAGCCTCTGGGTGAAAGCTGCTCTGTAGTTTTGTGGGAAGCTGCTCCCTCTGGGGTGTCCCCTGCTCCGTGGGTGCTGCCTGGAGCTGCTGGGCAAAGGTGAGCTCACCCTGCAGGTGCTGGGAAACCATCTCCTCTCCTCCCCAGTTGTTCTGGTCTTTGTGGGGCAGATGGCACAGCTGCTCAGCTTGTGCTTCTTGTGGCAAAACACTGAGTTGTCCTTTCCCAGTTACCTGCCTGGCTGCTTTGTTGGTTCAAACCTGCTCAGCCAAGGAGGGAGAGGGGTGGGTGCAGCCCACGGGAAGCATTTCATGTTACTTGGGGAGATCCCTTATAACAGACTACGTACAGCAAAAGATCCTACAGCCTTTCTCTCCCATTTTTTTTCCTTCCAGCTTAAGGAAGAACCCAGCTGAGCGAATGAACTATTTAGAACTTATGGTAAGTTTCTGCTGGTCTTTATTCCCAATTTTGAAACTGAAATCAGTGGTCCAGCAGGGAAATGGGACAACATGTGGGTGATTTTTCAGGCACGGAGCAGGATGGGTGTAGTGTGTCAGAGGTGGAAGGGTGTGTTGATTTCATGGGTGTTAAGGTCAGGGTTTCCAGGTGTTTTCTCCCTCTGTCTTATCTGCTCTTGGAGAGTTTAGACCTCAAAGGATGGTAGTACAGCTGCCAGGGTGGGGTGTCCCACTTGGAGCTGAACCTAGAAATGCCCAAGTTCATCCTTTATCTGAAGAATGGTGCCCATGGGAGCCTGGGGGGGAGGCTGGCGTCCACCCCCAGCTGTGTGACATCCCCCGGGGGCTGCACTTGGTCTTGGCGTCAGCTGACGTTGTCTTTGCTCTCGTTGGCAGGAACACCCTTTCTTTACCTTGCACGACACCAAAGAGACTGACATGGCCTCCTTTGTGACAGAGATCCTCGGAGAAGACTCCTAACTCCCAGCCCCCAGCTCCCTGCAGTCCCTCCATCCCGGCTCCCCCGCAGGAGAGCGAGCAAGGACTCGAGTTCACGGTGGTTTGCACAAATCAAACCTCTCCGCCCTGGGGGCATCTCTGGCCCCATCCGGCCACAAAATCTCTTTTCTCTTTGCTCTGAGAAAAAAAAAAATCCCCCAGGAGGAGCCTTTTGAAGCCAACACCTTCCCAGCTAAGCCAAGGACTCTGAAGGCTCAGGAGGTCCCAGGAGAGGACCATGCCCACAGTGTCTGAGCAGGCAGAGGGTGCCAGAGGCCACCTCTCCTCCCCTGTACCCAGTGCACAGCACAGGGGTTGTGTTTCTTTGCTGCCTGGGGAAGACAGAGAGAATCAGTGCTGCTGTGCTTCTCCCACTCCTCTCCTGCCTGCCCAAAGCTCCTTCCCTGGAGTCTGGTCTCACTTGCCTTCCCTTTGTGCCTGGCTCTCTGCCCCCAGGAGCCCACACAGCTTTAGGCGCTTGTGGGGCTCCCAGGGCTGCTGTTCACACCAGAGGCTGTTTTAATGCCTGCCTCGACACCTTAGGGACCCTTTGAGGCAGCACCAGCTTGGGCATCCCTCTCCTTCAATCAGTGCTGCTCCCTTGGGGGGGGGAAAAAAAAGGCATTTTTCCACGAGCCCACTGTGACACAAGCTGCAGCCCACGCTGTCCCCACGGGACTTCACCCAGCATCCATCCCTTCCCTTGTGGGCACAAGGTGATGGAGAGACAGCAGGACCCCCACGCTGCCTCTCCTCCCTCCAGCCCTGGGCTGGGAGGACACATCCCTGCTCCAGGCATCACCTTCCACAGCCCTGGCTGCCTCCACCTTCCCTGGCTCCCGGAGAAGACGCTGCTCCCTCTTCTTTCCAACCCGGAGCTGATGTAAGACCTTGCACTGTGACACCCAGCTCGTTCCAGAGGCCCAACTCGCACCCGTCGTGTCCCAAACTGTCCCCACCCCCTGCGGGTGCCAGCGAGAGCCAAACCCCAGTGACTGGCCCGGGGCTGCCGACACTTGTACATTTGATGTCTATATATAATGGACTTTGTAACTTGTTTCTAGGTTTGATCTAACTCGCTATAAATTAAAGCCCTTCTGTGTGGGAGGAGGGAGGGAGCAGTTTCTTCCCTGCTGACAAATCCACTGTGAAAACCTGATGTGTTTCCCCAGGCTCCCAGCCCGAGGAGCCAGGGGAGCAGGAGGGGTTTCTGGCTTCTACTGTACGTGATCATGGATAAACGCACCGGCTGTGGATTTCGGTTTTGTTTTTTTGGTTTTTTTTGGTTTTTTTTTTTTAAATAATTTCAGTTTTTCCGAAGGACTTTTTTTTTTTTTCTTTTCTAATATATATTTGTGTGTGTGTATGTGTGCTCTATATATATTATATATTTTTAAATCGATGAATGTGTGGATGTCTATTGTGGCCAGCAGATTTGGTGGAATAACATTTTTCTGGCTAAATTTGGGCAGGTGGGGAAAGGGTCACTAGAAAACACTCTGGCCTAAGATTACTTCTTTTCTTTTTTAAAGAAATGCATCTATTTTTTAAATGAATCTTTTAAAAATATTATTCCTGAAATTCATGCCCTGGAGGTCTGGATTTCAGGGTGAATTCCCAGTGTTCAGGGTCTCCCTCAATGAAGAATGATGTTCCCTGAAATTCATTTTTCCCCCTCCTGCAGTCCAGGGTTTAATGTGGTGCTGGGGACCCCCTGCCTGGGAACTGGGGTGCTCCACACCATCTGTCCCCATGAGCTGCTCCTGGGAAAGCTTCTTTGGGGCAAATGGTTTTCAGTCCTTGGGGCATCACACAGCAATGCTTTTCCCTGTGCCGTCCTTCTGATCCCCTCCCCAAGCTGACAAACACTGAGAGAACCAGCCCAGGTGGAGCTGCACAGACCCTGCTCAGCTTTGGTTCGACCCTGACCCCCCCAGCCCGCCTCTGGATGGAAAATAAGGAAGTGATTGATGTTCTCTGTGTCTCCCTCCTCCTCATCCTGCTCTGTAAACCACCCAACACTCACCTGTACCTGCTTGGTTTGACAGCTTTGCTGCTGAGATGTACAATTGTATTTTTTTCATAGTCGGTTACTTTGGATTATTTTTGTTTTGAGTTGAGCTTTTTGGTTTTTTTCCATCTCTCTTTCTTTCAACCCCTTTCCTTTATCTCACCTTTTTTTGGTGCTTCGGGGAATGGTGTTCATTTTCAAAATTTTTTTTGCATGCTTTCTATTTTTTTTCTGCATTTCTCCTCCTGGAGAAAGTCCTGAATTCTGTATTTGGGGAAAAGGGAGCCTCTGCCCTTTCAAACACAGGGGAGATGAGATGGTTCTGGGGTGGGCTTGGGCCACTGTGGATGAATTGAGGCTTTGCTGAGGGGACAAACACACCACACCTCCCCGTGTCATCTCTTCTTCATTCAGCACAGGTCTTACGTGTGCAAATCCCATCTCCCTTCTCACCTGCCTGCTTCCCTGTCCCACCTTGTTCCCTCTGCAGTGACAGTTCCTTGGGTAGAACCAGCTTGGCTTTGAGGTGAGGATTTTGACTCGCATTGAAGTCTCCCCTTGTACTTTTGGGAATGGTCTGTACCCCTCAACTCCCGTCCTTGTTTCCAATAAAATTCACCCTCAAACCCACTGCTTGTCTCCTCTTGGTGTTTGAGCATCAGCTGGGGCTGTTTGGGGCAGCAGCTTCGAGGGGGATCCTGCTTTCTCCTTATATTATGGGGTGATGCTGCCCCTCATTTGGGGATTGCACAAGCTGTGACCTTTGGGATGGGATCCCTGGGACTGGGGGGCAGCAGCCTGGGGGAGAGATCCTGCTACTTCTGTACTTCGGTGATGCTGGTCCCGATTTGGGGATTGTACAACCCGGGTACCCCGAGGCGGCATCCCAGGAGCGGGAGTCCCGGAGCGCTGCCCAGGGCTCTGCTGCTCTTGCGGCCGGGCAGAGGGTGTGGGTGTGGGTTTCTGGGGCAGGGGGAGGCTCACCATGGACTGGGGATCCCCTCGAGCCGGGGGTCCCGGGGCAGCACGCGCTGCCCGCGGCCGCGAGGGGGAGGCAGCGCCCGGCGCCGGAACCGGCGAGACCGACCGGGACACGGGGGGGGCCGACTGGGACACGGGGGAACCAACCGGGACACGGGGGGGACGGACCGGGACACAGGAGGGCCGACTGGGACACGGGGGAACCATCCGGGACCGGCGAGACCGACCGGGACACGGGGGGACGGACCGGGACACGGGGGGATGAGCCTGGATCCACGGGATGACCCGGGACCCGCGGGATGAGCCAGCCCCACGGGGATGAACATCCACCGGGACCCGCGGGATGAGCCAGCCCCACAGGGGATGAGCTCCACCGGCGGCGGGACCCGGCGGAGTCCCCCCCTTCTCAGCACCTCCCAGCCCTCCCTCGAGGGGAGGATTAGGGCAGGGGGGTCCGGGGGATTGTCCCCAAGGGGGACGGAGCTGCAGGTTTGATGGGGGACTGGGAGTAAGGGAACAGCTCCCTTCCCAAGTATTTTCCCTGTCAGCCCTCTCCCGGCAGGATCGGGCCGGGGACAGCGGGTCCCTCAAGCACCAGGATCTTGGTGGCGATGCTCTGCCCGTAAATGGGGCCAAGGGGGCGGTTCAGCAGTGCTGGCGAGAGCAGGGACCCCAGGAACCCCCATCCGTGTGGTGTGGGGCCACGCTTGGAGGGGGCCCGACCTGCCGGGAGCTGGAGTCTGCTCTGTTCCAATTACCAGCTTAATAGCTACATCGAGACCATTAAAAATGCATCAGTGCCTCCGAGGAAAGAACTTCAGGAGAAGTGGAAAATTCATCACTTTGAGTTCCCTTATTAGGAGAAAAGGTGTTTTTTTTCCCCCCATTTGTCTCAAACAGAGGCAAAAAGAGGTTATTTCTGCCTGGTGACTTCCCCATGGGACTGTCACGAGGTGTGAACAGGCAGTGCCCAAACCTGCGTGAGAAGGACACAGCTCCTGCTGCAGAGAAGGGAAAACTCAGCACACCCAACTCAGGGAGGGGACATGGGGACCATCAGGGCTGCAGCAGCTCAGTCCTCAGATGAAGGGCCAGCAGCTTTCCCTGCCTTGTGCTAAGAACACGTGTTGGGAGCAGTCCCTCTAAACGGGCAGACCCCAGTACGCTCCCCCAGTACAGTGCAGGTGTTTGTACTGGTCATACTGGCCCTTGCAGGGCTGGTTCATCAGGAACTGAAGTGGTAGGACAAGGAGGAATGGGTTCCAACTGAAAGGGGGAAAATAAAGGTTTGATACACTTAAGAAATTCTTGGCTGCC
Source organism: Picathartes gymnocephalus (assembly GCA_013390045.1). Lineage (NCBI taxonomy): Eukaryota > Metazoa > Chordata > Aves > Passeriformes > Picathartidae > Picathartes > Picathartes gymnocephalus. The sequence continues at coordinate 114,328 of WEKY01005045.1, forward strand.
AGTGTCGTGAGGCCCTGGCACAGGTTGCCCAGAGAAGCTGTGGCTGCCCCATCCCTGGAAGTGTCCAGGACCAGGCTGGACAGGGCATGGAGCAAGCCAGGGTAGTGAAAGGTGTCCCTGCCCATGGCAGGGGGTTGGAACTGGGTGATCTTTAAGGTCCCTTCCAACCCAAAACCTTTCTGTGCTTCTATTCTATGGTGGTTCTCTCCAGGAGCTCCTGAGCTGGAGCTCACGCTGTTCCTAAGAGCCGTGTGCGGAGGAGGGCTGGCTAATGGATTAGCAGGGGGTGTAATGATGCAGCCAGTTTTCTGGGGCTGAGGGTTATTTATTTTGCTTAATTTTTCTTTTTTTCAGACAGTGGCAGAGCCCGTATCTAGGACAGGGGTGTTTTTTCTGATTCAGGTGGCCTGTGGGCACCTTGTAGCTCGATAGAGCTCGAGCAAGTTCACCCAGGCCAGGGGTTTGTACGAGACGTGTTCAATCCTCCTCTAATAGCTGCCTCACCCAGAAACTTCCAAAGCTCTTGTAGCACCTCAGCACTAATGAGCTGAAGTTGCAGAATAGCAATGAGGCCTCAGGAATATGGATCAGCCTTTCCTGGCCCAGCCAGAGGCTCTAAAATCGTTTCAGGTGGCACCCCAAGGGACCAGTGCAGCCCAGCTGGGAGGGAACGGTTTAGGTGAAGTGCATTGGGTGGAGAAGGTCTCTGCTGCCCGTGAGGAGCTGCTGGGGATGTCTCCCAGCTCTCCTCTCCAAACACAAGGGTAGGTGGCTTATTTTGAGGTGAGGAGAGCTCAAACTCTGGTTTAACCACTGGTATCCAGGTGTTTTGGTTGTCCCGCCTTTTCCCCTGATAACTGATCATATCTGGATATGAGTTTCTATGTTTTGCTCTGTTTTTACCGCTGGCTTGGACAAAGCACCTCCAAGAATTTTCTGTCTGTCCCAGCAGCCTGGTTTGCAGATCCAGCCCCAGAGTGCATGTATTTATGGAATGAGTTTTGCCACCTGTCCGTGCACAGCTGCTTTGCTGCTCCATCCCCTGGGAACTGCCCAGGACCAACAGCAGCTCCCCATCAACGGGGTGCTGGAAAACTGGGGTGATTTTCTGCTGAAGCCCCCAACCAGGGGGAAAACTCAGGAGCCCGGCGAATGTCAACCTCCAGGCTTCCCTCTCAGCTTGAAACTCCTATTGATTTTTCGGAGGTGGGAATGCTGGTGGGGGAAGGTGTGGGTGGGAGAAGGAAGCCTTAGCAGCGCAAAGCCTGAAAATATCAAAGCTTGACGCCAGCACTTCGGGGCTGACCTGGGAGGTCACCTGCCAGGCGGGGAGCCCCGGTCCCCCGGCGGGTTTGCCGGGAGCCTTTCCAGCCCCGCGAGCGGTGGCTGTGGCCCCTCACATGCTGAGTTAACCTTTCTGGAAATACCAAGCGGAGCTGGAACAGGCTGTTTATTCCCAGACGCCGGGGGAGCGCTGCAGGTAGGTGGGCAGGGGGCTGAGAGGAGCCTGGCGAGCCACGGTGGCTTTTGCACTTGATTTACATCTTGGAGCAGCTCGGCGTGGAGGAGGAGACAGAAACCTTGATGAGCCAAAGCTGGAACCTTGGTATCGGCTGTGTTTTCCTCAGTGTCACTCCCCGCTCAGGGCTGCTTGTCTCTCCTCGAGTGATTAACACTCCTTTCTTCTTATTGACGCTGGGATTTCATTAATAAACCCCAAGGTTTCAGAGAAAAGCTCTGTCTTGGCTCCGAAGCTACCCCAAACGCCACAAATGGTGTGTGGCTGCTCCAAGCACCATTGCTCCCCTCAGTGAGACAATTAATTAGCGTTTCCCAGGTCACCCCGACCCTCTGCACGGGCTCTGCAGAATATCACCGCCTGCAACAGGTCCCGTTCCGTGGCGGCACTGAGGAGCTGACGGACGATCCTGAGGGTCCCCCAGGATGCGGCTGTGGATTGGGAACGGTGCGGGGGAGCCCTGGCTGTGGCAGGAGGCGTTCGGCTCCTGTGCTGCTGCCCCATCCCCGGGCGGGAGCCCCAGGGATGCTCTGTGCCTGCCGCCTCGCAGCTCCTCACGGCTGTGTAAACACCCAGCAGCTGCCGTGGGTCGATAGGGGCTGGCTCTGCACGGCTCCGGCCACAGGCACGCACCCGACACAGCCGGGCGGGAGCGATCGGCAGCGTTGTTGGCTGGAATTTTGGGAGCCTGGGGGACCGCAGGAGGATGCAAAGGTGCTGGTGGCTCCGAGGGCTGTGCCGGTGTGAGGTGTAGGGGTGGCACTGGGCCTTGTTAGGCACTGGTGCCTCCGGCTTGTCTTCTCACCCCACTGTTTTTCATAGGGGGTAGGGGTGTTTTGTTGTTGTTGTGGGTTTTTGTTTGGGTTTTTTTTTTTTTTTTTGTTTTTTTTTTTTTTTTTGTTTGGTTTGGTTTTTGGTTTTTTGGGGTTTTTTTTTTTTTTTAAATTTATGCCGTGCCCCTTTTCAGGAACCTCTCCAAACAGCCCAGGAATGCTCTGGGGATCCTGCTCACTGCACCCCGGGCTCTGACCCGGCCCCTTTTGGCTCAGACGGGGTGGGCTGGGGTCAGGACCTTGACCTCACCTTTGCCATAACTCAGAGTGGAATCCACAGGAATTTGGGTTTGCTGTAAGCTGGAGCAGCTCCTTGCTCTGTGGGGTACCTCAGCCAAGACCAAAGGTTGTTTTTGGGGGTGCAGAGCAGCCTCTGGGACCTGCATTTGGGGGGTCCTTCCCCTCGGGGAGGGGGGGCAGTGCCAGCCCCACAGGGCCTTGATGGGGGTCTCCACTCCCCTTCCACTGCCCTCCCCAAGCCCCAGCAGCAGCAGCAGGACGTATTCTTTCTCATCATCCTGCCCCACCCTGAGTTTCTTTAATTACAGCTTTGAGAGAGATCTTCCCCTTTATTCCCCCAAATCTTCTCCTTAATTAAAATCCTCGATCTGGGCCAGTGGGAAGCAGCTGTTGCCTCTTTGCAGCGTCCTTGGGGTGTGTTCCAAGCTGCCAACCTGATTGTGGGCCTAGCAGGGACAGGACAGGGACAGTGTGGGGACAGGGGGCACTGGCATTGTCACTGTGCCATGCCGAGGTGATGCCAAGGGGTGCTGGCTGCTGGGACCAGCCCTGCCTGGCCCGTGAGAGGGCTGAAATCACCTGAGCTGTGAGAGGGGACTGAGCACTGGGTCCCTCTGCATCCTTCCCACCATGGAGCCCTTCCAGTGGGGGTGCAAGTGGCCTGAGTGCAACGAGCCCAAACCCATTTTGGATTTGCCCAGCTCCTGGTCTGGAGAAGGGCAGGATGATGCTGGTGGATGAAGGGGAAGCTAGGGCTGTTCCTTGAGTTTTGCCCCTGGGATCCGTGATGTGTCTGGCCATAGGCAGTTATTCCTCGTTCCTCCTCTCCTTCAGAGGAAGCCCTGGGAGCCCTGCAGGACCCGAATCCATCTCTGGCACCTCACCGGGCTCATGGGACACCCCTGCCACCTCATGTCCCCATTCTCGCCACAGCCTGGGGACATTCCCTGCCACGGCCTCTGCAGCCTCCTCATGTTTTCTCCCAGAATCAGCCCGGGGAGGTGACTTTACCCCTCCCTGTCTGCCTGGGGCGGGCGTTTCTGCAGCGACCCATCATCAAAGCTACAGGGAGGCGTCAGGAACAATTAGTGAGCTGGTGGTGTCGACTTCATCACAGCTGATGTGTCTCTTCTTAATGAAACTTGTGGAAGAGAAAAGGGACAAAAAAAGGGAAAAGGCTGCTGACAACAGATGTATTATTTCACCTCGGATTTACCGGTGCATGCATTTTTCATTCATGGAAGAGGCTGATATGCAGATTTATTCAGAGCAGAGCAGGTACAGCCCTCGGAGGATCAATTCCTGCAGCAGGCTTAGGAGAAAAGGACTTGGCTGAGCAAACAGCCGTGCAAGGCACTTCCCAAAGCCAGCCCCAAATTTTGTGCCCAAGGTGGGCTAAAACAGCAATAATTTTTTTTTTTTTCCAAATCCACACACTTCAGCCCCAATTCTGTTCCTGTTTTTGGCCAGGGGAGACTTCACTGACCTTTATGGCTCGTGTCTGCCATGTACTTCAGCCGGGGTGGCCTGGGTTGACTTTGTTCTTCTTCCAGCTCTGCTTTGCTGGGGGCTCAGTGCTCAGTGCTCCCAGGGTGGCTTCACCCCTTCCCTCTTTTAGAGAGGCTGAATTTATATTATGGCCAATACATATATATATATATTATGTAAAAAATTGTGTTATTTATACAGAGATGGCTTCTTCAGGAGACCTTTCTTTGTTCTGGCTCCTTGGTCACCAAAGCCATACCTTGAACCTCTACACCAGAGCCAGGTGTTTCTTACAGGTAACTAAAATTTGGCCTCCAGACACAGCACGTTGTGGTTTCTCTGTGATTTGGGGGGCTCTGCTCCCCTGGGGGAACACACCCTCTGGAAGCCAAGTAGAGTTTAATCTCCCTGCAGTGATGAAAGTGAATCCAAGAAAAGTACTTGAGGTGTTTTTCCCTCTCATTAGGAATGGAAGACAGGAGTCTTCTGTCTTCTGGGTACTATACAACCAGCATGAATTATTTAGGACCAAGCATCTCTCCGATAAATAATTCTTTTATGTGGGGAGATTTAAATCTGAATTTTAAAAAAAAATATAATAACAAAAGCAATTTCTCTCTCATAAGTCCTCATATTTCACACAGCAAAGAGATCCCAGGCATCCATTCGTGTATTGATCAGCAAATAGGTCCTTGTATAGATTTAGTTCACCCAACCTTGTTTAATTTTGGATTCATTGATTCAACGCAAAGATCTAGATGAAAAGCAAGTGGGCTGTTTCCAGTGCTGGTGATGCTATTTTTAAATAAATCTAGTGCATGCTAAAATAAATATGCAAAACATTTTGTAAGGCCGCGTACGGGTGGGGAGACCAGATGCACTAAAATATTTAGCAAACTTTTTCCTGATTTCTCGAAATGCATGTTTTATTTACTAAACACCAGTGGCATTTAATCTCACCCAATATTTGCTCCGAGGCTGTCCCACACCCATTGTCTGGGGTGAGCAGGAACGTGGGACCTTGGAGGAACTGTCTGTGCGGTGACATTGGTGGCACATTTAAATGCAAAGCTCATTAACCGTGTCTGGGATTTTTTGTTTGTTTCTCCCTTTTTTTTTTAATGTTCATGTTCCTTACAAGAGCAAGAGATGAAATATCCATCTACAATTCCCTTTCATCTCCAGGCATGTTTGGTTGGTTTTTTTTGTTTTTTTTTTTTTCCCTCTTCTGTTGCTCAGATGACAAAGTTTCTCATTTGGAATTTTATTTGATTTCAGAAGATGAGAAAGAATTAAAAGTGTCTTCTGGAGGTTGGGCTCACCTTACTCTATCCAGGATCCTTCAGAAGGAGGATGAGTGACTTGGCAAAGGCTGCTGGTCCCAAAGGATGGAGTTCATCCCAGGGTCAGAGCTGCATCCTGGCTTTTCCTTCACCAGGGGTGACCATCCTGCAGATCCTACAGATCCCAGCCGGCTTTCCTGGGGAGTGGCATCCCGCTCTGGCTGTACGTGCCTGTCTCCTTGAAACCCTCTGCTTTCAATCCAGTCAAATTTAATTGAATTGAGGTTTTGATCACATCTGACGGTGGCAGAGATCTCGCTGATAATCAGATTCCCATGGGCAACATGGAAACAGGGTGGTGGAGGAGGGAGGAGAGACAGGGGTGTGTGTGATGCCACTTGTTCCTTATGAGACACCAGGGAAGTGACACAGCAGCCAGGCTCCGTCCACTCTGGGGTCAGGTCACATTTTGGGGATGGGTGAATTAACTGAATGTCTCAGTGGGGGCTGAACCCAGCAGGTTGTGTTGGTTTTGGTTAAAAAAAGGCAATTTTCTGGGCAAAGCCTTCCACCTTGCTGCAGGTGGGAGTAAATCCAGCATTCCCCAGCACTCCTGGTACCTGGCTTGGCCCCGTCCTGACCTGCCTGGAGTCTGTGCAGGGATGTGGGCTCAGCTCTCTGCACATCTGCTGTTGCTCACACACGTGTGCAGCGGCGGATGGCAGCAATTAATTACGGGAATTCATGTGTGATTTACGTGAATTCAACTGGAAGTGCAGCCCCTGGGATGGGGGAATATTCCACATAGAGCCATGCTGCCTCCTGCTCCAGATGCCTTTCTGTCAGCAAGTGTTTGATGGGATGTTTGTTGTGTGTGTGATTTTGGGGGTATCAGGAAGGCAGGAGCAAGCAGCAGCCTCTCCTCCATCCCTTGGTCCTTGGCAGGGAAGGCCTCGGAGATCCTGAGACCCAGAAACTGCCCCCCAGATTGGGATGAAAACAATATCCCCTCCCTGACCTCACCTTCTCCCCTGAGATGTTGGAGGGACATGTGTCCCCCATTCCAATGCCAGTGCTGCTGACCCTGGGGCACGTGGGGGTGGGAAGATGGGGGTCTCCAACGCAACCCCCGTCCCTGTAGTGCTGTGATGTGGTGTTGCCATTGCACGAGACCACGAGCCTTGCACTGAGCTTGCAGGCTCCCGGGACAGAGGCTTGGCAGAACCTGCTCTGCCTGAGCTTTCCTTGACCTTCCAGAGCTCTGTTTCCCTTGGTTTTAGGTGTTACAGCAGTTTTTCCCATCGAGCAGGTTGGCTGTGGCTGATTTACCTCATTGCTGCTTGCGTGGTACAGCCCTGTGGTTTAATGCATCCAATCTCCTTGGATCAGAGGATCCCAGAATGGTTTGGGTTGGAAGGGACCTTCAAGATAATTCAGTTTCGACCCCGGGACAGCTCCCACTTAGACCAGGTTGCTCCAAGTCCCATCCAACCTTGCTTTTGAACATTTCCAGGGGTGGAGACAGAAGAGACCTGTGAGGGTGAACTGCCAGAGGAGGATGGAGGGCTGTAATTGGGAGTGTACGTGAGGGAAGAGAGGCTCTGCAGGACCTTGCAGTGTGCTCACTCAGTGCAGGAGAAAGCAACAAGCCAGGAGACTCAAATATCCTGGCCAGAAGCATCAGGGAACATTGCCAAGACAAGCAGGTGTCCAACAGAGCAACTCTGGGCCTGGAGGAGACGGGGGGAGTCTGGAAAGGAATGACAACACAAAGAAACGGAGGTGTAAGGTGACAGCTAGAAATAGAAGGGAGCAAGTGATGTTTTTATCAGAGGTATCCTGGGGAAGGCATGAAGGAATCCAGCCCTGAGATCCCCAGCTCTTTGTCTTCAAACCTTTCCTCTCAAACCCAGCATGAACCATCTTAAAGGCTGATCTCGGCTCACCATGAGAGAGAACAGAGCTGGGCATGGCAGCTGGGTGCTTCCAGTGGTCCACTGGCTTGGTTCACACCTCCACTGGTTTGGTTGGGATCAATAATGCCCTAATTAGTTGCTATGGAAATGTAATGTGGGAGAACTTTGGGGAGGAGAAATTATAGGTAATTTTTTTATTTGTTTGGGCCCTGTTCCTATAGCAACAGGAGAACTTGTCACTGACTACCAGTTGGTTTCCATGGAGTTGGCTGCTTGTTCTGGGTTATTAATGCCTCCAAGCATGAAACTACTTACCTAGTAGGGCTGGTGGATTGTCCTCCATCATCCATGGGAACTTTGCAGTTTGCCAAAGTCGGGGCCTGGCTCTCGCAGTGGAATGTGCACGCTCCCAAAAGTTGGGCTGGAGTGTTCGTCATCAACACACGCAGTGCTGGAAGGATCGATTGTTCTACCCCTATCTTCAGCTGAAGACATCGTGGAATGAATAATCCATCACTTCATAGCTTCTTCTACTCGCAGCATTGCCTGATTTTTAATTGGATTTTCTCCGTTTTCGGGTTCCAGATGCTTGGCGTTGATCTGCCTTTCTCTGCTAAATTAAAAAGTCTTTTAGCACCTGGCAGTTTTGCTGAAAAGGGACTTACTGTAATTAAGTCCCTTCTCATCTCCAGGACTGGTTCTCCTGAATGAAGCCGTTTGTTTTCCTTCAGCCCCTCTCCTGATGCGTCCCCCGTTTTTGTGCTCGTCTGAACAAAAGGGATGTGGTGTCTGCTTTGCAGAGGGTTGGAGCTCTGTCGAGGGACCTCTCCAAACTCCTCCAGAAGCCGAGCCTTGGAACCAGACCAAGCACTCCTGAGCACTGCAAAGCCTGGATTTGGGAGAGATTGGTTTTATGATAGGTTGTAATTTCCCTCCCACCAGCTAACTCCTCAGCTTTCCACGGGTGATAATTACCCAGTAGGAGCTAAAATGTCTCTCCCCACTCCCCTCTTATCAACCCATTCTCCACTTTAAAGGCATCACCACTTCTTTCCAGAATGTCCTGGCCAATCTCCGCGGCCGAGTGAGCTCGGAGCGCCTGAGCATCCTCTGTTGGTTTGGAAGATGGCACAACATCCACCGCCTCTCCCCGCAGAGAGCCGTCTTTGCTCCAGCTTTGAAGGCAAATAAGTCCGTCAGCGTGTGGATAAACCTTTAATGATATTTGGCTGAGCGCGCCGCGCAGTCGGAAGGGAGGCACGAAGCAAAGGGCAGCTCCTCACAAGCAGCCCTTCCTGGGCTCTCTTGGCAAGCTCTGCTGCTGGCCCCCAGCTCTGCATGCTGTGCTCGCAGCTGCTCCGTCCCCGCTGGGGAGGCACAGCCCAAAGGCCTCCAAGTGTGGGTGCAGAGGGGCACGGAGGATGAGTCTGAGGAGGAAGGCTGGCTGTGGAGACGGGAGGAAAGTCCTGAGACATCCAGGTGGGGTCCTTGGCTGGCAAAGCCAAACCTTCAAGATGGAAGAAAGGCTTCATCCAAGAGTTCCTGCATCTCCTTAGTGCCATTTGATTTACAGATAAGTTATGTAAGAGATCCCTCTGCAAACTCTGTGTTTGTTCTTCCATATGTTTCTTTCCAACAGTGGTACCCGTGGAGGGAGAGACTTGGGAAGTTCTGTCTTTAGGCAAATGGCAATGATGGCTTTAGCACAGACTGGCTGTTGGATGGAGAGTGTTTGCTGGGTGAAGGGGGCACACCCAGCACTCCAGAAACCCAACTCTGGGTTGGGAATCCAGGCTGGGGACGCAGGAGATGAGGGCAGCAGGTGCCCAGGAGGTGACATGCTGGGAATGCACCGTGTTGTCCCTGCCTGGGGGCAGCTGCTGGGGTCTCTCTGCCCAAATCAATGTCATGGCTATAAATAACAGGGATGTTCTGGGTGGTCACCTCCAGCCTGGCTGTGATCCGTGACTCACCAGCTTCCTGTCCACAGCAACGCTACAGATTGACTCATGGCTATGGGAGTGTTTCACCCTGAGCCCGCAGCCCTTTGATTTCACCAGACACCTCTGTGTGTTCACAAATCAGAGATCTCCATTTCAGGGCTGTGCAAACTGGTGACATCCTGCAAAGCCACGCGGCAGACGATGCTTCATCCTCAGCTTCACCTGGTTCTCCTCCTCCCCTTCCTTCACGTGTGGCTGGCAAGAAATGCTCCCTGGCTGGGTCTGAGCTGCAGCTCTCCCAAGCTGGGCTTTGCCTCGCCTGTGTTGTTGCAGTACATTGAAAAATCCAGCATTTTCCCCACTTAATGTCTCAGCATTCCTGAGCCTGGAGCAACCACAGCTCTGCACCAGAGTGGCCTCATGGATGTGGGCCTTGCTCAGCCACCTAGAAGCCATTCGAAGCAGCACCTGAAGAGGGGTCTGAGCATGGAAAGTACCCAGCACTTGGGAGGGTGAGACCAGCCTTTGGAAAACGGCTTGGAGTCGCAGAATCATGGAATGGTTTGGGTTGGAAGGACCTTAAAGATCATCAAGTCCCAACGCTTTCATCACGGGCAGGGACTTTGTGTCCCAGATGACATTGGAGCTGTGCTGCTTTGCCCTGAGCATCTGCCACCAGCGTGGCACGGCAGGGGAAAGGATGGCGTGTGCCATGTCACAAGGTAAGGCTGGTGCCAGCTGCGAGAGCTGTCCCTTGGGGATGTGATGGCTCCTGGCATGTCCACGCAGCTCTCCTCTCCTCCAGGCCACGACCGTGCTCCGAGGTGCGTGGAGGAGCCACCTTGGAGGGGTGTGATGGGAAAGGGCGGCGTGGCTGTGGTGAGCACCGGAGATCCCGCCCGGCTCTGCGGGGACCGTGGTGGGAGGAGGACGCAGTGTTTGTTTATGTGACACACCAGCAGATGCTTTTACTCTGAGTAACCTTCTCCTGCCAGAGAATGGAGCCTTCTGTCATGCCCTGTGCTCCCAGGGAGGTCCTTGGCAGAGCCGTGGAGCCCTGGGTGTCGTGTCCTGGAGCAGGGCAGTCACGTCCAGGACGTGGCCATGGGGGAGCTCTGTGCTGGGACCAGCCTGGGTGGCTACACCTTGTCATCCAGCAGCTCTGCCATGACTGCAACAGGCAGGTTTGGGTTGTTCTTCACAAAGTAGGCAGGACCTGTTTGGCTACGATGTTGTCCCAACCTCCTGCTCCAGGTTCCTGCTGTCCCCAGCCCTTTGTGATGCCTTCAGCCAGCTCTGTTGGGAGCTTTTCTTGTGCTGAAGTGTCCAAATGGGCTCATGGTGAAGCCTGGAGTCCTTCCCACCAGTTCCCTCAGCTCCCTGATACCCCCAGGATTTGTCCACGCCCTAAGGGTCAAGCAAGCTTTAAAGCAACTGTATTAACAACAGAATGGTTTGGATTGGAAAGGATCCCAAAAATCATCTCATTCCCACCCCCTGCCATGGGCAGGGACCCCTTCCACAATCCCAGGCTGCTCCAAGCCCTGTCCAACCTGCCTTGGACACATCTTCACAACCCACCCATTTTTCAGCCTCGTTGTTGATTTTAACCACCCATAGCTTGGATTTGGAGCACGCTGTGAACCTGCAGATCCTGGTCCTGGAGCTGCTCAGGAATGGGTAGGGAGAAGCATTTCTCCAAAAGCCTCATGTGTGACCTCACAGCTTCAGCCTAAAATAAAACTGAGGAGCCTGAAGGTGTATTAGAACGTCAGATACCGGAGCTATGTCGGAGCAAGGCTGGATTAGTCCTGGGTGAGAAAGCCCTTTTGCCTTCAGGAATGGCCACAGCAGACCCCACCCTGCACAAAGGACTTGCTGGCAGCCTCCTCTCCTCACCAGCTGTGGCCAAGAGGAGGTTGCATGTGCCAAGGGGTGGATCTCCTGCAGCCTCCCATCCCTCCCTGCCCGCTGACAGCCTTGCCCCACTGGGAACATGCCTTTCCAGGTGAGCATGGCAAGGTGTTTCCTGTGGAGCCACTAACCAGTGGTTGAGCAAGCGTTGCTGGCTTGAAGGCAGGTTCTCCTCCTTCCCCAGCCCTTTCCCTGCTCTGGATCCATCCATGGGGAAACGTCCTCTCTGAGCTGCCGATGCTCCCCGGCTCCTCTGCCTCGCCCACGGGAGGAGTGGGTGTGTGGTGGGCTCCTCTGGGCTCCGGCAGCAGGAGAGGGTGGTGAGGGCTGGCTCCAAAGAGGTGAGATCTTCCTCCACCAGTGCTTGGGAGGTAGGAGCAAGAGGAGAGCTCCAGGAGCCACCTCAGGACGTGAGTGAGTGTGAGTCTGTGGGGATGGGATGGGATGGGATGGGATGGGATGGGATAGCACATGCAGCTGCTCCAGCCTTGCTTCACCTCCCACCGAGATCCAGAAGGCTCCTCGAGTGCCAGGAAGGGCCATTTGGAGGTTCAGAGCAGTGACCTACAGCAGTCCATGTCTGCTGGAAGTGTCCTAGAGGCTCAGGGGATGAACCAGCCATCTCCCGTGGGACCTGGGAGGCTTAGGAGGAAATCTGGGTGTTTTTCTCCAGGCCTGGGCTCCTCATCTGACCCCAGAGGCAAGGAGAAGAGTGGATATGGTGGCCTGGGGGTTATCTCGGTGCTTGAAGGGACTCAGAGTGGTTTCCTGGTCCAGCTCGGGGTGCAGCAATGTGCTCCAGCCCCAAGCAGGGCTTTTCTTCCCAGCTGGGCCAGAGCAGGTGTGATTTTTTGGAAGAACTATTTCTTCAAAGGGATTTCCTTGCTCTCCTTCCCCATCTCACCACAGGCTTTTCCATGCCTGTTCCTGGGGGCTGTTTGCAGCACGCTGGGCTGTGTCTGACAGGACTCCCTGGACTTTTGCACACTGACAGGGATTTTGTTCTCCGTGTATGCAAAGATCATTTTGTGTCTCTTGTAACCTGCAGGGCAGGTTGTCCTGGGGCTGGTGGCTCTCTGGGGATCGCAGCCTCTGTGTCTGTGCCAGTGAGGTGCTCCCAGTGCCCAGGATTCAAGGGGTGCTGCCATGGGGATCTGGGTGGGACCCAGAGGCTGTGTTCCATCTCTAGGACACGGTGCTCTGTTCTCCCTTCTCCATCCTGTTTAAACTTTCATCACCCAATCAGCTTCTGCAAGGGAGCAAACATCGTCTGGTAATTAATCTGCACAGATGGGCTTTGTTTGAGCAAGCTGCTGTGCGCTGGCCGCAGAGGAGGGTGCAGCAGGGGGCTGGGGTGGGGGCACCTCGCCACACCCTGCTCCAGGCTGTTCCCGTGTCCAGAACGTTCCTGGGATCACCAGGTCTTTTGACCAGTGCTTGGAACTGCAGGTGGCCCAGGACATTTGGTTTTGTCGAGACAGAGGTGTGAGAAAATGGGTTTTGTGGCTCTGAAACCCTGGTGGAGCCAGGGAAGGAGGGAGGGAGGAGGCTCCCACTCCTCTCTCGGGTGCTTCTTGCCTCCTCCTGAGCTGCTCCATGCCCTGTGATCAGAGCAGCCAGGTTTGAACATGGAAAATGTTAAAATGCTGTCAAAGATCTCACCCAGAAAACCTCAAAGTAAATGGGAGTCTGCATCTCCCAAGACAAAAAAACCTTTTGGAAGCCCTCAAGTGCTTCGATAGCCTGGAATTATTTTTGCTCCCCTGGTAATTATTGCCTCAGTTTGTGCTGAATTGGCAAAGTGCTCCTGTCACCCCAGAACCTCATTTTTCAGGTGAATCGCTGTTAGCTGGTGTTTGTTGCTGCAGTGGTGGCCACAGGGGCTCACAGCACCATGGCCACAGCTGAGGGAAGAGGAAACAACTTCCCAACCCCATTAGCACTGGGTTCCATTAACCGAGAACTCAGGGCCCTGCCTGCCCCTGCCCTACCTGGGCAGTGCATTTCTGGGGACAAACTGGAAACGTGGGGCTCTGTCCTGAGCCCTTTTGTGACTGAGCCCAGGCAGCCATTCGGGAGGGAGACGTCTCCCCCACCTACCTCTGCTGGCTGCAGGTGACAGATGCCGTGGAGCTGGGCAGCTCCATTTATTTATAAACCAGAGCAGAGCAGCACTTCCCAACCTCAGAGACCTCCACCTGCCTGGCAGCCAGATCCCAGCCCGAGCTGCCCTCCTGCCTGGCCTCGGTTCTGTTTCACTGCCGGCAGCTGGGGCTGCTCCTGTTTTTAGTAGAGCATTTCTAGATTACAGCAAGTGACAGGAGAGTGATTTGTGATGGGTCAGGTTTCCTGGCCTTTCTCTTATAGCCCTGGCTTATAAAAATATGCTCCCTCTGGGATTGCTTCAGGTCCATCTTTGTTGGCTGCTTCAAATCCCTCTTTATTATTTGTGTTAGGAGGGCTTGGGAAAGCTTGAAGCCTCCTGGTACTGGTGCCCAGCAAAGCCCAGTCCTTGCCATGGCTCCAGGATGGGGAGGGCTGATTTCCACCTCTGTGGAGATGCAGGGAGGTGCCCTGGGACACTCAGGCAGGGAAGGATTCCCCTCGACACCACTGCAAGTGAGGCCATGGCCATCACACGGTCCAGCTTCACAAAGACTCATCTCATGTGCCCTGAGGGTGCTTTGCCTTTATTTAGAGGTCCCGATCTCACTGCCTGTGTAAAAATCCCTGGCCCAGCAGGGAATCTGTTGGCTTTGGTGTGTGGCACGAGGCTGGTTTTGGTGGGGATTGGTGTCTCAGCGGGCTGGGAGCCTCATGCTCTGGTGGCCATGGGGCTGGGGGAGCCAGGAGCTCCTGCAGACCCCAGAGACATCAAATGAGCAATTAACTGAGGCTGATTAAAGGCTCTGAGGGAAGAGTTTGATGCAGGAAGCAGCGTGGATCACACCCAAGGTTCCCCACCACCACAGTGTGCCCCACTCTGCCTCCCTCTCTCCCTGCTTTGGGAGATCTCAAAAGGCCTCACAACCACCACTAAATGGAGATTTTTTTCCTGGGGAATCAACACTGTCCCTGCTTCCCAGCCAGGGAAACAGGGTGGGATGAGATGAAGCTGTTCACCCAAGCCCGTGCAGAACCTGAGCAGCAGATCTGAGTCCCAGCCTCCAGCATGGCTGCAAATCCTCCTGCTAATCTCTGCTTTGCTGAAGAGCGCCAGGGGATTTTTAGTGGTCCTGTTGAGGTTACTGTCATTTTTCTCTCCTTAGTTCCTCTCCACCTTGGCAGAATCGATTTCCTTTATTTGCTGTAGGCTTTCAGTGTGGTGACAAAGCTATGGGAAGATCCCTTTCTTCTGCAGGACCCCTCTTAACAAACCTAGGAAGCATCCTTAGCACATATGAGCGGATGCAACTCTATTTCCCAGTGCTAGAGGTGCCAGTTCTTCCCTCTGAGAGCACTTCAAGCACTTCCATTCCAGCTCGTGAGAGGTACACAACATTTCCAGGACCTTCAGGAAGGCAGAAGCACAGCAGGACAGGCAGAGGAGGCCACCAGCCCCCTGGGATGTGCAAGGGAAGGAGAAGGCAGCTTGCAGGATGGGGTGGCTGGGCTGAGCCAGTGCTGCATCCATCCCAGACAGGTTGGATGTGCTGCTTGCTGGCTGCATCCCTGTGCCGTACAGGGGCTGGGCTGCCGAGCTGGAAGGAGCTCAGGGAGAGAAAATTGTCTGGCAGAGGATCCTTTGAGCAGCAAAGGGCTTGTTGCTCAGGCAGGAAATTGCTGTGTCCCAGAGCCCTGGTCTCTGCTGAAGGCTCCCCTCGTCTGGGCATGGTGTGGGCAGAGCTGGGGTACCCACACCCACAGGACCTGCAGAACCACAGCTCCAAACCACCTGGCAATTGTGGAAATGCAAGTCCTGGCTGTTGCCACCTGCAAGGCGACAGTGCTGCAGCGTCCCAGCATGGCACAGCCCTGAGCTCAGCTCCTGGTGCCTCTGCCCAGGGCAGGGAATCATCCTCTCTTGCCACTTTGGGTGGCTGAGACACTTCTGCAATGGCAGGATCTGGCTTGGAGTCTGATTCTGACCTGGCAAAGCCCTGCTAATGCAGCTCCTGGATTGGAGCCAGCAAAGCCAGGGTGGAATTTCACCTTTCTCCACAGAGGGAGATGCTCAGACTTGGATATGTGCAGGCAACATCTCTCTCCTGCTCAGACATCGCTCCATTCCTCAGGCCAAGAGGTGATGGGAGCTGCTCTCCCTGCAGGAGCTGTGGGGTGGGATTGGCTTGTGGCACAAACGTGGGCTCAGCCTCCCAAAATCACTCAGGAGTGCAAATCTCTGCAGGCATGACATGGATGGATACGATGGGTTGTTGGTTGGGATGGAGGAAATACGTATCTAAGCCATGGCTGGGTGGGCAAGCAGAGGAAAATGTTCAGGGTCTGGTTTGAGACCCAGAGCTGTGAGCAACCTCCCCTCTCCCCTTGAGCTGTTCCCAGCATCTGCTCCCAAAAACAGGTGGGGAAAAACCTCCACTGCCTTTAAAGGATTTTATAGAGAAATGGGAAAAGTGAGAGAGGGAGATGTGCTGAAACTCGTGCCAGGAATTAATCTGAAGTGCTTGGTCTTCCTTGGCTTTGATGTCCCTCTGTCTTGTCCCTCCTTCTCTGGACTAAGGGGCTCAGGGACAGTCCCATCTTCACGAGGAAAATGGAGAGCTCCATGTCCATAGCCTGGATATGCAGCAAAAACATTTGCAGAATGGAAAGGGCCTGGAGAGGCTGGTTTCCAGAAGAGGCTCTTGGATGCTGAAAGACCCAGAAATGCCAAAAAATCCAATGGCTCCAGCAAATCTAGAGATCCAGCAGGTTTGAAGGTGCAGAGGTGGATGCTTTTCCAAAGGCAGGGAAGGGGATTTGGGAGGTGGGAAGTCTCCCTGGCAGTTATGCCATGCCCCTAGAAACAGGGTGCCAGTCTGAAGGAAGTGGCCCTAAACTCACTTCCACCCCCGCCTCCCCCAATTAAGCAGGAGGAGACAATAATAAAAGCACAATGTCCCGACAAATATAACTAACGGGAAAAAAAAGGAGAGATTTTTCAAAGTTTGGGTCCTCAACAGCGATGTTTTATTCATGGCCCGGCAGGGAAGTGCTGGCGGTGCCATTAATTACGGGAGCTGCTGGGTGCTGTGCCTGCTCTGGAGAGCTGGGCTCGGCTTTATCATCCTGACACCTGGAACGGGGAATTGGGGCAGCCTGGGCAGCCTGTGGGGCCACCACCACGCTCAGGGACACGAGCCTTGCCTCTCCTCCCTGCAAACATCCTTGCTGCTGGATGTCCTGGGCCATCCCGAGGGTCCTGCCACCCCATGCCGTGCTTGGGGGATAAGCACCGCGTTCCCAAAAAAGCAGAGGTGGGTTGAGGGGGGACAGGCAGCCCCAGGGATCATCACCCTCCCTATGGCTGAGAAGGTCTTGGCAGTGCCACTGAAGCAGCACAAGTCATGGCTTGGTCAAAGACCCAAATCAAAAGGGATAATGGTGATATAAAAAAGCACATTCAAGGCACACATAAAGAGATGGTTGGAACCATCCCCAGGCTTGAGTGCACCCCCAGGAGCAGCTCACAGCTCTGATTATTTCCTATTCTGGGAAATCTCCCCAGTAACTTTCCAGAGAAGTAATAAGTAAAATATTTAGTGTGCAGCAAACTAAAGCAGGTGCAAGAACAACACAAGTAGGAGAAGGGACCTGGGAAGGGTCCCTGTGGGAGGTGGCTGCAGCTTCCAGAGCTGTGAAGGAGAGGGACCACCAGAAATGGGGCCAGTCTGGGAGAAAGGTGGCCCTGCAGCAGGACATCCCTGAGCACCACATTTACACCCCTGGAAGTGTCCAAGGCCAGGCTGGATGGGGCTTGGAGCAAGCAAGCACCTGGTCTAGTGGAAAGTGTCCCTGCCCATGGCAGGGGTTGGAACAAGATGAGTTTTAAGGTCCCTCCCAACCCAAACCATTTTGGGATTCCATGAAAATATTGCCATGAAAGAAGCTTCTCCAAATATCTCTTTGAAATACAAAAGTGGTGAAACAAGGCTGGAAACTGGGACAATGTCCTGGGGGGTAGAAGAAGAGGGTGACCTGTGGCATCATCAGATCCACTCCAGGGCTGTACCCAGGGGTGCTGGTGCACAGGGTTGGTGGCATTGCACAAAGAACGGGGTTTTTTGTGTCTGCAGCACCTGAAAAGGCAGATGATAAAGCAGGGGAAGCTTTGAAAGGGCAGGAGCATCCTCAGAGGAGCAGATGCTGGATTAATGAGTGAAACAACCTCTGGCTGCCTGGCAAGGAGGGACAATCCCTGGGAGTGTCAGTGGGTGGCTGGGGACCCACCAGGCTCCTGCTGTCACCTGGGATTCGAGGAGTTGGTGATGGGGGACAGCCCTGCCTGGCTCTCGTGGGAGGCTGCTGGCACCAAGTGCTGCATTCCCCCATCTCTTTTAATCAAGGTAATGCTCGGTTGTGCCCGGGCCCGGGCGGTGTCACGGGAGGATTGATGGCCTGGCACACCCAGCCCCCGTGACAGCCTGGGCTCGGATGGCCCCGCTCATCCGCGCTTCCCAACCAAACTGCATTTCATTTCTGGAGGAGATACAACAAGGGAAAGGACTGTCTGAGCACTCCTGTCTGCATTCTCAGCCCCAAATCTCTCCTGGCCCTGCCACCCCATGGGCAGGGCTCCACCAACCCCAAATCTCTTCTGCTCCACGGGGGGATGAGCTCTGTTCCCGACCTTATGGGTTCTGGTTGGATTCAGTGTTTTTTTAGGAGTGAATAATGTGTCTGAAGAGCTTTTCTGGGGGATTCCATTTTACACTCAAGGGGCTCATATCCCCCAAAGCGCAGAGGGACCCAGAAACCCTGGGCTGTGTGGTCGGGGAACCAGCATCAGCTACTCAGGGGGATGCAATTAGCTTAATTGGTGTGAGTATTAGAGGGAAGATGGCATACTCTTGCCCAGCTCAACCTAATGAGAGAAGAGGCATCCTCCTCCCCAGCCTCTTGGTTATAAATAGGAGGAAACAAGCGGGATGGGTTGGGTGCTGGACCAGGGTTGCCTGGTGTGGGGTCTGAGGGTGGTGGGATGAGTTGTGCCTGTGCTCAGCCCCTCGGTGCCTCCCCCAATTCCCGCAGGGGGGTCTTGGTGCAGCATCTTCGGGGGAGGTGGCGTGGGACAGTCTGTCACCGCAGCAGGGCTGGGCTGGCTCCCAGGCATGGCAGCTCCATCTGCTCCTGCAGAAAGCCCTCCTGTTCCGCCTCCGCAGCTCAGCCAAAGGTACCTGGTAACCCTTGCTCGGAGCTGGCTCCACGCAAAGCCTTGTGCTCTATAAAAAGCCACGCTCCCTGGGAAGAACCCCCCTCCTATTAGGATTTTTTTAGAGACACCTGATGATGGGCAAATCTCCCTTACAGGCTGGAGTGGATGCTCTTGGAAAGCAGATCTGGGAGGAAAGGATTTGTGAGGAGAAAAGGACTTGTCCTTGTGGGGGCAGAGGGGCAGGGACCTGCACCTCATGGACTGAGATGTTCAGGGTTAATCAGCAGCAGCCCTTGCCTTATCACTGAGCCTTTCTTCTTGCTCTGAACGTGTCAGTCCCTGAAACTTTAATGCCTTTACACTGATGCTTTAATTATTAACCGTGGAGGTAATGGAGAAGCCAAGCTGGAAGTGGTGGCTGCCGTGCAGGGGTGCAATCCTACATCCCGGGCATGCAGGAGGCTGCAGCGTGGATCTGAGCATCCCAGGGCTGCAGTGCTGAGCAGCACAGATCAGACACTGCTCTGGCTTCATTCTTAGTGCTTTTTGGAATTTCCCACCTTACATTCCTGTTCTGCAGGGACCACAGAGGGTCTCGGTATCTCTTGCCTCTCTGCTCATGTCTGGTTAAGTTTGCCAGAGGGGATGGATGTTCTCGAGGGACTGACAGAGGAGATGTTTGTGATCCCTCTGAATGAATGTCTGTGCCGTGGTTGTCTGGAATTTGGGAGAGAACTGGGAGCTGTGTGGCTGCTTCCAAGGTCCTTTCCCAAAGGGAACTGTGTCAGATTGAGGTGGAGGGGAATGAGCTCATCTGCAGCCACAATCGGAGCCTGATGGTGCTGAGGAAGAGCCTCCCTCTAGCTACAAAACTGCACCGTGCTTGCCAAAAAATGTAAAGCTCTTGTGCTAACAGGGTAATTAATTAATTACAGCTCATTAGAAGAATTACAATCCCATTAGTTCTTTTGGATCGTGGTGGGGGGGAGCTGATCCTCAGAGGATGAGTGAGGGCACTCCAGGCTGCTGAGAGCTGCTCTTTGCACTGGGGAAACTGGGGGTGCTCTGGGGCTGATTTGTGGGGATGGGGTCCTGCTCAGATAGCCCCTCTTGGCAACCCCAAATGATGGCACTCTGCTTCCAGGGAAGCATACATGAAATTCCTCCTGTTTTCCCCAAACAGGACTGCCAGGGCCGCTGTGTCCCAGGCTGCTCCCAGGATCTTGTGCTGGGTGTCAAACCCTGCTCCATCCTGCCGTGCTCTGCCTACATCCCCGTTTAGGGGTGACTCATGAGACTCTACCTGAGGGGGGATGGATCAGGATAAGTGTCTGATCCCACGTGGGAGAGGTCATGGGGTCCTGGCACCGCAGCTCTCTGCTCTCTCAGGGAGCAAATCCTCCCTCGTGCCCTCCTTCTCCCCTTGAAATCCCATTAACGCTTCCTTTATTCTTTGCCTCATGTCGCTGTCACTCGCCGGTCGCTTGGTTCTTTGATGCCTTTAATTTATTATTTTTATTTCACAGAATCTTTTATTATAATTTTTTTCTATATATAAGAAAAAGGCTCTATCACTGAGGCTGAGTGAGCGGGGACCTCTCTGATTAAATATAGCAATGAGACGTGCTGCTCACTGCGTGCCAGCCCCGGGGTGTAGTGCTTGTCCTCCCAGAACTTGGGCTGATTCCCTCCTCCTCCTCCTCCTCCTCCTCCCTGCTGGGACATGGAGGAGTTCTAGGGCCTGCCAGGAGTCCAGATAAATTGCTCCAGACCTTAAGCCCTGACTGGAACAAACACCAAGTTTCCTCAATTTCCGTTCCCTGAGCCTGATGCTCAGAATCTGGGCGTTTCTGTAACGCAGTAACACACCTCATGAATAAAGATTAAGTTGATTAAAAAGGAAAACCCAGAGCAAGGCTGAATAAAAGTGATTTGCAGAGATTAGATGCTCTGGCACATCAGGAGTTCCCTAAAGGGCTGAGCTAACATGTTAAAACATAAGAGCTTTAAGACCTCTTCCCTGTTTTGTAACTAATGGCTTTGGGTTGGGAAGACTGACTCTCCCACTTGATAATTGTCCCTGTGGGACACACTGAAGTTTCATGCACTGCTCCAGAGGCCAGAATCCCCTGTAACCTGTTCCCTGCTTTCTATGGATGTGCTTTGGGCAGTAGTTGCACAAATAGGTCCCTTCCCCGTGGTCAGATGTGGAGGGAATGGAGCAAAGAAAGGGGATGAGCCTTGTACCCCAGCAGCCACAGCTTCTCCCATGCTCCTGAGTCCCAAAACTGGGGATAACTCTCCAGTGTGACTGAGTCTAAGGAGGAAAAATGGTGAAAATCAGTTTTCTTCTTATTTGTGAAAGCAAGACTGAATATGAAGTGTTTCCATGTGATGCCCCAGCAGGCCGTGTTGTGTCCCAAGTATCTGGAGCAGCCAAGGAAAAATACCCAGCTCCTTTTGCAGTGCATCAAATCCAACGGGCTGCTGCTGTTACAACCTGAGCTTTCCCTCTGCCACGTAAAAACAAAGGTACATCCTCTCTGAAAATTGGGAAAAGTGGGGAAAAAAGCCCTGCAATCTTTTCTCTCCCCAGGGAATCTCCTTCCTTGGATAGCCCTGGGCCCCAAAGCTTCGGACCTGCCTCTTGCATGCCTGGGGTGATGCTCTGCTGCACGCTGGGAAAGGGGCACTGTCTGTTGTTTAATGGGACAGCAGGGAAAGGAATGCGCATACGTAATCTGGAAAATCTTTTGTCTGGGATTTGCAGGGGTAGATATAAGGGCAGAATCCAACTCGCTCTGTTTTAATGATGCAACCTCTGTCTTCAGAATTTCCCATTTGTGCTCAGGACTGCAGCAACGTCGCTGCTCTGGGCCAGGGCTGTGTCTTGCTAAGCCCTGTTTGAATGAGTGAGACCATTCCTGTACCTGAGAGAGAATAACTTAACTGGCCTTTTAATTCTGACCTGAAAATGTGATGTTTTCCACACTACATATCCTACTCCCCCTTCTCTGTTTCCTTTCCTCTCTGGAGATGCTGTCACTGAGCTGATGCTGGTTATGCCTAACTGGGAAACCAGCCCCAAGGTGTTTTGTCCCCATGTGGGACCCCTGTGTGTCCTGAGACACGGGGAAGGCTGGAGTGGAGCATCCTCAGGAGTCAACTCCGGAGCAGGATGCCAGCAGCAGCAGGGGGTAGAAAATGGAGCTAATTTAAAGATTTCCAAGATGGATTTCTGAACTGGATTATGCAGTGTGGTAGCTGGGGATGGCAGGGTCTGAACTTGGCCATTCAGGGTCCTCCTCCTTGTCCCTGCGTGACCCAGGTGCTGCGATTCCTGCTGTAGTATTTCTTTTTTTGTGTGTGTGAGTCAAATTCCATCATGGGTAATTACACTCCGTCTCCTCAGATTCCTGGGGGAGCAGGGAGGCAGTTGCTGGTCCTGTGCCTGCTGAAGGAGTCTCAGGTGTCAGCGAGCTGCAGCCTGGAGGTGGCTGCATTGCAGGCACTGAGATGCTCGCAGGCGCTCGCGCCGCCGGGGCTGCTTCGTTCCCTGATTTCTTATCAAAATAAAATGCCTGTCTTGCTCCCAGTTTCTGAACAGCGATGGGAGAGGGGAGGTTTGAAGGGTGTATTCCTGTGCAGCTGGGACAGTTGTGCTCTGATGCTGCCTTGGGAAGATGGGAAGAGCTTTAAATCCAGCTAGAAATGCAGCTGGTGGAGCAGCATTTCCCCCCTGCTCCTCTCCCTTCTCCCTGCAGTCACAGCCATTCATCCCTACAAGCAGTTGTATCCAGCGCTGTGTTTCAGCAGGAATTGCTTCCCCATCAATCCAGATGCTATTTCTTTCCCCCCGAGGCTTCCAAAGGCAGTAAGTCCGCAGCAGTGTGCAAATATTGGAGTGCTGTGTGTGGGGGATTAGTGACTTGGCAATTAAAATATTTGACCTACATCTTGTTGAGTACCAGCAAGGTCAGATGGAGCCGTGCTTCTTCCCAAAACTTCTTCCCCAAGGAATTTTATTGTTGCGGTTACTTCTGTTGGAACAGGCTGCTACTGAATATAAAGGGAAGGGCTCAGGGTCTGGATCCGTGGGGTTGTGCAAGGGCTGGACCCCTCAGCAGGGATTTTGGGGGTGCTGGGACTTTCTGAGGGCGGGCTGGAGATCATCTCTACAGCACAAACACCCCATAATATCTACAGGACTCTTCTCACAAACACGGCGGAGAACAAGCATCTCCTTTTGTTCCTGAGATTGTACGTGCTGAGAATCCTCGTCCAAACAAATGAGTGGGTTTTTCTTCCAGCAAACATCACAGATCTCTCCTTTTTTTTTTTTAATTTTTTTTTTTCCTTCTCCTTTCCACGTGTTGTTCACTCTGTTCTGCAAACAATGTTCTTTTTAAGCCGGGGCAGAAAACTCTGTGTGTGTCCAGAGCACGATGTGACGGCAGGAGCCGGCGATGTCCGCTTGGCAGGGAGATGAAGCGGAAGTCTTTTATAAAGCTCCTCTCATCCCAAAGCAAGGGGAGGGGGAATAAAAACAAAGCCCCCCCAGTACTGCTGGATTTGGATGGTTTTCTTGCAGCTGGGGCTCCAGGGACAGCAGTCAGAGGGTTCCTGGACACCCCCAGCCTGAGGTCTAGCACAAACCCTCCCTGGATTTGAATGGCAATGAGTGGCTCTAACAGGGCTGTGAATTCGCTCCTTCGGACTGTGGGCTGTTGATGGTTTCTCCAAAATCCACTTGTACAGCTGGCATCCCCCAACAACCTGAGGAAGATGTTTTGGGCTGTAGTTTAAGCTATAACAGGGATCCCTTGTTGTGACTGGGTCCAGCAGTTCTGCCTGTGACTCCTACCCTTGGAAAAGTGTCTGCTCTGAGCCTGCCTGCTCCAGGCAGGGCTGCTCAGACACCAACTTGCTGCCAATCTAAGGGAGTTTGGAGTTCCTATGTCCTGGAGCTGAGCAGAGGAGGCTGTTGGCATATCCTAAATAAGCACGGAGCTGATCCCAGCCCCTGGAGTGTGATCACAGGGAAGAGCTGTGCAAAATTCGTGTGGCTGCTCTGGGAGCTGCTGCGGGCTCCAACACTGTGAAATGCCAGTGCTCTTTCCCCTGCCTGCTAAGCAGGTGCTCCAGGATGCTGTCTCAGAGCAGGAGAAGCCCAGGCCATTGTTGGTCCCAAGTGATGCTCAAACCAGGGCCCAAGAACCACGTGGGTCCTCACCTCCTGATGAAACCCTGGCCCTGAGGTTTTACCTGTTGGACCCAAGAGCTTGAACTTTTACCAAGAGACTCAAGCCACAGGTTTTTCTAACAGCACCAATGCTGGATTTTGGCAGAAGAAGAGTCAGAAAATGGAAACCAACAGGTTTGCAGAAACCCCCGTGGTCTGTCATTCCATGTGGAAATCACTCACCCATCTTTTCCATGCTGAGGAGTTCCCCATCCTTTCTTTTGTTTTCAGTGGGGTGATGCCCCTCAGAAGGTGTGGGGTTGGGGTGAGAAATCCCCAATTGCTGCTGGGGACTCAATTTAGTGAAGGTCACTGATGCTGTTTGCAGTTCCACTGGCTGCCCTGGTCCTGCCTGGCTTCCCTTGCCTCCCCAGGATCGCTCCAGGTGGGATTTGATAGCTTGTCCTTTTTGAGTCGTGCTGTCCTTGGAGTCTGATAGCAAGAATTTCTTGCACAGGCATCAATGTCTTCAGGGCTACCAGTCTGTGAGCCAGCAGGGAGTGAGAAATTGCTGAGCTTGGGTAAACTTGTCATTAGAGAGAAAATAGTTCTTCAGGTTCCTCCCTGAGCAATACACGACTTAAAATAAACCCTCAAAACAACAACAACAAAAAAAAGGAAAAAACCCAACCTCTTCAACAACACACACCTCAGCATGGCTCAAAAGAAAAAGAACATCTTTTTATCACTCAACAGATTTTCCTGCAACCTCTCCCTGATTTTCTTTGGGAAATGAACTTCTGGCTAAACCTATTCAATCTCACAAAGCATTTCAATTTTGACAAGAGTGCATATTCTGGACGAACGTGGTTTCATCAGAGTTTCTCCAGCCAACTCTAATCCCAAATGCCTCGCTGTGACTAAACCTCATTTCTATGTTAAGTACTTGAGCTTGCCTGTAAGGACCAGGTAAAAACTCAATCAGTTGAGTAGCCTCCCTGCAGCTGCCTTGTTAAACAGTGGGCTTTTAAAACTTTTCTCCTTTTTTATCTTAATGGAGAAGAAGTGGAAGATCCCCTGGGGAGAGGCACAGTTTGATCCCTGATAAACCAACTAAAAAATTTACTCTTGCTGACATCCAGGGAGATGTGGGGGCCTGGGGGTCCTGCTTGCTTGGGAAGGGGCTCTGGGAAAATTCTGCTGCTTTTTCTTTTATCATCCAGCATCCAGAATGGAGGGGAAGAGAGGGGAAAAAAGGGAATTCTTAAGAAGCATCTTCGTTGGGAAGGACGAAGTGCTGGCATGGTGGGCAGTGCCCTCCTGCTGGCTGCAGTCCTTAGGGAAGGACATCCATAACTTCTGTCCTGCCATGGGCACTTGCAGCTGGTGACAGCCAAATTGCCACCCCACTGGAGCTGGATTTGAAGCACGAGCTGCTCTAGCAGCAGGAGGAGTTTCCTGTCCTCCCAGAGACCTGGATCACACCTTCCCTGGGAATTCCACCTCACCTCTGCGATGCTCCTTGCTGTGGCAACCCCGTACGAGGTGCAGGTGCCACCTGTGCGTGGCACAGGGGTGAGATCCCTCCTGGAAAGGAGGAGTTTGGGAAGTTCCACAGGAGCTCCATGTGGGAATCACCCCTCCTGTGTAACCTCTGTGAGCTGCTGCACTGGAGCATCCCGGAGCAGCAGGTATCACCTGATGGGATCTGTTGTGCCATCCCAAATGGAATTCCCCAGCTCACCCCGCAGGGATGAGCACCCCAGAAAAAGGGAAAGGGCATTTCCTCACCTCTTTAGGAGCTCCCTGCCCTCGGCTTTGCTGGGTGCTGTGGCTCTGCTCCGGAGTGTGCCAGCAGCTGTGTGTGCTCAGCACTGGCACTGCAGAGCCTGGCACCCATCCCAAACTCATGCAGAGCTCAGGAATTACATGTGATTGCACAAAATGGGGGAGAGAAACAACTGGGAAGAGTGCTTTACCTTGGCTTTTGGAAAGGTGAATTTTTCAGGAAGATTCAGAATGCTCTGTTTGGAGATTTTTTTTTTGTTTTTTTTTCAGTTGCCTCTCCTGCTTTGGAAAATGTCTTTTAAATTATCTACAGGATAACAGTGATTTACAAATGAGTGCAACAACCTGGTGGGGAGTTGGTTCCTTTTGGATTGAGCAAACTGCTTTGAGGTTTATGGAAAAAAAAAAACCTTTATAATTTAGTCTTTCACTTAAAAATAATTTGTTTCCATATGAATGTACAGTTTTATTTTGCTCCACAACCCAAAGAATAGCTCAGCCTTTCATCTACCTGGCCCTGGGCACTACTGAACCTCTGTTTTCCAAGACCTCACCCTCCAAAAACCCATCCTAGGCAGGTGATCCCAAAACACAGCTCTGTTTCAGATTGGCCTCTTGGCTTCCCTGGCACAGTCCTGGTGTCTGGTGTGGGTCTTGCCCGTGGCTTTGAGCAGAGAGTGAAAACTGGGGCGTTTTGTGCCAGTTTTGACTGTTTCTTCACTCTATAAATTTCAAGCACTTGGCTCTGGCACCTGCAGCCGCCCAGTGTCACCGAGTGCTGCTGAGCGTCACTGAGGACTTGAGCGACCCTTGAGGTTTTACCTTTATTGCCATACCCAGATCCGAGGGCTGCCACAGTCCAGACCCCTTTGCCCTTTCCCCAGCCCTGAGAGCTGCCAGCAATGGGCAAAGAGGCCTTGCCAAGAGCAGGGGAGCACAAATATTTGTGCATGTGTTCCCCTCTGCCAGCTGCAGCGACAGAGACCCAAATTCTCTGTCTGCCTCAATTCTCCTCTCCAGCCCGGGGCCGGTGGTGGCACGGCCGGCTCAGCCCGGAGCTCCAGTGCTGATGGGGAAGCTGCTGGTGCTGACTCTGCAGGGATGAGTTTAACCTTGTTCCGTGCCCAGGACCGCCCCGGGTGGTGCAATAAGGCAAGGGCTGCTTTATTTAGCAGCGGGGGCGGGTGTGAAATGCCTCTTGTGAAAGACGGGGCGGGTTTTCGGTGGCTGCAGTGTTTAAGTGACCTGTCAGAGAGGAGCAGGAGGCTGGGGCGGGTCGTGTCCTGTCTGCTCCCTCGGCTTCTTGCTGTCCGTGCCTCCGAGCATCCTCCAGCTGATGTCTGAACGCACCCAGCTCGCGTGTGACCTGGTTTGGCACAGGAGGGGATGTCCCACGGATGGGCGAGTTCCCCAAGGCTGGTGCTGACAGGTAAAGGCCATAGTGAGGCTCGAGGCAAACTTATTTGGGATTTTCTTGGGCCAAAAGCACTGTGGGTAAATGCTCTGAAGATGTGAGCCCAGAGAGAGGGAGGAAACAGTATCTGCCAGCACTGCCTTCACCACAGTTTTCACCTTACTGAGCAGCCTGGAGCGACTGAAGAGGCTTCAGTGCTGAAGATGCTCACAGGTTATCCATCCTCTGCATCCTGCTAATGCCCCAGCACAGCTGGTTTTACCCCCACGTCCCCCCATGTCCATCTGTGGGCTCTCTCCAGCCTCCCAACTCCAGTGGTCTCCAGGAGGTTGCTCAGGAGAAAGAGGAATGCCTCTCTCTCATGTCTCTAGCAGTGCTGAGAAATTTGGGGCCTAACCCACCCCAGGGGAGACTGGGATGAGAAATTTTCCACGTGGTGGGAGCCCAGCACTGGCAGAGTCTCCTGGCTTGGTGTGACATCTCCATCCCCGAAGGGACTTATGGCTTATGGCTGCACTGGAAGCAGTGGCCGTGTAGGGAGGGCTGCTGGGCTCTTCCCAGCTCTGTACTCAGCTACCACATCCTGGAGGATGAATAATCTGTGGGCAGAACTCACTTGTCATTTTGACCCCTTCTTCTGTCATGTTTTGCCACTGGGGATGGGTGATTCTTCTCCACACACCAGGCTTCTTCCCGCAGCCTCCTCTGGCAGAGCTGCGAAATGGGTCAGCAAGGGGCTCTGGCAGGTCCGTGCTGGGGAAAGCCCCTTCAGGCCCCTCTGGCCTCCTCTTGTGCCGGGGGGAATGAGTGTGTGACACGGCTGAAGTGGCTGCGGCCCCGGGCCAGAGGTGCTTACATAAGATATTGACAGAGAGCCCCGAGAGCTCCTTGGGAAGGAGCCAGCGGTGCTGATTAGGTGACGTCTGCCCGGGGCCGGGTGGATTTGGCCTCGGAGCATCTGCTGCCTGTGCCGGTGGTCTCGGAGGAGCTGCCCTCAGGTCGTTTATGTAAGAAGCCAGTTGGGCTCTCTGGCTGCAGCCAAACCCCTGGGTTGTGTGAGGTGCCTGTCTGACCCCCCGGGCTCTGCTCTGAGCAGCCATCTCTCACCTCATCACTGCTGCTTTTTCCTACTCCCTTCCTAAAATAATCCACTCTTTGGAGGGAAAGGGGAGCTGAGCATTGGGCAGGGGGTGAGGAGAGCTGAAAGGGCTCCATGGTTTCTCCTGGGTGCTGGGAGGCCCCAGGGGAGCTGCCCTTTGCTGTTCCTTTTGGAGCATCCCATGGTAAAAAACTAAAGTTATGCTCATCCCAATTCGCCTGGGCCATGGAGCTGGCACTGAGATTGTGCACAAAGTCTAGGAATTCCCATGTGCTGCCCCAGATCCTTCCCCCAAACACTACAGGACAGCTGATGAGCTTCTTTCCTCCTGCTTTATCATATTTTTCCCAATCAGGATCCCAGAGTGACGGAGTCTCTGGCCTGGTCTTGGAGTGGTGGAATGCTGAGGGTGCATGGTTTTCCCAAACTGGCTGTTCTTTTGCTCTTCAGTTGTGGATAAAGAGCAGGCTCCCACCTCTGGCCATGATGAAATGCACTGGCCAAGGTCTCCTCAGGTGTTTGGCCATGGGCTGGACCTCTCTGTGTGCAGCAGGGCAGGATCAGCACCTTTCAGCTCCTAAAAAGTGTATCATAACAGGGTGGGAAATCCTCTGGGGTTGTGTAGGGACATGTTTTATGGAGGATATGGTTGTTTGGACCAGCACTGCTCGTGGTGGAGCAAGGCTGAGCCATCCTGAGGTGAGCTGTGTGCGTGTGAAGGAGGAGGGAAGCAGAGGAAGAGTCAGAGGAGGATGCTGGGGAGCGACATTCCCTCGGGACCCTGCTGAAACAAGCTCTAATGGGTGAAATTAAGCTGAATAGAATGGGAAAATTTCCTAAGATATGTTAGAGCCTCCCAAGGGACACGGTGCTATCCCAGCACCACGGTTCCCAGGGCAAACACAGGGAAGCAAAGGGTGGGAGCAAACCTGGCAATGGGATCTGTGTCCCTGCCACGGGGCAGTGCTTGGGTTTGCAGTGAGCCCCAGCCCGCGCTGTGGCACCAGGGCTGGGGTGCCACGGGGGATGCTGCCAGTGGCCATGTTGTGGCTGGGGCTTGAATCCAGCTGGAAGCTGGATGGAGCAATCCTTCATTAGCAAAATCTGCAGAGTTTCACTGGCTACGAGTGGCATTTCATTTTGTCAACTGGCAGAAATACAAATGTCTTTTTTTTTTTCCCCTGTGCTAGCCATTCTGGGGAGGAATGGCTCACCTGCTCCATGGCTTTTCATGGAACAGATTATTGCTCCTGGCTCGTGGTTCCTCAGGCCCAATCCTGCCTTTGCTTTTCTTTCCTGGGTGAGTGGATACAAAGGTGCTGATCTGAGAGACCAGCATGGTGCAACCAACCTATGGAGAGCCTCTCCATATTCCTGCATGGCAGTGGCCAAATCTTGTCTCCATCAGCAGTTTCTGGTCCCCAGGACCTCGCTCATGGTGCCATAAAAGCACCACAATCACTGTGCTCCTCCTGCCAGCAGTCAGGCTCCTTCCCTGCCCTCCCTCCCTCCTGGTGTCGCTGAAGCACAGCCAGAAACCAGAGGTTGCACAGGGATGTGCATTCCTTTATTTCCAGACAAATCCATGGCAGTGCCACAGTTCACTGCTCCTCATGCCCTGGGGTCAATCTCCCCGAGCTCTTTTGGTTTTGCTCCCTCTGTGCCAACACAGCCCTTGAGATGCCCTGGACATGGAGGGTAGGTCTGAGCATCCATCTCTCCACCATCCAACTGCTCCTGGACATCCTCCACTGCTCTCCCAGGCTGAGATCCCCTGGTAATCTTTTCTTCTGCACCCGGCTATCACCCCTTCTTTCCCCCTTGTCACAACCTCCGTGAGCGCTCCAGGGGCGAGAGCGGTGCCCACAAACCCGTGCCATCCTCCCCTCCACCTGCCGCATCCCCTGGCCCGTTGTCTTCCCAGATCCCAGCAGGACTTGGCCCTCTGCATCCCTTGGCCGGCCAGCAGTGCGGCGTGGCAGAGCCGGCATCCCGGAGCAGATGGACAGCAGCCGGCCGGAGCCTTCCCTGCGGCCGCTTTTCGGCCAGGAGCTCGGAGGGCTGGGTGGGCAGGAGAGACGGGAGCCAGCTCGGCCGGAGCGTCACGGCGAGGCGTGGCCGTGGCAAAGCTCACGGCTATTTTTAACCTGCACAGATGAGAGCTTATTTCCTGAGTGGCTCCCACTGCCCGTGCCCAGCGGATGGGGGGGGGGGATGTGTTTTGGGTCATCGGATGGCAACTCTGAGCCTGGAAACGGCCCCTTCTAGGAGCAGAAGTGGGAGGGGAGTGGGTGCCGGAAGAGAGGAGCGGGTATTCCACGGGGATGTCCTGCAGTGGTGTCGTGGTCTGGTGTGGCTTGAGTTTTGGGTGTCTTGCTGGCCTCTGGGATGCGTGCTGCATCCGTCAGCCTCGGGGCTTTCTCAGCTTGTATTTCCGAGTCCAGTTATCACACTGGGGCTCCAAGCCTATTTCCCCCAACCTTTCTCTTGCTGCAAAACCCATTGGAGCAAACAGGCGAGATGCCCACGGGAGCAAACCCCTGGCCCGCGGGATTTGTGAACAACCCTGCACCTTTCGGGCTTCAGCAAACCCAGTTTGCTTGAAATCCCACCCTTCCCAGCTGCTAGGCTTTCGGAGGGGCTGGAGGGTGGTGGGCTGTGTCCCCACGGTGCCCGGGACGGGGTGGTGGCACCCGGTCCGAGCGGCCCCCTGCCATCGGGGGGACGGGTGACTTCGCACGTTTCCCCATCCCCGCTCCCCCGCGCCTCCCCCTCGGCCTGTTCCTCTGGGAGCCCTGACACTAATGCAGCGGGAGTGGGGGATTTATGGACGGCAGCCCTCCAATCGGGCCATCCGTCTTGATTAAATTAGCCCTAATGGCTCAGTGCTGACTCGCTCCTGGCCCTGCGCAGCCGCGCTGCGGCCGCTCGGAAGGGGCTCAGAAGGGGCACCCCTCGTTTCACCCCCTCATCCTCCTTCTCTCACTTGGATAATTCCTAAAAGAGTGGCCACACAGGGCCTGGGGCAGGGGGAGGTTGGATCCCAGCTGGAGCTGTTCCCTGGCTGGGAGCCCGCGGGACGCGGGGGTCCCCAGGGCTGCGGTCCTGCGCCGGCAGAAGGGGACAACGAGCTTCTCCTCAGCCCCGATGGGAAAACGTGGGGAACTTCTCCCCAAAAGCAGAGGAAATCTGGGGCTTACCGGGATGGAAGTCCCAGGATATTCATTTGCATTGCCTGTAGCAAACTGGGCAGAAAGGGATAAGCCACCAGCATGGGCAGGGGGTTGGGAACAGCAGCCCGGGCAGCTGTGGCTGCCCAGCTCCAGCCAGCCCTCCCAGCCGGCCCCAGTCTTGGACTGGGACCCTAAAGCTGCTCCCCTCACCCCAGGGGTGCCCCTGGCCCATGGCCAGCCTCCCACTCCAGCTCTGCAGCCAAACTTTGGGTGCATTAATGATGTCTGCTTTTGAAGGGAGCGTAAGGAACTTTGGTCTGGCACCTCTGGCTGGGTATTGGGGCAGGGGGGGATTTGAGGAGCTGCCCACGGGCATGGTGGGGTGACAGGCGAGGAGGCATGAGGGAAGAGCACACTGGGGTGTGGGGGGCTGTCTGACAGAAAGGAGCAGTGTTTTGGGGTCAGGTTTGCCCAGCGTGTGAGCTGGTGTCCCACCTGATCTGCAAACCCCAAATCCCTGCTGTTAACTGAGCCTCCATCAGGGCTGGGCTGAGGCCCTGCAGTGCTTTTCATCCCAGAATTTCAGTGTTGGTTAAAATTCAGTGTTTCTGAGGTTTGTGAAATGGAGTGAGAGGGGACAAGCCGATGTGGAAAGGGGAGTGGAGGCAGCCCTGGGAGCGTTGCCCTGAGGTGCTCTGGTGTCTGGGGTGTTTGGGAGCAGTGAGGGAACAATGCTCCATCTGGGGAGAGGCTGGGAGCTGGGCACCAGGAGAGTCACTGCTCCAGGATGCTGTTGAAGGGGAGAGGGAGGAATTGCTGGTCCCAAACTTGTGGTGGGAGACAGGGAAGAGTGAGAAAGAGGCTGCCAAAGGGCAGGTGGGGAGGCAGCCTCTTCATGTGCTGGTTTCTGGGGGCTTTACGGTGTCTCTGTGACCTGCCAGCTCGTGAGAGCCACGCTGAGCAGCGCCGAGCATCGCTGGCGAGGCTGGAGGTCTCCTGGCTGCGATTTTATTTTATTTTTTTTTTTTTTTGAATAAAGCCTGTGAATCCCCAAAAAAGGAGCAGGCAGCAGCCCTGGGATCTCGCGGGTGACCGAGTGTGGAGGAAGTGTAGCAAAAATTACAGACGGTGGCTGGTTTGCATCTCCCTCTGGCTGGGAGCCAGCCGAGGTTGGGAGCCCACTGCAGCATCCCTGTGCCTCCCGCTCCCCTCCGCGGGGGAAAGAGGCTGCCAGAGCAAGGTTTCACTTTGACCCTCTCCAAAAAGGCCTCGCTATTATAAGGACGGTGTGACCTGGAGACACCCAAATCCTCCCAAATGACTTAAAATAATGCTCACCACCACAGAAACAAACTTGGACTCCGGTCAACCTTTAAA
>WEKY01005045.1:147503-177735 GCA_013390045.1 Picathartes gymnocephalus
CACATCAACCAACCAACCCACCCACCCTCCACGCTGAGGCTGGAACAGGCAGGTCCCTGCCAACTCCACAGCACGCAGCAAGCAGGGAAGAAGGGAAGAAGTCCACCCTCCCCGGGCAGGAGCGGAGTTGAGCCCGAAGGATATTTGATGACACTTTGGCAACGATGGGTCCCCCAGCATCTTCCAGAGCCCATTTGAGGGTGAAGGCTCCAAAAGCGCAGAGGGAGTTTGAAGCTAAATTCACCTGAGTCTGGATCTCTTGGTCGCTGGGATTTATCTATTTTTCTTTTTTTCTCCACG
Organism: Picathartes gymnocephalus; assembly: GCA_013390045.1. Lineage (NCBI taxonomy): Eukaryota > Metazoa > Chordata > Aves > Passeriformes > Picathartidae > Picathartes > Picathartes gymnocephalus. The sequence continues at coordinate 147,804 of WEKY01005045.1, forward strand.
GGGAAACCGAACCAAGAAAAAAAGCGTGTTTGTTTGTTTGTTTGTTTAATCTCCCTCCTTTTTTTTTTTTTTTTTAATTTTTTTTTTTTTTTGGTAGACGATTATTTTTTTTTTTTTCCGCNGATATATCTTTTTTTTTTCCCCCTGTGGTCGGAATGGAGGGGTTGGGTCTGTGCCTAAGAAGCAGCAGCCGAACGTCGGTCCTGGGAGAAATCCGAGTGGATGTGGGGTCCCCTGCCAGCTAACTCTCCAGGAGCTGCAGCCCCACGGCCGGAGGGGCTGGATGCAGTGAGAGGTAAGTGCCGGCTCCGGTGCCTGCCGACGACGGCTCCTCCAGCTCCGTCTTAATCCCAAGTCAGAGGCGAAAACAGCAGTCTCATAGTGAGTCAATCACTTCCACCTATTGCAGCCCTAATGGAGAAATAAGACGGGGAAGTTTCGCAGCGGCAGCTCCACCGGGGGAAGTTCCCCCTCACCCCTGTGCCCCAAATGCCAGGTTTGGGGGGGGATGTTTTAGCCAAGCGGCGTCACCGTGCCGGTGCCGTGGGCCCCCTCCCTGCCCAGCCAGCACTGAGGCTTTGCTGCTGCTTTTTGGGCTTCTCTCCGAGCTCCTGCTCCCCTCCTCTCGCTTCCCCCGAGGCCAGCTCGCTTCCTCACCCAAAACTTTTGCACGCCGGTTGTTTTGGGCAATGCCCAGGCGGGGTTGTGCCCCTCGGTGCCCACACAGGGATATTCACGTGTCGCTGTGACAAACGCCCGCCCGAGCCTCTTATCCCCGAGTCCCCGGGCCCCGCCGCGGGGACACGCTCGGGGTGAGCCCGGGAGCTGCGGGGCTGGGGGGGCTTTGAAGGCAAACTGCAAAGCACAGGGAAAAAACCGAGCGAGCCGACCACGGCAGCAGCAGCAGCAGCAGCAGCAGCAGCAGCAGCAGCAGCATAATTGCATCACTGTAATAGTATCGGCGCTGAGCACGAGCCAGGCGAGTAAAATTGTCCAGAAAATGAGCTGCACTAAAGTGCCTCCAGTTAGCAGCACCTGCACGCCTTCACTGGGTGCTCGAGGCCGTTTGTATTTTTAGAAGTCTCTCTTAATTATAGAGCAAAGAGTGTGAGAGGGAAAATGGTGTGTATTTAGCAGCATTCCCGGACAGTTTTGCAGTAAATATGAGCACAAAATCACCGAATAGGGTTTTTTTTCCTCCCCTCCTTGCACTTGTGATTTTGAACCACCTGTTTTGCTGTGGTGTCAGCAAACGAGGGCTGGGTTTTTTTCTTTCCTGTTCTTAGAAAGCGTGGCGTGACTTAGCCCGTGAAAAAAAATGGGAAGCGGTCCTGCTGCCTTCCCTCTGCACCCCAAATCAACCCCAGTTTCTGAGATCTTCTCACTCCCATCCCAGGGGTGACACTGGTGGGGACAGAGGACTCGCATGTTGGTGCCAGGTCTTTTGCAAGCAGCAAAGAGCTGGGGATGTTTTACAGGTCACTGTGGAAAAAAAAAAAAATCCACAACAAACCCTGCAGCAACTCGTTTTGCTTCTACAAACCTTCTTCCCCTCATCCCCTTCTTCAGAAAACTTTCCAGGGCCTTTTGTTTGGAACAGCAGGTGAAATTCCCTTTGTGTGAGCACAAAGCAATGAAGCCACCAAAAAAATAACGAAAACAAGACTAAAAAGAAAGAAAGAAAGACAAAAAAAAAATCCTTGCTTGCTCTTTTCAGGCCTGGAATAACAGCGAGCGTTCCCATCCATGCCAGATAAGCTTAGTAAAGCTCTGGCTTTGCTGGGGAAGGCACCGTAAAGGCCACTTTACTTCTTGCCTCTGATCCGAAACACACTCTGAAATCCTGCGTTGCCTCTACTGCTCTTAACCCAAAAGAGTTGCTTTACCTGTGAAGCCAAATTAGTTTTTTCCTTAGCCCTGGAATGACCCGGGGGGGTTTTGGCAAGTCCCTCGGGACCAGCTGGGGTGGGATTTTGGTGTCTCCCCGGCCGTGGTGCTGTGGTTTTCCGTGGGGCTCCCCCCTCTCCGCGCTGGCTGGGGCGGCTTCACCGGCAGCGCGGCAGAGCCCGCTCCTGCTGCGGGTGAACTTCGGAGGAGCTGCCGGGGGAACTGCACCGCCAGCTGAAACCCGGCATTTCCACCCAATTCCTGTCAGCTTTTAGGGGCTTTTAGAGTGTGAATGTGCTTGAGAGACCCGGGAGCCTCCTCACCCAACCTCTGTGCCAGGGGAAGGAGGCCGGCTTGGCAGTTTTGGGGGTGCTGTCTCTAGAAGGAGTGGGAGCGCTGTCCCTGCGAGGGGTTGCTGGAGGGACGGGTCCGTCCCGCTCTCCTGTCACCGCTCGGGTGTGTGGCACTCGGAGGGGGCACCTTATATAAGCAGCGATGACACCGCCGTGCCCCGGCTGTGCCACCCTGCTCTGCCACTGCCGGGCCCTGCGTGGCCTCGGCCACCTCACTTAGTCCCCGTTCTGAGAGTCCCCTCTGCGTGCAGGTGCTCTTGTGTCACGGCACAATCCCCCCTGTCAGGGAAAACAGCTCCAATCCCAGGGGTTTGCCCGTGGTTTTCGCAGAGTTCATGGCTGCACCCTTTCTGGTGCTGACTCTGGCATCCCCAGCCCTGGGGAGGTGGCACCAGGCTCTAGCCCCTTCCTAGGCTCCTCTGCTAAAGTCCAGCCCGGCTTGGGTTTGGCAGTGCAGGGCAAGGGCTGGCTCACGTGGCTGAGGAGGGGGAAATTGTCCTCCGAGTGTGGGGATGCTGGTTGGCAAAGGACCTGTGTCCCTGTCCCACATCATGAGCCGGTTCCTCCATCCCCCTGCGAGCCCCTGAGTGCCCCAGTGCACACCCAGCCACCTGCCCTGGACCTGGTGTGCCTGAAATGGAGGAAAGGAGAGGAAAAAATCAGCATTAAAGGTTTCGGGCAGCTCCTGCACCCCAGGGAGCAGAGCACGGTGGGTGTTTTGTCACTCCAGCTCCACTCCAGCTTCTAAGTTGGGGTGGAAGGGAGAAATGTCACAGTGTGGTGGCAGGTGGCAGGGGGGTCCCATTGCTGCTCTCCAGAGCTCTGGGTGACTGTGAGGCTTGTCACCTCACAGGGCTGTGTCCCTCTTTCATCATTCCTAGCTCCTTCCTAGCTTGTTCCTTAGTTCCAGCTTGGTCCTCCAGTCCCAGCTTGATCCCGGTTCCCAGCTCACTCCCTCATTCCCAGCCTGCAGCGAGGCAAGACTGCCGGTGGGCGATGGATTTCTTGCAAAGCTCTTTCAGATTCCCCCGTTGGACTTTTGAAGCATCTGGTATCACTATCTCAGCGTCATTATGAATTAATTAACATTAATTTCCTGCTCTGGTATCTCCCATTGCTGGGAGCTTTAGCCTGGGCTTTTTTCCCCCGCTGACATCCCCAAACAGAAATGGCCAGATCCAAACGGTGCTTGACAGAAAGCCAGAGAGAAGTCACATAACTGTGGGGCCGTGGGGTCCCCATCCCTGTCCCCATCCCGCACCGGGGCAGGGGGTGCTGCCAGGATCCCCACGGTCTGTTAGCCAGGATAAGGCTGATCCCGGGGGAACCCCGGTGCTGCCAGCACCGCCTGCCCACTCGCCGTGCCCCCAGCACGGGGGATGGGTGTTTTGGGGATGGGTGATCCAGGTGATGCCGGCTGTGCCATCCCTCACCTCCCTTTCCCCGCAGGGATGCAGGGCAGGTGATGCTGGGGCTGTCCCGCAGGGGAAGGATCTTCCCTTCAGCTCTGGGAAAGCCTGATCGTGGCTCCCCAGCTCGTGCTGGAGGCACCAGGGATGCTCCTCGCCGGAATGCTGCTCCAGGGACGCTGATCCCAAGGAGGTTGATCGCAGGGATGCTGTCGCAGGGATGCTGACCCCAGGAAGGCTGTCCTCGGGCGTGCCGACCCTCCAGATCCGTGATATAGATGTAGCAGGCTGGGATCAGGGCTGAATCCTTTGCCCTGGCCGCGTTCCTCCTGCTCCGTGAGTCACCCCGAGGGAGGCACAGCCCGGGAGTCACAACCTGGCTCCTTCCCTGGGCTCTCACCCGCACGGGTGAGCCCTGGAGAGTCCAGAAGGACTCAGTGGGATGAGTCCTCTCAGCCCCATCCCACCCCACCGCTTGCCCCACTCCCTGCCCCAGAACAGCACAACCTTCCTGCCCCTCCACTGCCACCCCTGTGCCACCACTGTGTGTCCCGTGGCAGGGCCACAGCAACCCAAGGGCCACCCCAGCCCCCGCTGCAGCCCTTGCCGTGTGGGCTGAGCCGGTGGGGTTTTCCCCCAAACCCAGCGAGCGCCGTGGCTGGGGCGGGGAGGGGGTGGCAGCCCCGGGGGGGGCCGGGGGATAACCCCGGTGTCCTACATCCCCCGAGCTGGCTCGGGCTTACGTAACGGCCGCGCTGCAGTGTCTGCTCTGCTCAGCGCCAGTGCCACCGGCAGAGCTGCAGCGCCGAGCCCAGATCCCTGGATATTCGCTTTTTTGGGGACAGGGGGGAGGGAGGGGGACACCTGCGGGGTAGCTCAGCTTCAGGGAGTGGCCAGAACCTGGAGGGGGTGGTTGGCAGGGCTTGCTGGGCGTGAGGTTGGGGTGTTTGCCCCCAGTCCCTTCTGTCAGTGACCTTGGGGGCCAAAATTCCCCCTGGGCGGCAGCAGCCTGTGGAAGGAGGGGTTGGGGATGGGGACAGCAGAGAGGGCCCTGCCCTGGTCCTAAGCCAGGGGTCAGGCTGGAGACCCTGCTGCACCCCCTGCCAAGCACGGTCCTGTCTCTGCCCTCTCAGAGAGCACTTTGCAGGTGGGGAAACTGAGGCAGGAGGCTGTGACATCCCGTGGGGAGCAGTATCAGGGACCCTCTGGATGAGGAGGGGATGGGAAATTACCAGCTCCTTGGAGAACTCTGGGCTGGAGATGCCCCAGCTCAGCCCAAGCTCTGCCCCCAGAGCTGGTGTCCCCGCTCGGGGCTGGCACATGGGCACAGGGACCTGCTGGCACTCGGGGCAGCCTGACACGGAGGTGCAGCTCTGGAGTGTGCGTGACGTGACACGGGGCATGGGGGGACATCAGGCTGGCTGCAGCACCCCTCGTGTCCCCAGCCTGAGTTCCCCGGGAGCCACAGGATGCCGGAGCAGGGAGCTGTGGGGAGAGACCTCACTGCCAGGTTGTGCCAAGGCCGTGGTCTGGCAGGGGAGCGGTGTGACACCAGCGTGTCACCAGCGTGTCACCGTGCCTGACCACTGACAAGTGCCGGCGTGCACCTGGGATCTGACCCAGCCCTGGGAGCCCGGGGGCTGTGGGTGGGCTCAGGGTGCTGATAGCAGCCCTGGGGCTCAGGGTGGTACCTGCTGGAGGTCCCTCTCCAGCTGAAATGTCACCACTGTCCCATTCTGTCACAGCTCTGCTCTGGCACAGCTCGCTGGAAGCAGGAGGAGGGTTTGTGTCCCTGTGGTCACCCGGTGTTGTGGGGACCTGGTGGGTCCCTGTCCCATCCCGTTCCTGCAGGGTCATCCAGTGCCCTGGCAGCTGGGCTGTGCCTCCGTGGTGCCTCATGGCCAGTGCTGAGGTGGGGGCAATGCCACCACCTGTGAGTGCCACCTGCCCACAGGAGTGCCTGGCAGGGCAGCCTGGGAAAAACCCAGAGTGATCCCAGTGTGGAATCCGTGGTGTCATCCCCCAGCGAGAGCCCCCTGGGACCGAGTGAGTGAGACCAGCCCTCTCCCTCCCCCTTGGCCCCTCGTTCCCAGGCTCAGCTGGCATTTCTCCCAGGGCTTGGGGGGATGGAGCCCAGCCACCCCCAGCGTTCTGCTGAGCCCACTGCCCTCCTGGGCACCCCGAGGAGCCGCGGCTCTCGCCGTGCTCGGCACAGGGACCCCGCACCCCGAAGCCAGGGGGAACCAAGGACACCAGTGAGCTCATCCCTCCTGCCCGGGCTGGGAAAATCATTGCATTGTGCTCCCTGCAAAAGGCTCAAAGGCCTTTGGTTCCCTTTTAGGACACGACTGGAAAAGAGCCACCAAGACAATTGCCACGAAAAATAAGCCTTCAGTAGTGGCTACTTTCTTCGTGGGTTTGGAGGGATCTGAGTGTGGATCCATCACCTTGGGGAGCTCTTTGGGGAAGCCCCAGTGCTTGGGCTGTAGAGATAAAACCCACCCCAACACAAGGCCTTTGTTTCTGCTAAATTTGGACCTGTTGAATGACTTAAATGTTCGGGAAAAGCCTCTGAATCGTGCTGCCCTTTGTCTCCACACAGCACAGAGGAGCCCTGGCACAATGCCCTGGAGAGCTGGGGCACCTGGCACGGTGGGACCCTGCTCCCCAGCCAGGGTGGGATCGGGCAGTGAGGCTCTCAGCTGGGCTGAGAACACCCCCCAGCTCGTTACACACATGGGCCAGCTAATCTCCATCTGACAGCGAGTCATCCTTCCCACCCTGCTGAAGGCTGCAATGACAGTGTGGTTAAAGGGGCTGATGAATTAACTGCGTCTTATAAATACATCAGATATTAAAATTCCCGTGTAATTACAGTGCAATGGATTATGTGTGGTGCTGAAGGGGAAGCAATTCAGCAGAGCAAAGGAATTACAGTGAGAGAGGAGAGGCAGTGAAGCGTAATTGCACCCAGCTCTGCTCTGCTGGGGGGGTAGAGCAGGGGCTGCTTTGGAGCTGCAGTGGGAGCGAGGCTGAGCAGCCCCGGAGCTCTGCTGGCATCCAGGGATTGTCCAGGACACTGCAGGGGTTGGGGAAAGTGAGGTGTGCCTGTAGAGTTCTATGGAGGGGAGCGAGAGAGGGCTTTGCTCTGCTCCATCCCTTGCTCTCCCAGGGAGGAAGGCACCCTGCTCCTGGGCTGGCTCTGGCCACACAGATCCATAAGTTTTGGCCGTTGCTCACTCCAGCATCCCACTGCTCCCAGTGCTCCTCTGTGTGACCAGCAGTCAGTGCTTGAGCAGATCTAAGACAAGAGAATTCCTTTCCTTTCCTTTCCTTTCCTTTCCTTTCCTTTCCTTTCCTTTCCTTTCCTTTCCTTTCCTTTCCTTTCCTTTCCTTTCATCTTTGCTTTCTTCTTTCCTTTCTTTTTTTCTGTCTCCCATCTCTCATCTCTTTTCCCCTTCTGATTTTTTTTTCTGCTTTTCCTTTCCTCTCTCCTTTCCCCCTCTCCCCTCCCTTTCAGGCTCCATGTTCCCAGCCCCCCTGGCAGCTGCAGGTGTGTGAGCTCCAGGCAGAGGCTGGCTCCAGGTGTCCAGGAGGCCAAACAGGCCACCCCATCACTCACATCCCCACCCCTCCATGTTTTCCAGCACTGGTGGCACAAGAGGACTTTTTAAAGCCTTCAGCTCCCCTGCCCAGGGAGGGGGGTGCCACCTGCAAGGGGCCTTGTGGTCAGAGCGTCCCCAGCACGGTTTGGCTGCGGAGCTGCCGGAGGAAAGGCTTTGCCTTAATGAGCTGGTGCTGGTTTGCTCGTTAATGATGTGGAGAGGTGCCATCGCCAGGCAATTAAGGAGCGTTGTCCCAGGCTCTAATGAGGGCATGGAGAGAGCCGGGTGTGGGGTGCTGTGGGATGTTGTTGGGTGTTATGGGGTGCTGTGAGGTGTTGTAGGATGCTGTGGGATGTTGTAGAATGCTGTGGGGTGCTATGGGGTGTTGTGGGATGCTGTGGGGTGCTGTGGGATGTTGTAGGATGCTGTGGGGTGCTGTGGGGTGCTGTGGGAGGTTGTAGAATGCTGTGGGGTGCTGTGGGATGCTGTGGGGTGCTGTGGGGTGTTATAGGATGCTGTGGGGTGCTGTGGGGTGCTGTGGGATGCTGTGGGGTGTTATAGGATGCTGTGGGGTGCTGTGGGCTGCTGTGGGGTGCCACANTGTGGGGTGCTGTGGGATGCTGTGGGGTGTTATAGGATGCTGTGGGGTGCTGTGGGCTGCTGTGGGGTGCCACATGTGCAGGCACAGAGCGGGGCTGAGCCAAGGCACCCACCTGGGAGCACCAGTGACCATCCCACCACCACGCACAGCGCTGCCTCCTCCTCCTCCTTTTCCCCCTCCACAAAAAGGCCAAGAGTCACACAGGCCATTGTCCCCATCGTGTCCCCACACTTGGTGAGGACACAGGGACTTGTGACGCCTGCCTTCGCTTGTGCAATGGCGTTTGTTCACTAATTAGCACAATCTGGCAACCCACACTGTTCACCCAGTCATTAATTATTATTAATTATTTGTTATGCAAATAGGGTTGAGGAGCACAGCACTGAAGGCAGCGCAAACACAAACAGTCCCGGGCCCAGGCATTTATGTAACAGCGGGCAAGGGGGCACCACGGGAGGCCCTGGAGCCACCCAGGCTCCCTGCGCTGGGGTCCCCTGGGAGCTGGGGACATGCTGATGGCACCAATGGCAATCGGTGCTGCAGGGCTGGTGCTGGAGGGGACTGCAGGAGTGACGGATGGGGGGTGGAATGGGGAAAATGGTGCTTTTCAGGGTCCTGGGGGATGAAGGTGATGGGGTCACCCAAGGGTGTGTTGGTGATGGGTGGCTGAGGAAGGTGCTGCTGGCAGAGGTGGGAAAGGTGATCGCTGTGTTTTGTGGGTGCTGAGGATGTCCTGTCCCACCCTTTTCCCTGTGGTCCATCCCTAGGAATGGTGTCTGGGGAGAAGTTGGGATGTTTCACCAAAACTGTTTCAATAAGTGGCAGTCTCCTGTTTCCATCCCTCCAGCTGGATGATGGATGGGGCTGGGACCCACCCGTGCATCCCCCCCAGTCCACTGCCTGGTGCTGACGGGGCATTGTTTTGGTGCTCCCCACCTTCCCCTTCCCCTCCATCTGGGGCTCTCTGCTCCATCCATGGCTCCCTTTCCTTTGCGTGCCTCTGATCTCAGCATCGACCCCAAATGCAGCCACCCATCACATCCCTGTGTCACGGAGCACTAGCACCGGTGGCACTGTGCCACAGGGACACAGGCTGGCAGCAGCAGGGCCCTGCCCGAGCAATGGGAAAGGGAACTGAGAAAAGATGGAAATTAAAGAGAGGAAAGAATTAATAAGGATCCTGCTTCAACCACAATGGCTTTGTTTCAGGAGAGCTGATACCACATGCTGGCTAACGCTGCTCCTCAGAGGGTTTTGGGAAGCAGAGAGGTTTTGGCCATGCCCAGGTGCAGATCTGGTGTGCTCTGAGTGTGGTCTTGGTCCCTGCCCAGCCACTGATATTCCCTGGTGTCCTGCCGCTGTCCCCAGCCAAGCGCTGCTCCATGAGGCAGCCACTGGCATAAAGCAGAACCCTGGCAGAGCGGAGATTTGAGGGAAGAAATGTGTTCTCACAAGGCAGAGCCCGTCCTGCTGGCTGCTGCTGTGGAGCCATGCCCGGGGACTTGGGACATCCTGGAAGCTGGAGGGCTGCTGGCTCCTGCTGCACAGGGAATCACCCCACAGTCTGTGTGCAGTTCACCGTGACTGCCCTGAGCACAGAACAACCTGTGTGTGTGTGTGTCTGACAGTCCCCTCTTCCATACACCAAGCTCCATGTGGATCACCTGTTTATCCCTGTGGATCACCTGTATATCCCTCCCCAGCCCTGGTGTTATTTGCTTTTTGCACTTCCTAGATCCCCCAGTCACCGCCCCATACATCTCCTTCCTGTATTTCCTCCATCCCCGTGTACTTGCTCTTTAGGGGAACGTTTCTTTAGAGGTATTCCCAGCAGGGATGGGAGAGGAGCGGCACTTTGCGCAAGCGTGTGTGAGCGATGTCCCGACAAAGCTGCCCCATTATTCCTGTGTCTGATGTCCATGGGGAGCTCAGCCTCTTTTCTTCCTTCTCCGCTGCAGAAATCAGCTCTGGCTGCTGCCAGGGTTATCTCCATCCTCCAGCTTGCAGCACGCTCCGCTGGCTCCCCGTCCCTCCGAGAGCTGGGGCTCGACCCCGGCCGGGCAGCACTTGCTCCTGCAGGGCAGCACCAGGGTTTTATTCTCCCATCGCCAATAACAAGCTGGGAGATAAAATCAGGAGAAAAACTGGTGACTTGTGGAAGTTCCCTGCCTGCCGCCTGGCCACTCGCGCGTGCTCGCTGCCCCATCCTGATCCCAAGCCCGGGGGCTGCAGGGAGGGCTGGAGCCAGATGCCTGTTTCTAATAAAGCTCGGCTCCCGCCGTGAGCCGCGCTCAGCCTCGCCCGCTCCAGATGATAACTGCGGGGAAGCCGCCGCCGGACGGACCTCGTGGTACACGTGAAAAGCAGCTGAAGGTGAAAGGATCTTGCCTCTGTGCGCCGGCCCTGATTTGTGGCATAAGGATGCTCGAAGGAGCATCTTTCCCCGGCCCTGTCCCCCGTGGGGGGCTCGGGGGGCTGCGGGGGGCCGGAGGCGGAGGCCGGGGCGCTGCGTGGAGCGCAGCAGGAAGGAAGCGCTCGGCGAGGACACCGCCAGCACTGCGTGCACGTCCTTACATGTGTGCTATTTTCAGCTTGACGGGGAGCAGGCCAAGTTCTCCAACAGATTGAGCTGGGAGCTGAAATCCTCCTCTCCTCCTCCCCGCTGCCCAGCACCCACTGCCTGCGGGCACGGCGGGTCCGAGTGCGCCCCGGGCCCCGCGCTCTGCCCCGCGCACTCCGCCTTCCCGTCCGGAGCTTACCGCACCCCGCTCTCTGCCCCCGTGCTGCCGCTGCCACACCTCGCTGCAAGGCCACAGGATCTGACCCTGCTCAGGGGCCAGTGGCTCCAGTTTCCACATTGCCCGCTTTGGGCTGGTCCAGACACCGCCATCAGCATCCTCCCAAACCCAGCCCCATCCCATCACGGATCTTCAGCATCACCTGCCTTTGGCGTCGCTCATGCACACTCCCACCTGCCCTCTCCTTGCTTTTTTTTCCAAGCAGAAAATATACGTCCTTCCCTCCTTCCTCGTCTTCCCAAATTCCCCCTCCCTCACCTCCAGCACTGTGACCCCTCCAGAAGTGCAGCTGCTTTTGCAGCCGTGTCCTCGCCCTGCTTGAAATGCAGGAAAGAAACCCATGTGCAACTTACTGTCTCGGCACCCTGTAATCATTTTGTCAGCCAAAAAGCACTTTTGTCAAACCCCCACAGGCAAACTAGGAGGGGATGGACTGGGGAGAGGCACCTGACACCACTCCCTGTTTTTCCCCCCTTTTCCCATCCGGGGTTTTGCTTTACGGGCAGGACAAGCATTGTGTTTTTCTCTCCTCTCCCTCTCCAAGTGTTTCAGCAACTGTCCAGAGAGAGCGAAAGAAATAAGGGAAATGTTGCAGGAGAGCAGCAAGGCTGGAGAAAATGTATTGCCAGAGGCTGGGTCTGCTCAACAAAGTGCAATTACGCAATGGGAAGAGAAAGCTGTTCGGCTGGAGAGGGGTTTCCAGCAAGGACTAATGGAGCCCCAGGCTTGGTCACCTGGGATGGCCTCAAAGATGTCCCTGGCCCCTTTCCGGTGCTGGGGGGCATTAAATGGCTCCTTCTATCCAGCACATGAGCTGCTCTGAGGGATCAATGGCATTGGTTTGCTCCGTCCTGAAAGCAACAAACCGAGCGACAGCAGCTGCCTGGCCCAATCCTGGGAGCCCAAACCTTTCTCCAGGGCCAAGTCCCTAAAGGAGACAGGATTATCCTCCATGTCAGCCCTTCCACTGTGGCTTCAGGAGGGGTGTCCCTTTCTCAGCCCCTTCTCTGATGAGGGTCTGGGGTCACAGCAGCAGCTGGCAGCAGCCCTTTCCTCCAGGAAAAGGGTGGAGGCAGTTGGAGTCGGCATTTCGTACAGCCTTGAGGACAGATGGGCTTCCCAGGGGCAGGCAGACGGTGTCGGGGGGACAGGCGCTACTCCAAGTGTGGGGACCTCTGATCTGGGCTCTGCAGCCTGGGAACGTGGCTCTCCCTTCCCTGCTTTTCTTCCGGCTGGCACTTGCCCGAGCACTGGGGTGAGCTGCCTTTGCCAGTCTGTGTCACAGGAGCACCACGGGGAGTTTGCACAGAGCCCATCCCTTCTCCCTGACCTTTCCACTAATGAGGAAGCAAATTCTTGGGATGGCTGCAGCGCTGGAAGGTCGGACCCTTCAGCCACAACCTGACAGCCCCGTGGCTCTGCCCGTGGCCCCATCCTCCGTTCCCACATCCTTAGTGGTTCGGGGTGTAAAGAGGAGCTGGGATTGAGATGTTCCAAGGAAATCTCACGTCCAGGATGGCACCATTGACTGGAAAAACGTTGCGCCACAGAGCAAAGCGCTCCTCGAGCCCTGCCTAACGAGCAGGCAGTCGTTAACTCTGCGTGAAGTGTTTGCAGGTCTCCAGCACAGCAAAAAAAAAAAAAAGAGAAAAATATCCCCAAAACCCACTTGCAAATGCTGCTCATCTAATTAGGGTACCAGGAAAGGCTCATCCATCCTTATGTGTCCGGTGTGTCCTCAAACACGCACGTGAAATCCGGGCCATCAAACACTCGGAGCCGGCGTCGCGGCGAGACGCTCCCGGCCGGAGACAGGTCTTTAAATCATCCCCGAGCTCTGGGAAAACTGCAGACAGCTCAAGAGCAGAAAATGAAAAGGCAAACGTTGCTCCTGGAGCTCTTGCCCTGAATTATTTGCTCAGCTTTAATAATAAGTTACACGCAAGCCAAACTGAAGGTGCTCAGGTTGTTTTATGGGGAAAACCAGTCTGGTGGATGCTGCGGAGCAGGGCCTGGTCCTTGGGTCCTCCAGCACCTTTGGGAACTGATGCGCTCTGGGAAGATGGGTGGGGAAAAGAGGGAAAAAAATCCCTCTTTAATGGGCTTTTGTGCAGTATCCAGGTGTGGGAGGTGGGATTGAAGCTTTTAATTGATTGTCCTGGAGCTGGAGGGGACAGCAGTGGTGGGGATGAGGTTGCTCTGTCTTCTCTTTGCTGGCCCCGTCGCTTCCATGGGTGAATAACTGGCAGGCACCAGCAGGGAAAACTCTGGGCTGTTTCTCTGCCTTATTCTAGGCTAGTTTGACTAAATCTGGCTCGTTTAGGATGAATCACTCCAGCACTGCTGGTTGTGACCTGCTGGCCACTGTGCTTGCTGAGCTTCTGCAATTCCTCTTTTATCGGTGAAAATGAGAACTTGCTTTTCCTGCCCTTTTCTCCAGGATCACAGATTGCAAATAATGATTGCCTTAAACACAGGCTATTTCCCAGCTTGCTGGGGATGGGATTGCTGGGTGCTCAGTGCTGGTGGCACCAGGAGCCAGGCCAGCTCTGTGTTAACATGGTCCAACAGGCATCTTTATTTAACTCTGTAATTTAACTCTCCTTAATTTAACTCTTCCCCTTTCTCATCTTTATCTTTTCTAATGGAGCAGAGTGGATGAGGTCTTGCCACGAGCCGTGCCTTGCATCCTGCACAGAGGGCTCTGGGTTGGTTTCCATGTGTTTCTCATGGAAAGGCGATACCTGGGCTGGATCCTGCTCTGCTGAGCTGCAATGGATCCCATTTTCTCTTGTGCCTGATTCTATGGGATCACATGGAGCACAAGGAGCTGTTCACACTGAGTTCCTGTAGCTGAATATCTCTCCCTGAATTTATTGGTTTCTGTTTGCTGCTTTTTCTCCCTTTTCCTTTCCATGGAATTATTTATAGCCAGGCCAGCTCTGCTCCTGCCCTCCTCTCCCTCCAACATCCCCAGGTGTTGCCTTGAGGAGGCAGGTACCTTGTTCCCAGTGAAGGATGCTGTCAAGGCTTAGCCCAAGGGCACAGGTATAAAACTTTCTGCAGGAACAATTTGCTGCAGGAATTGTGCTGAACCAGCCAAACTGGGTGGTTTCAGGGGATCAACCAGGACTGCGCTGAGCTGATCTCACCCGCTCGCTGCCAGCCTGATCCCGTTGCTTGTGTAACTCAAACATGTTTTGTAAGGAAAATCTAACCTGACGATCCTTCTCCTTCTGGACTGAGCCAGGACCTGATTTTGGTGTTTCTGGCAATAGCAAAATATAAATTTTTCCCAGTCTCTTTGTGACTCCCGTAAGAGCCCCGAGGATTCTGCTGATGATGCCAAGTCATGTCCCTGAGATAGCAGCGGGTCTGGGCACATGGTTAAAGGTGTAGATAAGGCACTTGGGGACATGGATTAGTGGTGACCGTGGCAGTGCTGGGTTAACAGTTGGACTGGGTGTTCTTAGGCACCTTTTCCAACCCAAATGATTCTGTGTGCTGCAGGAAGGCAGGGAGGTCTCCAGGAACCCAAAGAGTCACTCCACATCCCCCTGGTTGCTGTCAGGACCCAGCAACCTTTCCCCTCAATTGAAAATGTGCTTTTGGGGTAAAAAAACCCAACAAAACACACGGAAAAAAAAAAAAATCAGTAGCTGCAATGCCATCTGTGTCTGCAGCGTGGCACAGTGGGGACAAGCTGTGCCCAGACTGCTGAGCACCTATGCCAGGCAGCTGAGAGAGGTGGCACGAGCCTTCCTCCTCCTTTTCTCCCCCTGGGAGAGGAATGTCCTGTTTCTCTTGGGAACAGCGTATCTCCTCGGCATCTCTCTCTTTAGGAGCTTTGATTTCTTTTCCAACTGTGGCTCTCTAGCCTCAACAGCACGTCTTGGATATTTTTTTCTCCCACCGGTCCCCCTCCTGTTGATCCCAGGAGTAAAGGCTGGTTGGAAACATCTCCAGCAGCCCTGGCCGGAGGCAGTGGAGGGCTGGGGGCAGCGAGTTGCCAGTTCATTTGTTTTCCTCCATGGCGTTTCAAAAAAAGTGATGGGCTGATCAGTTTGGAGTCTCAGGGGGGCAATTTCCCTGGCAGCATCCAAGTTGTGTCACCTCTGTGCTTGGCTCTGTGACGACAGTGTTGATTTGAATTCTCCCAACTTAAGACTGATTTAAATGATGGTGAAGTTGGGGGGTGGCGTGTGGGAGTAGAGCACTGAGCGCTATTCTTTTTCGGTTGTCATATGCCTCCATAAAGACTTCTGCCTTGGGGATTTGCATAGATCCGTGGTCCAGATTGTGCTGCAAAACCCACCGGTGGTCCTCAAAGCTATGGCAACGCTTCTGTGCTGCCTCCCGAGGCAGATGAAGCTGGGAAGTTTAGGTGTGTTTGCAAGTCTTGTGCCACGATTGTTCCTGTTTGGGTTTGGGGGATGCCGACGGGCCTTGGAGTGCAGCTGGGAGACCCCACTGCCCTCCTGACCCACAGTGTTCCCCCTCCTCTGCAGCCCCATCCCCTGGGAAATGTCTGGCTGCATCTTTATTCTATTCTATTCTATTCTATTCTATTCTATTCTATTCTATTCTATTCTATTCTATTCTATTCTATTCTATTCTATTCTATTCTATTCTATTCTATCCCATCCCATCCCATCCCATCCCATCCTATATCCGATCCTATCCTATCCGATCCTATCCTATTCTAATTCTCCTCAGCATGTTCTGCTTTGCACTCCCAGCCCCGCACTCCAAACCACTCTAATTTGATGGCAAGATGGTGAGGTTAGGGAAAAAAAACCCCAACATACTCAATGTTTTTGTGAGAAATAGGTGTTTGGGTAATGACCTCATGGGGAGGGAGGCTGCAGAGTGAGCCTGTCTCCTACCAGTGAAACCGCAGGAGGCGAACGAGTGGGATTGTGCAAATGTCCCAGCCACAGGGAAAGCTTAATTCGGTGGTTGTAACAGCTGAGGACACGCACATCTGTAGGGAAGCAGGCTCCCTTCCTCGCGCTGCTCCCAGAAGGGCTTGTTTGTTTAATTTTATCTCGCCGAGAAAATTATAAAAGGAAAAAAAAAAAAAAAAAAAAAAAAAAAAAAAAAAAAAAAAGACAACCACCACTCTGTGGTTTTTACTCAGCTGCAGCACAAAACCACCCCAGAGGAGCCTGGAGAGCGCCGGGAGCGAAGCCCTCGCCTGAGCCCAGGTATTTCCGTGGGGAAGAGGGGCAGCGAGGGGCCGTGTGACAGCGGCAGCCCCCGCGCTCTGCCAGGACCCCGCTGCCTGCTGGCACAGGGCCAGGCAGGATGGAGCTGGCTGTAGGAATCGTCAGAGCTGGAGAAATCCGGACATCGCACTCGCCACTCTGCTCTCCCACGTCCGCCCCGCGCCGATAAACCCCACTGCCCAGGGCCGCGGTACCCTGGAAAGAGGGAGATATTTGCCCTTTGAGAGGCTGGAGGAGGATGGGGGTCTCTGGGGCTCCCAGCACAGCAGCCTGGCTTGCCCAGGTGCCACCAATGAAGGCACCTTCTGGCCGAGCAGAGTGGGCAAGGTTGGATTTTGGGGCAGCAAGTGGAGATCTTTGTGGTGGTAGGTGCTTTGCAAGCTGCCATGTAAACCCCGGCACAGAGATGGCTGGTGCGGCTGGATAACGTGGGAGCGCCTGTGCTCTGGTTTCAGCTCATTTTCCTCGCTGTCATTAGTTTAAATTTCCGAGGGAGCCTGGGCTTGGCATCAGACGCTGACATCCTTTAATTTAACAAATGTAAAAACGGGACCGCTTCCAAGTGGAGTGATTAGAAACGTCCCGCTCCGTCCCGCAGCCGCGGTGTCGGGCGCTGGCCGGGCCGTCGCCCCGCGCTGTCACCGCCACCCCGCTCCCCCCGCCGGCGGGGCTGCGGCTGAGACCTCCCACACTCGTCACACGCGTGTGACAGCCCATCGTCTCCGTCCCTGCCCGCTGCTCAGCGCTGTCGGCAGCTGCCGATGGGCCCGGCTGGCAAGGAGCAACAGAGGGGCTGGATGCAGGAGCGCGGCTCGCCGAGGGGAGGGACGGAGCCGTGCCCCCCGTGCCACCCCCGCAGCACCCACTGAGATCCCGTCACCCCTTCGCCCTGGCAAGGGCCTTCTCCGCCTCCGGGTTTGCGTAGGATGCCGCGTGTCCCCCCTAAGCTGCTTAATGAGGGTTAAGAAGCTAACGGGCTTATTTCCAACAATGATTTCCACAGCTCTGCAGGTGTCCCTGGAAGCAGAGCGGCCCTGTTCCCACCCGGGAGCATCCTGCTGGTATTCCCACCAGCCAGCCTGTGCTGCCATGAGCTTGTCAGTGCTCAGCCAGCCGCCTGAGTCAAAACGGTGGCAGTTTTCAGGGTGTTCTAACACCCTATTACAAAGATCCAGGCTGTGGTTTGGGTAGGGAAGGGGAGTAGGGG
The DNA here is from genome assembly GCA_013390045.1 of Picathartes gymnocephalus. Lineage (NCBI taxonomy): Eukaryota > Metazoa > Chordata > Aves > Passeriformes > Picathartidae > Picathartes > Picathartes gymnocephalus. Next base: position 164,892 of record WEKY01005045.1, read on the forward strand.
GGTGGCATCCCTATGGATACATCCCCCACCGCCCTGGTCCCTCTCGCTCTGCCTCCAGAGCATCTCTGCAGCATCCCTGGGCGGTCGCCTGGAGACGGCCGCCGCGGGTTGCCACAGCGACGGAGCCTTCGCTCAGCTTCCCTCCAGCTCCACAGCCTTGGCCGAAGTTGGGTGAGAGAAAAATACCCCAGGGAAGGGCTTCTGTCCTCCCCTGGGGTGGCAAGTGCAGGGCTGGGGAAACTGAGGCACAGCTGGTGGAGTCAGAGGCAGTCGTGAAGTGATGGAGAAGGGTTTGGAAGGTGCCTGTGGGGTGTAATGGGGTAAAGAGTGGTGGAAATGGGGCTGGTGGAGGGCAGGGGGTACCTGCACTCTCTAAGGTGGGGGTAGGTGCTGGTGCAGCACCTCCACACGAGTCCTCCCAGCAGCAGCCATCGACAGTCACCATGGCAATGTCGGCTGTGCTCAGGTCGTCATCTGTCCTGACATCCAGCACGTGCTGGGATGGGCTGCAGGGGTGTGCACACCCTGGGGGGATCAGCCACCCAGAACCCAGACAAAAACTTGGGGTGCCCTACACAGGATGGGGGGACTGGCCACAAAACCACCAGGGTCCCTCAGGGAGGGGGTTCCGCAGGGTGACACGGTGGCACAGTCTGGTGCCTGGCCCTGGGGACTCACTGTGGTGAGGGAGAGCAGGGTGAAGCCCTTTGGGGTGCCCATGGGAACTGTGCCCCCCGCCAGCCCCACCACGGAGGGCTCCCCCCATCCCAAGCCTATAATTACAGACGATGTCCGTGGAGGGCGAGGAGAGGTTACGTAACTTCGGCGTTCGGAAAATTCTTTCTGCTCCCTTATCGGCTTTATAAATATCTCGACCTGGGGCCAGGCCAGGCAGGGGGGAAGGCGATGACAAGGGCTGCTGCCAGTCCCCACGCTCGGGCCCTTCCAGCCACTGTGCCTCAGTTTCCCCATCTCTGGACAGAAGCATCCCTGCTTCATCCCGCTGCTGTGCTGAGGGGAGGACTCTTTGCTGCCTATGGGAGCAGTGACTGTTTTTCCCCTCCAACAGAAAAAGAGGGTGATTTTTCTTCCTTTCCTGGAATACGCTTGAGGGTGATTTTGGGTCACAGACCTCATTAAATGGCAAGACCAAAGAACCAAGGTCCTGCCTGCAGCACTTACAGCCTTGCCCTAATCTGGCATCATGTCCCCCTGGTCTGAATTTGTTGCATCCTTCTGGCTGGTCTTTCACGTCCTAAAAGTCCCTGGGTGGGGGCCACGCAGTGCCTCAGGCACTGTATTTTCCCAGCAGGATGCTGGGGGTGGGTGCCTGCCCTGTTCCCCCTGCTCCACACAGCACCATCGCAGCCCTGCCGACCCCCTGCCATGGCACAGCCCAACCAGGGGACAGTGCGATGCTGGTGCGCGGCTGGTGACCACTGCAGGAGTTGCAGGGTTTCAGGGGAGGCTGGAGCAGGTCCCCTGCACACGTGCACTTGCATTTATGCCACTTGCAGAGCTCTGTCCCCGCGGGGATGTCGGAGGGCGGCCGGGGCCGTGTCGATAGGAGCACACACGGCGCACACAGCCAAGGGCGGCCGGGCTGGAGTTGTGTAACTCTCCGTGGGGCTCTTCACCAGGGGCATGTCACCGTGTCCCAATGCCACCAGGCTTGTCATCCTCCCCGTGCCACCAGCTTGGCCCCTTGCCCCAGATGTGGGGTCCTTTTGCTCTGCACCCTCCCACTGCCATCAGGGCCACCCAGCCATTTCAGGATGCTGTGTGATGTCTGTTTTTTACTACTCAAGGGGTGCTGGACCCCAGGGGTTCTGCAGGCTGTTGTGGGTGGCAGCAGCATGACAGCACCTTTACCTCCCCAAATCTTCCTGTGACAGCGTTCTGGGTTTGCCTGCTGCTGCCCTTCTCCTTGTCAGCCCATGTGTGCACACACAGCAGTGCCCGGGCTCGCCAACACTGGGCTTTGCACTCGCCTTGTTCATTGTAGGGTTGCCCAAGGACACACGTGGGGGTTGTTATTTTTGGGCTGGCCAAAAAAAAAATAGGGATCCCTTCATTGCTGTTGTGATCCTGCAGTGTGTGCCTGAGCAAGCCAGCCACCAGTGACCTGCTCTGTGCCAAGGAGCAGAGAGGGAACACAGGCAGATGTGCACCAAAGCTTGATGGTTTAAAAATGACCTTTCAAATGCCTTAAATGCCCAGATCTCTGCCACAGGGTCTGTGTCTGCTGAGCCCCTTAACAACAGAACCTGAGGTTGGGGCACAGAAATAATGAGTCGTTTTAGGGACCTGGGTGTCTGTCTGCCTGGTTCCTTCATGGCCACCTCAATTTGAACAGGGCTTTCCAAGCAAGGTGGGTGGCCTGGGAGGGACAATGTGTGCCCTGGGTGGTGACGGTGGAGTGTTCCAGAGGACCTCACCCCCAGGCTCTGGGCTGCCAACCTCAGTGGATGCTGACGTCGGGCAGAGATTTGACTTCTTGCTGCCAGGGCCAGGCTGAGAGGGCACCCATGGCCGGTCCCCGTGGGCAGGGAATGAGGGAGGATTAATTGAGTCTCTGATCTCTGACGGCGAGAGGGGATGGGAGCAGTGACCCCCCCAGCGTTATGCAACGCCTGTGCTAAATCTTCATGCAGCAGATAAAGACGGTCCCCAAAATACCCTGCCCTGCCTTTGCTGTCCTTCAGCTACTTGGGTTTGGGGTCATGGCTGAAGTTTGGGGTTGTCCAGCTCTCTGGTGACAGGATGGAAGGATTGAAAGGGCAAAAAGATGGGGACAGAAACCTGTTACCCCCTGGGAAGGAGATTTCCTCTGAACAGGTTCCGCTTGAGGAATGAGAGCTTTAAAGGGAGCCCTCACAGGATTTAGAAGACACTGAAAGTCATGAACTGATGTGGGCAGAGCCATGAGCTGGAGGAAAACTAATGGCTGCAAACACAGTGCAAAGGCCTTTTTTGTCATGAAGATGCTGGACAGCATCACGAGTGTGCCAGGGGAGTTGGACACCCCCAAAAGAAAAGGAGGAGGAGGATTTTTCTTCCTCTCCTGAGAAGATGGGGTTTGTGTCGTGGTCATCATTAAACAGCAAGAACAAAGTGGTCCTGCCTTGGAACACCCACTGCATGGCACCACTGTCTGATCCACCAGTTTGGAATGTGTCTCATCCTTCTGGCTGGTCCTTCGCTTCCCAAAAATCTCTGAAATCCTCTCCAAGCTGCTTCTATTCCAACGCCCCTGAGGCCACTAAGGCATCTTGGGCTCCCCACCATTGTCACACCGCGATTCCCCCTCCCTGCCCCCTGGAAATGCCACCGAAGGTGCACATCCCCCTGGCTGGCGGTGGCTCCCCGGGGCCGCGGCCGAGGTGCCAGCTCCTGTACATGTAGGGAAGAAGCGAGGCTGTAATCTGAGCTCAGGAGCAATTAGGCAGGACATCGGCAAAATCCCCGCGGCCCGCCCGCTCCCCCGGCCGCCGGCACCGGGCTCAGCATCTGCGGCTCTCGCTGCCATCGCGGGGTAAGTAGAGCCAGGAGGGCGGCTCTTCCCGAGCTTGGCATGTCCTTCCTCCCCGTTTCCTTCCTCCCGGGGTTCACAGTCACGTTTAGGGCTCTGCTGACACCTTAACCCGCGGCAGTGCCAAAGAGCACTTGGAAACACAGCATTTCAGGGGTGGAAATGACAATTTTACCCTGGCACGGCCATGGAGCCAGGAAAACTGTCTGGAATAGCGGAACACGGGCTGTATTTCTCACCGAGAGCTGAGCAATTGTTAATGTTCTGGTGGAGCAGGAATGATAGTGGGTTTAAGGTCCGAAAAAGAGTGGAAGGAGCTGATGAGCAGTTGATGGCTCAGCCTCGCTTACATCCCAACTCTCCCGGCTGGAAGGGAGGTGTGTTTCCCGAGCTGGTTCTCATGGTCATCCTGCTCCTTTCCGTGCAGATTCCCAGCTGGAATGGCACGGCAGGGAGATGCCGTGGCTCTCCCCACAGCTCCCGGCTCGGGCTGGCAGCCCCATCGCTCCCAACCTGCCGCGGGTTGTGCCTTCAGGATAAACATTTCCTGGGCGCGGGCTCTGCCCACACACGCGATTTCCCTGGAGCGGGAGACACGGCTCCTGGAGTGGGGGTTCTGTGTTAGGTGAGAACGAGAGAGAACCTGCCTTGGGAGCAATGGGATTTGGGAAAGAAGCCTCGATTGGAACCTGGGCAAGAGGGAGGTACAGGATTAGTCTTGCTGCAGGCTGAACGAGGATGAATGGATGCAGATCTGTCATCTCCTGCCTCTGACCCTGAGGTGTGAGAGGGCTCTCGAAATAATCCATGCCTGTGATACCCCAGGGATGCTTCCAGTCACTGGTGTTACCTTCAGGATAGGAAGGCACTGCGGCCCTCAGCTCGTTTCCATCTGGTTGGTGATAAAATCCACTTGGAGACATTTGCCCTTTCTGCCTGGCTTTTCCCTTTCTTCCCACGGTGGTTTTTAGCAGCTGGATGCTCCCGCCTTGGTCAGGGCCGGGGCTGGGGCAGGGGTGTTGCCTATCCCCTGAGCCTCTTGGCACGTCCTGGATGGGAACCTGTCATCCCCAATGGAAATCCATGTCCCTGCAGAGCCCCAGCTATGGCAGGCAGGAGTGTGGCCTCCTGATTCCAGCCCTGCCATCATCTGCCTCAGCCCCATCACTGGGACGTTTGGGGCTGAAGCTGGAGCCCTGCACGTATCTGGATTTGGGAACATGCAGGAGGGACCAGGGCCCAAGGTCACTGACCCATCCAAAAACCTCCTCTGGCCCACACCATCCAGGGATGGGATTTTTGGGAGGGAGGTGCCACCACAGCCAGGGCAGGGAACAGGACTTGCTTGGGGACTTGCACAACTCGCTGGCAGCCTGGGCACAGCTGAGCTAGGTGATATTTCAGTTCTAAGCCCTGGACACCTCCCAGCCATGAGTCCCACCCAGGGGGGACTCCTCTTCACCCTCCAAAGATCCTGCTGATCCAGCATCAGCCGTCTCCATCACCAGAGTCCCAACCCGACCAGCTCCTGAGGCTCCTGGGACACTGTTAGCATGGCAGGACACGGGGAGAGGGGACAGAAGGGCATTGCTGCTGCAGAACTTTAATTTGCAGGGCCCCAGGGCTGCTGGGAACAGATCTCTGACGTCCTGCAGGTCAAATCCTGCTGGGTGCAGGGTCCGGAGCATCAGCAGGCTGGGAAACCTCCCCTCCCCCTCGCTAAATCCCTTCCCCAGCACAGGACAGTAGGTTACGGGACCCGACCAGAGGTTGGATTTAAGGAGATTACAATTTCTCCCCCAGGATAATCTAGAAATTCAATTAAAACTCTCTGTCTCCCGCCCGGGCTGCAGCAGGGCCCCGGGGCACCCTGTGCCCTGCAGCCATGGCCGGGGAGCACTGGGGTCCCCCCGGGCACGCAGCAGGTAAGGGCTGACCCCTCCTCTGGGATCTGGCTGGAGCCCCCCCCAGCTTGGGGAGTATCTGGGGCTCTGCCCCTTCCCAGGGCGATTTCCTGGGGTATTAACACCCATCCTCTGAGCTGGGGTGGCTGGGGGGGCTGTGGGGTTCTGCAGAGGGCTCTGGGGAGAGGGGAGGGGGCACCCCAGAGGTTTGGGTGGGTGTCATGTGGACAGGGCAGTCTGGCTGCATCTCCTGGGGTTTTGGGGCATCCTTCAGCAGCCCCTGGTGCAGGTGGTCCCTGCCAAGGCCTGCACCCCCCTTGCCCTCATCCTTCCCCCCAGCCATGTCCTGCTGTCCTGGTGTAGGGATGTGAGTGGATGGAAAAACAGCCTGTGTTTTCCAGGAGAGGGAGATGGGATTTTAAGACCTGGAGGGTGGCAGGCCTGGCTGTGATTTGGGGTGACTGTGGGTGCTGTGGCATTCCCAGATCCCTCTGACACTGTCCTGCAGCCGGGCAGGGGGACAGCACCCAGGAGCAGCGGGAGGCAGCAGGGGTGGATGTAGAGCCCGAGTCCTGTCACTGCAGGGTGTGGGTGCTGGAACAGGGACGGGTGCTGGAGCTGGAACAGACACGGAGGCAGCTGGACTGGGATGCTCAGTCCCCACATCACACCACGGAGTTTGGGGCCGAATGAGTGCTCAGTGCAGCCTCTGAAAGGCTCTTTCCCAGGATCTCTCTGATCCAGGGCACATTTAGCAGGAGTTTTAGGGTGCTTAAGCACAAGCCCATCACCCTGCAGAGGCCACCTGGCCCCAGTGGTGATGAATGCTGCACGTGGCCCTTTTTTCTCCTCCCGTACCTGTGGCATCCACACGTGGCTCAGGGGGACAGGGATGAGCCAGCATCTTTCCCAGCACCCCATCACCTCTGGTCTTGCCACCAAGGGCCTTCCTTGTGCCACGTGCCTCAGTTTCCCTTCTGCATGTGCCACCAAGGTTCACAGGCAGCGATTTCTCAGCTGCTTGTTGGAAATAGGGGAGTACTTGGGGGTCCTGGGGAGGGGTGCGTGCCTGTGGCTATTTTCTTCCCCTGTCCCTGCCAAAACGGAGCAGTTTTTTCTCATTAGGGATGCACTGTGGTGGGAGCCTCTTTCCTGTCCTCCGTGGCAGTGCAGGGGAAACAGGGCGCCATTTATTCTCATTTATTCTTTATGTGTCCTGACCTGGCCTGCCTCGTGCTGACCCTTAATTTATTGGCAGTGCTCAAAGACAGGACTTTGTAGGAGGGAGTTATTCAGGCATTGCTGCTGTCCTGGCATGGCTCGGGGAGCCCCCAGCCCCTGAGCTGCCTCCCCTCGGTTTGTGGGTGCCCGGGTGGCTTTGTCGGGACGGGATGAGCAGGAGAGATTTGGGCTGGCTCGGCTGTGCCGCACACAGAGCTCCGTCCTCGCCGCTGACATTGCTGTCCTGCTGCTGGGGCATGAAGGGCATCGCCGCGGGAGATAGCAGCGTTATCTCCCGGCGCAGGGCAGCGTTATCTCCGGCGCAGGGCAGGCAGCAGCAGCGAGTGTGACCCGCTCACGCCGTCCCCTCCCGGCCCGTCACCTCTCCTGCCCCACGCACAGGGGACCTGCAAACTCGTCACCCCCAAAACTCAGCTCCTCCGAGTCCCCACCTGAGCGCAGCCCGGTTGTGTGCACACTTCCATGAGAAAATCCACACTGGGAGGGTGCAAGAGGGGGGTGGCAGCCGAAACGCGTCCCCTCCAGAGGTGCGGGGAAAGGTGTGATGATAAATCGCATTGACACATTCAGCCGGCTCTAACTAATGACTTCCCCGGCACTCAACACATTTTCCCAGCGTGCTGGCTGTTCGGAATATTGTTGTAACATTTAACATCCCTTTTAAGAAAAAAATAAAATAAATAAAATTAACCGCGCCGTTGGGGGATTGCTGGAAGCGCTCGGATTCTCCGCGGGGAACCGCTCCGCGCTGGGAGCTGGGTTGCTGCAGTTTCGTGGCAGGAGTTGTTGCCTCTCTTGTCAGCTCATTAGCTGGGGCAGTCCACGGCGTCGCTGCCTTCGGAACCGCGGGGAGCCGAATTCCCGAAACTCATATGATGAGCCTGTTTTGTTTCTTCCACGTTAACACTTCTGGCTCTGCACGGGACGCGCGGCACGAACGGCAGCGGATGGTCCCGGTCCTGCCCCACACCCAGCATGGGTCTGTCTGCGCTGGAGCTGGGCTGGGAAGGGGATTGACGGGCAGTGATTGTCAGGGGAAGTTTTGATTTCGTTCCTGTGAGGGAAAAGTGAGATAGGCAGGTTTGTGAAACTCCTGGGAAGCAGGCAGGAAGGGGCTGTACCTCCAGGAACACCTCTGGCAGCCCCTGGGGCAGCTCTGGCTGTGGGGAGGTGCCAGGGCGGTGCTGGAGGATGCACTCCCAAGCCAAGGAGATGTGGGGTGACCACGGGGGTGTTGCCGCAGCTGGTCCCTGTCAGAGCCCGTCCAGCCACGGCTTTCCTTGTGTTTGCATGAGCCCTCTCCCAGCCTGAGCCTCCCGCAGCGGCAGCGTGGGGCTCCAGCCCTCAAATTTAAACCAAACCAGAAATTCAGCTTTCAGCGAACTCGAGAAAGTGTATTTCCAAACAAAACTGTGCTAAATAGAGGACGAGCCGCAGGCGGCCGCCTGCTCCGGCACATCCACTTTGCTGCCTTTATTTAGCTGCCGTCTCCCCAAGCCTGGGACGGGGGGGTCTGAACCCCCAGGAGCTTCGGGAAGGACTCGGTCCGGGAATGTGGGGTCCCAGACGGGAAACGGGCTGTGTCACAAGAACTGCCCTGTGCCCAAAACAGAGTCGGCTCCTTGGGTCTGTCCTGGCATCATCCTGCAGCAGAGGGGTCCCTGAAACTCTGTGTGACAATGGGAGGAAAGGGACAAAGGGAAAAAGGGAAAAAAAGGGAAAAAGGGAAAAGGAAGGAAGGAAGGAAGGAAGGAAGGAAGGAAGGAAGGAAGGAAGGAAAAGAATGATGATGAGAAGGAAGGAAGAGAGAAAAGAAGAAACAGAGAAAACAAGAATGGAGGGATGGGGAAAGGGGTGCAGGCAGGGGGGAGCAGTGATGGTCACAGGGAGCCTGAGGGTCCCTGGAAACGTCACCCCAGGTGAGGGCAGCGCTGCTGCCCCCGCAGTCACCCGGGCACAGCTCCCCTTCCAGCACAGTTAATCCAGACCCCAGCTAATCCTCTCACAGGTCACTGGGGGCTCATTGCATTTTGTTCACTTCTCAAATGCATCTAGAATTAATTAAAAAAACCCGACTCTAAATTCCTCTTGTGACAAAAGCATTCGGTGTATTGCCCCGGGGTGAGTCAGGGGGGTGATAGAGGAGCAGCCTTTTCTCACCCCAAATGCTCAGATGTAATTTAAAAAAAAAGAGGAGAGGCATTAATGGATGTAGCCAGGATGGACAGGAGGAAGACTCGGAGTGGGAGACCAGGTTGGTGTTGGGCAGCCAGCCTGACAGATCAGCTCTGCAGGGCCACTTTGGTCCTGTTTGATTTCTAGAGACCATAAGATTGGAAATATTTACTACCAATATTAACTGTTCGTACCCATTTTACTCTTGCCTGTGGCTCCAAGGAGGGAGAGGATCTCGTTCCGTGTGTGAGCAGTCCCTGGGTCTGCTGAGATGCCAACAAATAACTGTGGCTCTCAAAAAATCAACTTTGGGGATAAAAGATGGTTGTGCCTGGATTGCAGCGGGGGGAAACGTGTTGTTTGGTGTAAGGTGGTGGCACACATGGGTCTGTGTCCAGCACCTGGGAGATTTGAGCAGGCTTTAGTGCTCCTGCTTGTGGTGCAGTGCTTCTGGAGGGTTTCTTGATTCTCAGGCTGGATTTGGGGAGCATTTCAGTTAGAGGCAGGCCAGGGTATCATTGCGAGCCGGGATGATGCAGCCCCAGGCAGGTTCTGCCTGGCAATGCTCCCTGGCGCTGGCTGGCCCTGGACACTGTGTAATGGAAAGGGTGTGTTTGTCCCATCGTGTCCCCAGGCGCTGGAGCTGATTGCAGGAATCGACCTCATCGATGGGGCCGGCGGATCCGGCACAGCACGTCCAGCCCAGCGGCTTCGCTGCGCTCCAGGCATGGGCCATGGAGCTGGGGTGTCAGGGGGGGCTCCGCACCCTCTCCCCCACCACGCTGCTGCCCTGTGCAGGTCTCACTGCCAGCAAGGTGGTTCCATCCTCAGTGGCACATCCCGTGGTGCTAATTAATGGGTAGCCTGTGGCAGGGGGTGGTGTGTGGGGAGTTCCCGTGGTGCCAGCTCTTTGAGGTGCTTTCCGGGATGTGTCACATGGCTTCTCCATGATCCTGTCCACTCCCTGACACAGCACCAGGAGGGGCTGGGGGGGTCCAGCAGCCTGGCAGGGTGTCACTGGGTCCCCCACCACGTGCTCACCTCCACCAGGGAGCCCACTGGGCTTGGGCCACCTCTCCCTTGTCCATGTCACCTCTCTCCCAAGCAAAGTTGAATGTAGGTCCTTGACCCTGCAGCTGAACCTTCCAGAAGGGACCAAAACAGCTCTCCATTCCCCAGTGGCAGCTGTTCCTTCATGAGAGTTGGCCAGCTAAACCCATCTGTGACCGTGATGGCTCCATGTCCCAATGGATACCTTGGGAAAACTGCTCCTCGGAACATCTGCCCTGAGCAAGTACCTTCCCGGGGCCTTCTCCAACCAGATGCACTTTGGCTGTGTGCTCTCCTATCCCCGGGCAGGGGGACAGAGGTTAAATCCACATTTCCCTGTGCTTTCCCTCGAGCCCAGAAGAGCTGGTGCTCCGAGGTCGGCGCTGGGCTGGGCGTTGATCCATCTGGCACGGGCAATGTGAACTGATGGAGCTGCTTCCAGGAGTACCTTTATTGATATCTGTGTCCCAAGGAGAACAGCTCGGCCTCTCTGCTTTCCTCTCTGGTGGCAGAGCTCGTGGGAAAAGTGAAGTGACGAAACTCCAGGTTTTTCATCTGCTGGAGTTGTTGAGTGTCCCACAAATGCAATAAAATTTGTTCACTCACTTTGTAACACGAAGGAACAAACTCTAACACCGTCTCCCTTCCCTCTGTGTGTTTTTTGGGAGCAGCCCAGCCAAGGAAGGGAGAATTAGAGCAGTGCAGGAGGCTGTCACTCAACATACAGCCCATCAGAACCATTGGCCAAGCAGCCCCTTGGGTCCCTGTGCCGTGAGAGGTAACGGCCCTGTCTTTGTTTTCTCATTGCAGAGCCTCTCACGGGATCCGCGTGGTGACGTGGCAGCCAAGACGTGGAAGTTTGGGACTTCTCTTCCACCGCAGCAGAATTTGGGGGGTGGGCAGGGGTGGGTCAGGGGGACATTGGGAGTCGCAAGACCCTTCACCTTCACTGTAGGCTTGGCTCAGGGATGACCACGGGCAGAGTCAACCCTTACAGCATCGTGTCCTCCGAGGAAGACGGGCTGAGGTTGACCACCATGCCAGGTATCAACGGCTTTGGCAATGGGAAAATCCACACCAGGAGGAAATGCAGGAACAGGTTTGTAAAGAAGAACGGTCAGTGCAACGTGGAGTTCACCAACATGGATGACAAGCCACAGAGGTACATTGCAGACATGTTCACCACGTGCGTTGACATCCGCTGGAGGTATATGCTCTTGCTCTTTTCCCTGGCATTTCTGGTGTCCTGGTTATTGTTTGGGCTGATTTTCTGGCTAATTGCACTCATTCATGGAGACCTAGAAAACCCGGGTGGAGACGATACTTTCAAGCCTTGCGTTCTGCAGGTCAATGGCTTTGTGGCTGCTTTTCTGTTCTCCATCGAGACCCAAACGACGATTGGGTACGGCTTCCGCTGCGTGACTGAGGAGTGTCCGCTCGCCGTCTTCATGGTGGTGGTTCAGTCCATCGTGGGCTGTATAATCGACTCTTTCATGATAGGTGCAATAATGGCAAAAATGGCCAGGCCCAAAAAACGGGCCCAGACATTACTTTTCAGCCATAACGCAGTAGTGGCGATGAGAGATGGAAAACTCTGCCTGATGTGGAGAGTTGGGAACCTACGGAAAAGCCACATAGTAGAAGCCCATGTACGAGCTCAGCTAATTAAGCCCAGGATCACAGAGGAAGGGGAGTACATCCCGCTCGACCAAATAGACATTGACGTGGGGTTTGATAAAGGCTTGGACCGTATTTTCTTGGTGTCTCCCATCACCATTCTCCACGAGATCAACGAAGACAGCCCCTTGTTCGGGATCAGCCGCCAGGACTTGGAGACAGATGACTTTGAGATCGTCGTCATCCTGGAGGGCATGGTAGAGGCCACAGCCATGACGACGCAAGCTCGGAGCTCCTACCTGGCCAGTGAGATCCTGTGGGGCCACCGCTTCGAGCCCGTCTTGTTCGAGGAGAAAAACCAGTACAAAGTAGACTATTCCCACTTCCACAAAACCTACGAGGTCCCATCCACCCCCCGCTGCAGCGCCAAGGACTTGGTGGAGAACAAATTCCTGCTGCCCAGCACCAACTCCTTCTGCTATGAGAACGAGCTGGCCTTCATGAGCCGTGATGAGGAAGAAGAAGATGATGACAGCCGTGGTCTGGAGGACCTCAGCCCAGACAACAGGCACGAGTTTGACAGGCTTCAAGCCACAATAGCGTTGGATCAGCGGTCGTACAGGAGGGAGTCGGAAATATGACTCTTGGTCCTTCCGTTGACTTTTCCAAGGGTATTTTTTTTCCTCCTCTAATCTCTTCCCCTACAACCCGCTCAAATTATGCAGAACAATGCAAGTGCCATAGGAATGCTTGAGAAATTAGTATCGTTCATAGTTTTCAGTTTCATTGCAATAACCACTGAGCGGTCTGCAGGAGGGGATGGTGGCAAGGCCACGGCACGTCCCCCGTGCCCGGCGCCCGCGGCAGGGCCCACGGCTCTGGGGGATGGATGGACAGATGGATGGATGGATGGATGGACAGAAGGAAGGATGAGGAGAGGAGGGTCCGTGGGGCGCGGGCAGGCGCTTGCCCCGCGCGGCCCCGTGGGGCTTTGCTCTCCCTGCGGGGAAACCGCCAGAGTTTTCCTGGAGCCGAGCACTGCGAGATCCAAAAAGAGGAAATATCAGGAAACAAATCTTACTCTCTCTTGCTTTCTTTCTTTTTTTCCTTTTATTTTTTAACTGAGCAGCAACAACAAAACAATTGCTCCTTCAGCAGGCGGTCTGGTTCAGTTGCACAAGAACAACACTTGAAATAACATGCAACATTAATGTACTTCTTTTTAATTTGGGAAAAAAACGGGGGAGGGAGGTGAGAGGGTTTTTAATTTTTTCACCGCACCGTTTGGGAGACTGTTTACCAAAATAATAATAATAATTATTAT